>JAMXBD010000381.1:600000-1066128 GCA_024138025.1 Combretum micranthum
GAGATATTTTTTTCAAGAAATTTTGAATTCTTTTTTTCTTTTTTTTTTTACCAAAATTTTGAAGTCTTTTGACAGCAATCTTTACGTTAGACATTGATGCTACTGATAGTGCATTGTATAAGATTAATCAGGATTTTTTTTTTCTCTTTTAATTTTTTTTTGTCAAAATCTATTAGGATATGATAAAGTTGGAACTTTACGAAGCTGTTTCACGGATTTCTTTGGTAAAGCGCATTTGTGAAAGCCTTATCTTCTCCTTCAATAATTGTTCGGCTCCCCAAGGGCACAGAAAATTCTAGACTAATGAGTCAATGTCATGTAACGTCTAAACCCTCATTCAATGTTTCGACCACGTATTTATTAAAAGTAACACTTATTTTATAATCGGATCGGGTTTAAGACGGATCGAGTTCTAGAACATTCATTTTATAATCGGGTTGGATTTGGAACAAAATGATCCAAATCCGACCTGTTTACATCTCTACAGGGAGATATGGCTGCTTTTGGTGGCTACGAAAGCTCTCGAGCCATGGTACCCTCACGCTAGACACCAAGTGGTGTCCTACTCGACGCATGATCTTTGGGATTCCGCCAATGGCCTTCCTCTCTATTGGTTCCCTTCTTCGTAATGTCCTCCTCCCTGTTCTTTTCTGATGTTTTTATCGTCCTGTCATGTCAAAATAATATTCATATTTTATTGTTAGTAAACTGACAAATGTGTTCGAATAAAATGTGGGAGGAAAATTTGTATTGGTCTACAAGTTAGATATGTTATTTGTTTTACTTTTCTTTGGGCAATTTTTTCTTTAATATTTTAGGAAAGGTTTAAAGGAGGATATTGATTAGCAATGATTGTTTATCGATTAAATTCTTCCTAGCAACCCTCGGATATGATTACAATCGTTGAAACCAGCTAGAAATTTTTAGGATTTGTAGAACCTTAGCCTTTCCATGGATTAGTTTTTTTACATCTTTAATTAATTTATTTCAAAATGTAATGTGGAGTTATTTCTATACAAACAAAGTTCAAATATAAAATAATTCATAAATCTCTGTCGATAAAAGTTAAGAGGTTGTTTGTTATTTTTTAGGTGAATTGTCAACATTTGAGAATAAATTTGTTTAAGATATCAATGTTTTGAGTAATTAAAAAAAATATAAACATCTGACAAAATGTATCAAATGAGGTATTAACGTTTTGTAATATTCATTTGAGGTCCGATGTTTAGATTTGTTCTCAATTAAATATCTTTAACTCTTCATCAATGGTAAATTATTGATACATTATTTGACTCACTTTGTCAAACGTTGATACATTTTTTTAACTACTCAAAATGTTAATACATTAAATAAACTCACCCCTTAAACATTGATACCTTTTTTGAACCACTCAAAATATTAATACCTTAAATGAACTTACTCTCAAACGTTGATATATCTTTTGATGTAATCTATCCCCTTTTTTAATTCATTCATGGAAAACAATTTGAACTGCAAACCTCTTTTTTTCGGTTCGAAAAATTTGCAAATCGAACCGTATGATTAGGTTTAGATTAATAAAATAATCGAATCATATTATTACTATTTGATTCGGTTTAGGAAGCAAGTTGCACTAAACTATACCATGCATACCTCTATCTTCTTATCTAACTCCCATTACCTACACTAAGAAATGGGCTACCAAGTGAGAGGTTTGTCTCTTTCCAAGGTCCATTATTGAAACGTAAAAAATGTCAATTTTCTTTTACTCTGACTTTTAGGTCTTGATTTCATATATGATTTGGTTTTGATGAATAATTATTTATTTATGTAATAATAAAGATAAGGACAAATCATATTGCCTTTTCTACTTTCCTTTCTTTTCTTAGGTGAAACTTCTTGAACCTCTCTTAGTTGGACAAAGAGAAATTACTTATTGTTGTTGCCAATATATAGCCAAAAAAATTAACTTTGTGATCTATTAGGTATTCAATATAAAATATTCACCTATGGCTTATTTATGATGAATTTCAGTAACAATTCTTCAACTCATCTAATAGATGAATAAAATTCTTTATATTTCTAATCTTGATTACGAATTTTAATTTTCAATAGTAAATAAAAAAAACGAACTAAGAACTTAAGTCTTTTTTTCAAAAATTTAAAAAATGCATTTTTTTTTCAACTTATTCTTATTTTTCAATCAAAGGGGCTTTGTCCTTGTACTTTGCTTTTCTCTTCTCCTCTTTTTCAATCTATTTAATCATGGAACTCTATCGATCTTGATTTCTAAAATAGAATTTACTTGCTTTACCTAAATATAACCAACATATTTATCAATATGACAAATTTCAACAATTTAATCACATATTTATTTTAAATTCATACAACATAAACCTAATAATTATTATGTATTATGCTTTTCTCTTATCCTCCTTTCCAATCAATCCTATCATGATGCTCTATTGATCATGAATTCTAAGAATCGACAACAATATAGTTGTGTTGCACGAGCTAATTTCGCTGGTAGATATGGCTTCTGCAAACACAAAAAGAGCAGTCAAAGGGGTGCCTAGGGGTTACCCGGTGTGACCACTTCGACACTTAAGTTAGTCTGTGGGTAAAGATGACACATCTACGATAAGATAGGAAAGACTTCTTCTTCCCTTCTGCTAAAGGGGAATGGAGAATTTATAGTGTTTAAGGTCATAAAGGGTGAACTTCTTCCTAGCAGCTGACCTAGTACTCGAGGTGACCAAGATACAGAAGCTGAAAAGTTGTGACTTCACGAAGGGTGGCAAAATTGATCATGTCCCCCCAATCACAGAGCGTTATTGGAGTACTTGCTTCATTTAGAAATCATGAGGTCGCCAAGCTCATCTTGCGGGGTAGCTATGGATGAGCTTAGCTAACCTTTTCGAGGTGAGGACCCCTAGGGAGATCCTGTGTCGTTTTCCTTGAAGGAGCCTTGGGTCCCCTGACCTTTTTGAGAGTTCATGGCACCATAAGTAGTGGGCCCTTTTATGGGCCTGTCAGTGTTCTTAGGTTTCAAGGGCTAAAAGACTGAGTGGACCGATAGCTATATTTTACTGTCAACATTTGTTGCCTCCACTCTTATTGTGGAAGGACAAAGAGATTGCATAGTCCATGAGGTCGTTCTCTTAAGGTGGCTTCCATTCGTCCTACATTAGTTGTGTCTCTCATTTGAGCTGCATTCTCTCTGTCGCAAGTATTTCATGTTCCAATAACCTAACTTCTTATTGAATCCCTTCGATATATTTTACCTAACATGTTTTGCCGTAAGTGCATTCGCTAAGTTGCAATCGCGTGGTTTTCTCTAGAAGCCTTGTGGATGTGAAAGGTCTTAGTAATAATTAATCCCTGACATTTGATGTCTACAATTATCGATCATGATGTCATGGCTTTAAGGCTTATTTACCCGTCTCGAGGGATTTAGGCCTTCACATCCCCTTCTCCCCCCCCTCCCTCCCCCCCCTCAACCCTCACTTCTTTATAATACTTGTGCCTTGTAGGGATTTTTCCATGGCACTTACTCATTATCCATACTTCATCAAGAGAGAGTTGGTATGTTATATCCTTAGCGCCTTTTTGTGCTTCTTGCTTCTTAGGATTTTGACAATGTCGAGCTTAGGTAATACTTCATCTTTCTATCATGATTCAAACGGTAGGGTCTAAAATGTTGTCGATGAGGCAATAAGAGGGAAGAAGGAGACAAGCACTAGCCCAAGCAGTTTGAGTTCGTGAGGTGATTTCAGTTGGTGGTGTGGCTTTAAGTGGTAGTCAAGGTTTAATAGCCTAAAGTGATAGGAGGAACTTAATGGGTGTCAACTCTTAAGAAGGTCGGTACATTGATCTTGCTAAGGCAGCATATCGTATTCCTTTGGATAAATACACAATTTATGGTAGAGGGAAAGATCCTGTGGTGCCTCTGAATGATGGGGCAATTGCTGGTGATGGTCCTCACGGAGTTCATAGCATACTTACTAGGGTAGAGCTCAATATGTGTTGAACGAATAAGATGCAGGGTTATCTTGAGGACTAGGAAGTCGTTCTCCCTTCTTCCTCAAACCGGGTTTGATTCTTAGAAAGCCTTTGCCTTATATGATAAGGCTTTTTAGCTTTGGTTTGCATATGTCATTTTTTTTGTCCACCAATGGATTTTCCTTGCGTAGTTGCTCCCAAATGCTTGGTGATTATTTATGGCCTTCAAAGCCTTGTGTCTTAGTCTTGCCATAAGGCCTATTTCAGTTCTATTTTGAAGATAGTATTGCTTTAAGGGGTCCAACAAAGGGTAATGGTACCTTGTGAGGTGACCTAAGAGCTCATTTATCTTTTCGGCAGGCTTACAAGCTCCAACAGTCAACACTGGAAGAAGAGGATCTGATAAGTAGACTAATGCAAGCCTATTCATAATATGATGCCGCCAAGGTTGGGGCCTCGCAATGCTGACACCTAAAGGGCTATTGACGAGTTATGAGCTCTCAAGGTGAGAGGAAACTAGTCATCGAGTTCATAGTTAAGAACTTCTCGAGTGGGAATTCTATCGCCGATGGAGGTGTGACATGATTCCTCAAATGTGATCGTAGTCTCACTCTCTCCCTCTCCCATCACCTATCGAGTCGAGCTCTGGAAGGAGGATTTTGTTGGGTGGATTCATAATTTCTAAGCTTTTGAGCTCAACTAGGCATGTGCTTTATTCTTATTACTGACTCTTTATTATCTTTGTTTTAAAGCTTGAGATGCTGGTGATGGATGTAAACACTATTCTTGCTGGTCCATCAAAGAAGCAGAAAAAGGCTTTGACGAAAGAGAGGGCAACTAGTAAAAATCGCACTATTGAGTTCGTAGCATAGGTTGCAAAGTTTAGTATGCCAATTATCGATGTAGATGGGCATGACTTAAGGGGAACTGTTGCCGAGGTCGAAGGTGTTGTTATTGAGGTTAAGGGTACTCGTCTTGATGTCCACATTGCAGGGACACCTCCCCTCCTCCCCACTCCAACGTGTTTAGTCTCTTGAGGTGCGGAGTCCAACCTAACATTCCCTGGTAGCGACTCAAGCCTATAACATACCATCTCCTACGACTAAGGCTACTGAGAGTAGCAATAGCACCACAGGTAATTAGGCTATTATTGGGGGTCGAAGGAGTCAGCCTAGAAGGGGCATTCCTAGCAAGCCGATTGACTTCATAAAAGGTAGGGACCTAAAATGGAGTGACGTGCCCATAGAATGTCCTTCTTTTAAGGAGATAGCTAGTCTTGAGGACAGGAAAAGGTTGGGGACTTTTCTTGGTGAACTTTCATCAATGGACTTGGTCATGGATTTCTCAAAATGGAAAATGTACGAGGCAAGGCTACTGCTATCTTCATGAAGTTAGTTCATGTTGCAGGTCATTCCTTGGCTATTTAGACCGTCCTATTGTTTATTTTCCGACTTTGGTGACAAACTGCTAAATTCTTGGTTGTTGTCACTTGAGTTCAATTCCTTTTGTTTAAGGTTTCAAGGAGCTTAAGCTACTGAAGAAGAACTTTGAGAAGGAGTTTACTAGGGTTAAGAGAAGAGAGATGAGGTGTAAAAGTGAGCTACTTGCTACAACAAATGAAAATAAAAGGCTGCAGAAGGAGATGAAAGACAATGTCTTATGGTGCAAGCCTACATGCTCAAGGCAAGAAAGTGGCTATTGCTCATCGAGGCCGCAGCCAATGAATATGAGGACAAGTGGAAGAGTGTGAAGCAGGAGCGGGATACTGTATCACGATAGCTGAGTGACTCCCAGCTAAGGTACAAGAGGTTGAGGTAAGAGCTTGAGCTATCTGCTTTAGAGATTAATAAGCTGAAGGATAGTGTTCAATCATCCAATTTGGAGTGGGAGAGTTCCAGGGTAGGATTATTTCTATTCGTTGCTATATGACGACTCATTGTTATTGTATTTTGATCTCATTGTTTCCTTTTGTTGTTTAAAGATTGCATGAAGGACTTGAAGAGTGGTCAGTTCATCTTAAGGGCAACCAAGAAGATGGTTCTGAAAGAGCTTTTTAAAAGCAACCAAAGGAAGGAGGTCCAGGTCAAGCTCGTCTCCGATACAACCAAGCTGATGAGAAAAGAGCTACTGGAAAGATATCTAAGCGTGGACCATGGTTCTTTGGCTATGCATTTAGGCGAGGTTCTCGCAGATGCTTCTAAGAGTGGTAAGGGGGTTAATGGAGATGGAGTTGAAGGAGGAAGCACTGGTGTTGTTGAAGCAAGTCAAGCTGAGGTCGTTGTTGCTATTGAGGTTTCAGAGAGTAAAGTAGGGTGAAGTTGTTCCAGTGGTTGTGACTTAAGGACCCAACCAACAAATCCCCAGGTTAGTATTTGTGAATGATATGGTCGTAGTTGAGCCTCGAGCTGAGGGTCAAGTCAAGAGGTAGGTCGAAGCCATCATCATGGCTCCTTGTCTCATGACAAGTGAAGAGATTTTTGGTGATTGTTGGACCAATTGATCTTGGTTCCTCTGTTTTCTTTTTTTTTTTTTTTTTTTGTATGGGCTATGTTGTCAGCTCACTCTGTTCATGAGCCTTCTAGTGGCCATTTTTAATTGTAATTTTTCCTCAAATGAGTGCACTTTCTTTAGCTAATATATGACTTGATTTTTCTTGGCCCTATTTGTATCCTCCTTCGACACTTATAATTTTATCGTATCTTTAGTCGAGGCTCAACAATCTCGACCTTTATTATCGTCGATATCGCTTTCTTTAGCCTGTCCTTCTTTTAACCAAGTTAAACGTATCGTTCTACTCCTACGTTGATAGTAGGTTATTGGTATGACTATTAGTAACGGATGACATCGTTCTATGGGTAAGGCAGCACATGCCAAAAAACTTTCATTTCCAAGGTTCATAGATTCTCAAGGCCTGATTGGATGGCTAGGGTGAACAATACTCGGGATCATGAACATTTGATTACATTAAATTCAAGTTCTGGTATGGTTCCTTTTTGCCTATAAATAGGCCTTTTTGAGTGTGATGTTTCTTTGCACCCCAACCGCGGTTTATTGTCTTTGGATCCTTTCTAATACAAGATGTTCCTTTGTCTTCAAATCTTTCTATGATGATCATCTACTCAATCTTGGTTGAGCCTTTCTAGTTGGGAAGGTCAAGTCCTTAAGAGTCTCTATCGAGGAGATTTTTTTTTACACTCTGTTGTCTCTATTTAAGGAAGTGGAATGCTTTGAGGTCCTTATTTATGCAGGTCTGTTGCTGAGGTTGACTAATGAGTTAGGCATGTTGTCTAATCTTGGGTCCCCATTGTCAATCTGGCTGCTTGATTAGGGACTGTGTTTCTCTTTTGCAGCTTTCTGGTCGAGGTAGTTAGGCTTGCGTCCTTGTTGATGAGGCCATGGTGACTACAGTAATGAGCACTGATTAGACGAAGACCTGCTTCCCTCAATGGCTTGGTTTCTAAGTAGGTCATTAAGGGCTAAGGTCATTATGGAGGGGATGTTCAACCTCTTCTTCTACTTCCCACCTCCTTTCTTCATGCCATTTTCATGGTAAATGCTGGAGGCAGGATTTTATAAAGGCTCACATTCCCCTTCAAGCTCGGTCTCTTGATGGCTTGTATAGGGATGAAGTCATTGTATAGGAAGCATTACCTCTCGAGCTAGGGTTCTTTGTTGCCCTTAGTCAACTTTTGGTAATCGAATTTTCCTTGTATGTTAACTAACCTAGTTAAGACGCCAGCCAAAACTATTGTAATGATTTGCTTCACATCAATGAACTCATTTACAACTTGTTCAGAACTTGCTTTTGTATAATTGGTACGAGCTATATTATTTTTCATGACCCCAAATTCTTATAGCGTGTTTTTTTCTTAAGAAAAAATTTTAGTTCTTTGGGGGAGTTATCCTCTAGAAGGAGTTATCCGAGCTCATGAGGGGAGTTATCCTTAAGAGGGAGTTACCCAAGCTCACGAGGATAGTTACCTTTAAGAGGGAGTTACCCCAGCTTATTTAGCACGAGTGGGCATGGTTCTTTATACTTCCAAGGCCCCTATCAAATATCTTTTTTTGTTTGTTCTTTTGCTATTATATATATAAGGGAAAGATCTTAGAGATGCACTTTTAACATAGAACCTTCATTTCATTTGTGATTTTTTCTCATAGTCACATTTTACACATAAGTAAGTTGTAGCTATTTAAAGAGATTTCTCTAATTGTTTACATCCCAAGTTCTACGAACTAGCTTGCCATCTAGCGTTTCAAGCTTGTATGCTCATTCCCTTGGATTTCTTTAACCTTAATGAGATCTTCCTACTTTGGGGTGAGTTTTCCTTGGGCTTCTTCTAACCCTATTACCTCTACTTCTTGCAACTAAGGTCTCATAGGAGAAAGACCTTGTATATGAATTTCTTGTCATAATAATAGGCTGCTTTTTGTTGATAGACAGTGACCTTTTTGCCCACTGTGTCTCGAGTCTCTTCTATAATATCAAGCTTTGCTCAGAGATTAACTTTGTTAATTAGTTCATCGTAAGATTGGGTTCAGATGTTTGTCAGTTCAAGCTCTATAGGTAGGATGGTCTCAGATTCGAAGGCTAGATGAAAAGGGGTCTCATTTGTCGAGGTTTGTCAAGTGTTGCGATATCCCCTGTCATGCCCCATGGAGTACCCTAAACGAGGCAGTCCGCTACATACGATATCAAAGCTCAAGAATGACATTCCGTAGTCATGCGAATGCTTCAATACTATATATAAGGCATCCATCACAATAGTACGAGACATCAGTAGGACATGTAGTTCGAGAGAGTAAATATAGCATGTAAGAATCTAGTTAAACGTTTATCTTCAAAATCAATGGAATATGGTCTCTACATCATCTTAGGGGCATTCTCTTGATAAATCTCAAAGAATCAAAATATAGTCTTGGTCTTACATTAAAACAACAACTAAAATAAAAATATTTTAATGAAAATCTATTCTAAGATCGTCAAAATGATTTCCCATAAAACCATAATCTTACCTAGATATATAAAGACATCGGGCATAAGAGATATTGGTCTAGCAACAATAAAAATCTATTAAGGTATAAGCTCAACTAGCTTAGTGAGAATATTCCCAAATCACTGTACTCGTAACATGAAAAATCAAACAAATTATATTTAGATAAGCGTATGAAATGCATCAATCACGTGAACAGGCAATACATATGATTAACCGAAAATCATATGTTTGAATGTAATTATGCCCTCTATTCGGGTTTAGGTATTTTGAACCCTTTGCAACCTTGATTTATAATTTAATTTTGTAGTTCTTTCAGGCTTCTATTCACCTATCCTTATATAGTTCTTTCAGGCTCCTATTCGCCCTTGCAAACTTACGAGCCCCTACATACCCCACTACTACACTTTCGTCCTACCGAAGGTATAATATCATATGCAATATGACTCACTTCGTGATATGCATGAATCAATTAATTTATTTCTTAACATATGGTTAAGGTATTTTAAAGGCGATCATAGAATTTGCGGACATTATATTATGATAATAGAACACGAATTTAATTAATAATAATTCGAGTCTTGATATGATTAATATGCTTTCAACCAATATTATCATGCATATTCCATTTTTATCTTTTCCTACTTCTAGTGCCTCAATCTACAAGCACAAACAAGTATGAAAAAGTAGGAAACAAACTCACTTGGTCATTCTTTGCCAAAAATCATTCACTCATAAAATTCCTCCAAATACGAATCATCCAAGTCTTTGTCATCTAAACGCAAGAAATACCTGGAATAAGTATTTCATAGAAGTTCTACTTAAACTTCTAGTTCTATTATGGAATTCATGTCAAAATTCGGATGAAGGAAAATTCTAACTTAAAATGGTCATAATTTGCTCATTTTAACTCGGAATTTTGCATATTAGTAGTTGTTTTCTACCTACTCGAAAAGATCTATCTATTCATAAGGTTATTGTTAACATTTAAAGCCATTTGGGTTTTGAAATGGGTCAATGCAGATCCGACCATAAAGTTTCGGCCCTTAAATTTGCAATTTTCTAAGTTTCACATAATCCAAAAATCTTACAACAAGCACATAAATACTTATATGGTTGAAATCATTTAATACTAATATAAACTCATATTATATGCATGACCATAGTGATTTTGTCCCAACAATGACTTTTCCTAAAATAATTTATTTTAAAAGTTTGAAAAGTTAAGTTTATGAAACCTCTTTATTGAGTTGTTGGAAGAAAACTAAGATTTTTAGTTTATTACAAGTGGGTGGCTAATTATTGTACCTATTATTTTTATATTTCCTTAGCTTCATAAAAATGAATTTACTTCTCAAAGCTTGATTCCTTAAGTTGTAAACCGATTTTTGTCTCTAAGTGAACTTTAACTAGTGAGTTGATTGTAGGTTTATCTTAGAAAAATTCGTTTTGTTCCTTCAAAATATTAGCATAAATCATATAAATAAGTTTTTAATAAGAATTTTCATAACAAAGAATTATCAACATTAAAAATTTATGATATATTTATTTTAATATTTTGGAAAGAGTGTAGTTAAATGATTATCCTAAGTCTTAGTAAAAACTCTTCTTAAGTGTTGAAAATCATTGCCTTTGATGATTTAGTTTTATTTTCATGTAAAAGGAGATATTTTATAATCTCATTTGAAAACTCTACTTAAGACAACATCACTTTTATGCCCAAGCATGAATATAAACTCAATAACTATGTTATGAGATAAATATAACTCATGTAGAAAATAAAGGAATAGAAAATGAAATATGTAAAAATAAGAACAAAAATATGGAAGTCTTAACTTGTTATCAAGACTTCCCGGAATTTAGAAACTTCCCGGAACTTATGAATGGACAAGTTCCATAAAGAAAAAAGAAAAGCATGATAGCAAGAATTATGGAAGTCTTAGATTAATTTCAAGGCTTCCCGAGACACGAAATAATACCAGTCTCTCGAAATAAGCAAGGAAAAGAAATAAAGAAAATATGAAAATCTTAAGTTTTTATTTAAGGCTCCACATGACTTAGATTGTGGACAAGTCCCCTTTGTTTTGACTTGATTAATGATAAGTCTAAGACTAGAGATTGATTAGTCTTATTTATTTGCATGAAATAGATAATAAAGCATGAAATAAAAGCATTAAATGAGGAGTTAGATTAGTGAGCATTTAGGCTCTAAGAAATATAGATATATACTTATATATAATAACATATAAAGAGTTAAGTTAGAAGCGTGGACATAATATAACAATAACACATTATGAATATGAACAAAATATGAACAACACGCTCTTTTTCATGATTCGATTCTTTAGCATTATCATCATGGGGATTTATATAGAATCGAAATACACACATTGTTCATTTTATGTTACATGATATGTTACATGAACAAGAGAGGGATTTAGAATTTTTACCTAAGGTTGATGAAGGATTGAAGATGGAAGAAACAAATAAATGGTGTGTTTATTTTTCCTAAAGAGTAATTTATGTTTTATGGATATGGAGAGGAAGAGAGTGCTTGAGAGGACATTATTAGATCAAAAAGTTATGGAGAGATTTTGGTAGAGTTTTGTTATGTAAAAGAAAAGTGTGAAAGAAAAATATGCATAAATGAGCTATATCTGATATTTTTAAAAGTCGAAAAATTTTTATAACTGATATTTTAGGGATCCTCATCTAATTATGAGTCTAAACATGTTATCGGAATATTTTCAGCGTTTTGCGTACCCAGACCCTAATTCAAAAAATCGATCCCATTCGAGTTAGAAATAAACAAAATTTTGACGGATCTAATCTTTTTAGGTTACACAACATTATTTCGCACTATGATCTAAGGTTATCTTGTTTTTACTTTTTTAGGGTTTCGAGTGCGGAGTTGTCAAATCTAAATTCACTAGGACTTGTTGTTAATTCAGTTGATTTAGGGTTCCCATTTGACTTCCGATTCTAAGGTTTTCTTATTAATAGAAAATCTAGGGGTTCACATCCCCATAGAATGCTGGGCAGCTCATCGGTCCATTTGCTGCTTTGGTAGTCCACCCTAGCTTTTAGACTTTGTGTGATGGTTTTATTGATTGTTTCGTCCTGGCCATTTGCTCATTTCTGTGCAACTAAGGTGTAATATGCAGTAATATGGTATTCGGTGCAGAAGTCTTTGATTCTCTTAACGCTCATTTTCCATCCATTGTCCATTACTATGGAGCGTGGGACTCTAAACATGACTATGATGTTTGTTTAGATGAAGTGTTGGATGCTTTTGTCTGTAACATTTGCTACCACCTCGACTTCTACCAATTTAGTGAAATAATCACACTCAACTATTATAGACTTCCTTTGACTAGTAGAGGGAGGAAATGGGCCTGGGATTTATAGTTCCCTCATGGCGAATGGCCACGAGCTGATGGGGTAGAGTAGATTTACACTTAGGGTATGGTCGATGTAAGTAATTTTTTGACAACACTCACATCATTATACAAATTCTTTTGCATCAGCTTTCATTATCGGTCAAAAGTAGCCAGCTTGTAAGAGTTAGATGTGCAGTGATTGGGCTTTAAGGTGGTTACTTCACTCCTCAGCATGGAGGTCTTCTAGAACTCGCGTCCTTCCTCTAGGCGCAAACAATAGAGGAGGGGGAAGGTGAAGCCCCTTTTGGATAAAACCTCGTTGATCATGGTGCAGTTGGATGCTTAGTACATCAACTTCTTTGCTTCCATTCTATTAGAGGGTGAGGTGACATCCTTGAAGTAATCCTCTAGTGGTGTCATTTAGCTCAGTGGTGGAGTTTCCTATTGCAGGTCAAGCACCTCACTGGCCCTTATGAGGGTAGATTTTTTGGGGACAAACTCGACAAAGATTTTTCCTTCAATCTTTCCGATGTTAGGGACTATCATGGAGGCGAGCTTGGTGAGACATCAGACTGCTTCTAAGTATCTAGCCATTTCTTCATTCTTTGCCTCATACATGCTTTTGACTTGTTGTACCACGAGTAGAGAGTCTAAAAGGATCTTGAGTCCTCAGATTCTACTCTAATACTCATAGCAAGCTTAAGTTCGGCTAATAGGGCCTCGTATTCCTCTTCGTTATTGCTTGTGGGGAAACCAAATTTCAAAGCATAGCTAATATTGACTCCATGAGGTCCCTCTAGGACTAGGCCATCTCCACTCCCCTTCCTTCCCCCCTTTCCCCCTACATGTAGAGGATCCATCTACATGGAGGATCCATGCAACCTTTTGTTTATTATCGGGCTTAGGTATCTCAGTATATTCAACCACGAACTCTACTAAAACTTATTTTATGGCATCCCGAGGTTGGTATTGCACCTCATAGGCATTAAGTTTAATGGCATGTTTCATCATCCTTCCTGAAACATTTAGCTTTTAGAGAACTGCCTTTATCGGTACATTGGTGAGGACAATGACCCAATGCTCCTAAAATACAAACATAGGTGACATGATCATATTATGATTGCTAGGGCAAATTTTTCTAATTTTACGTATCTTTGCTCCGGCACTTGGAGGATATGGCTAATGTAATATACTAGTCGGTATTGTCTTCCTTCCCTTCGTGTTAACATAGATGGAAGAGCTTGATCGCTCATTGAGAGGTAAAGGTACAAAACCTTACCTGGGATCAGGGTTGTTAACAATGGTGGTTTTGTTAGGCAGTGTTTGAGTTCGTCAAAGGCCTACTGTGACTTTTTTCCACTCAAATCGATCAGGTTTTTTGAGGATTTTAAAAAATTTCAAGCATGTGTCGACACTCCTACAAAGGAATATGCTCGATGTAGTTATTCTAGTAGCAAGCTATTGCACTTCTTTAATCAATGTGGGTGGTATCATTGTTAAGATTGCTTTGATCTTGTTAGGATTAGCTTCAATCCCTCTTTGAGACACAACGCAACCCAAGAACTTTCCTGACAAGATGTCAAATGTGCCCTTATGTGGGTTGAGCTTTAAATTGTAGAAGCGAAGTCAATCAAAAGTCTCTTGAAGGTCGTTAAGTGACTGTCTGCTCATTTATTTTTCACAATCATGTCATCGACATAAACTTCCATGTTTCTAACTATCTGAGGTTTAAACACCTCAGTGACTAGCCATTGGAAGGTGATGCTATCACGCCCTAAGGGTACTCTAATAGCAGCACACAAACCAATGCTATTACTATTTTACCTTTAGAGAATGAAATATTTTCAAAAAACAGGATCTTTTAGTTGCATCGATAAGAAATGACAAATACATGTAAGCCATAATTTAGTAAAATAACTGTCATCACAAGTCTAGAGTAATATAATATTATAGACCAACTTCCAATTCTATAAGACTCCAAAATACATAAACTGATAATTAAAATACTAACTAAATAACAACTAGGAATTTAAAGTAAACAACTTATCTCAAATATCCAAATTCTTCCAGCTTCTAAAGTCTTATTGGAACCATGCTCCTAGAAGATACTAGCCATGGTTGTAGTTTCAACTTGAAAGATCCTTTGCAGTATGAGCGAAACCACACGCTCAGTGAATAACCGGATATATTACACATCAAGCAAGTTTATTAACAAATCATGTATAATGCAACAATCAATCATATGCACATATATAAGCTTGGATGATCTAGAACCCAAACATGAAAAAGCTTTACGCCCTCTTTTCAGGGTTGAAGAGCATTTACTTCATGACCCACCTGCCCAGAAAAGACTAAGTACACAGAAAAATCAACGATTTCTCGTTTTAGGATTATTACTTTAATTTTAGGGTATTTTAACAGACCATTTTCTGCATCATACCTTAAAAACTCCTTAACTAGTAGTAGTAATTTCAAAGCGATACCATGGGCGATATCCTTCGTTGCCACTTAGTTTCCATGGAACCGACAGAATAAAGATAATCTTGGAAGAATTAACATTTTAGAAAAACCAAGCATTAACAGATAACCGAAATACTAATAGGTAGCAAGCTGTCACCCGTTTAGTATATGCAATAATGTAGTTCGTGTAATGCATGATAATTTTTAATTATAAAGAAAATAATTTTTAGTCCGACTTATGGTGATCATACATTACACACAACAACATATAATGTGCTTTTTCTCAAATCATCAAACAATCTGTATTATCACTTTTATTACTTTAGTTTGTCAACCAAACAAACAACTCACAACACATGTTCAATAAATTTCCAAAACAACCATATTATTATCTCTGTATTACATATGCCATTAGTTACAAACACAAACAATATAATAGATATAAGTTACTCATCTGCTCATGATAGTTAATCGTAATAGTCAACTGGAAAGTCCTTGATAGTATCAGGATCGCCTAATGAGATGAATAAAAATATTCATCAATACAACATAGATTATATATATAAACTCCTATGAGTGACTAAGTGTCCTATATGGATATCTGATTTAATATTTATTTTCATGTTGTTTGTCTTGATCTTATTTGATATTTATACTTTTATCGGGTAGTTATAGAGTTTGTCTTTAGTAAATCAGTATTTTATCATTACTATTATTGTCACTTTTATATCATTCCTTAGTTCAACCCATTATAGTAAATAATATTTATTTTCTGTAATTTATTTTCATCGTGTTTCTTTTGATCTTTCTTTATATTATTATCTTGTGATTTTTAGAAGTCATATTATTCATAAATTTAACTTATTCTGATTTTCCATTCTTATATATTTATCTATATAAAACTAGTATCGAGCAATTATTATAATCTATTCTTATTAGTTTGGTATAATAAAAGTGTTCTCTATTTATAATGGTTATTTAATGTTCAACACTTAACAATTATTTAATCCTTCTAATATCAAAATATTTATATTTATTTATTAAACTTTATACTTTTGTTCTCTTTTCTATTTATATATATATATATATAATTTGTTATGGGCGAAATAGACTTTGTCTAGGGAATAATTGCACGTACACCAGCATCCTACATCGTCAACATTGAACTTAGGTTTACCGGCATTTGTGTAAATTTTACACTTTATTTGTTTCAGGTACACTGGCTTCAAAGACCACTAGTGTTATAATGTACGTCGTCGGTATAAGAGGTCTATGCCACCATTGTTTGTTCATTTTATGTAAAAAAAAAATTTACGTGGCCTCTATTCTAATGTACGTCAGCCTATCCACATACACCTCGGTGTTAGGCACGTACATTGCCGGCATAGGGCTGGTATAGGTACTATTCATCTTCTTCCTCTTTTTTTTTTTTTCATTTGTAACCTATTTTTCTTATATTATATATGTATTATACTTACGTTTAAGTTATTTTTAAGTGTTTTCCTCTATATTTTAAAATGAGCTAGAGAAATTTGACTTGATGGATTAGGAATAAGGATTAGTATATCGGTTTGTTCAATTTCATCAATCTTTCTTTAATACGTTGATGCATTAAATAAGAAAAACTGCACGCTTTGAGCTCATGACAAGCCCATTAAAGGGACTTTAGGATGATTATAATTCGACTCTTTTACCAATTAGTAAGGGTAAAGCACATGTCATCAAGTCTGAGAGACCATACATGAAATAACTTATAAAATAATTTAAATGTAAAGGCAGTTCGCTAATTTAGTCCAACCTCTCCATTTACTATATAAAGCTTTCTCATAACTTAGTTTCCATTACAAGTGTTTCAAAATAACTAAACAATTTTCTTAGAAACCTAAGGCATTAGAGAGTTCCCTAAGTAATAAATCATGAAAAACAAAAGGTATAGTTACAAGATTGCTAATAGAATTGAAATAAGAAGGTTATAATATCAAATATTAGTTAAGGTAGCAAAAATATTGTTAATTACAAACTAAGGATTTATATCTTGAGTGCTTACACAAACACTAGATACATTTTTACTATTATTTAGTAGCTGTGCATGTTAGGTCTAGTAAATTGATTTAATTAAATTATATTTTTTGAGTTATAGTAGGTTATTATAGTATATGTTGTTAAAATTATATGCGAAAATGTTGGAATGTATAGACCAATTTTTTGTAAGATTATTGCAAAATTTTATGAAATGCTTTTTTTTTTTTCCTCCTCAAAGTATTTGAAGTCACTTCTATTAATTATGAGGCAATATGTGTTCTAGTTGTGAGATTTCAATTTGTATTAGTTGTAAGGCACAAGTACAAAGAAATCATAAGGTTTTGACTAGTGATAAGAGGTGGATCCAAGGTGAGGCTGATGGGGACCCTAGCCCCTTGACTCGGAAAAAATTAATATCTTAAATTTTCTTAAAAGAAAAAGATTGATATATTATATGTACATTATAAAGAGCAAACAATAACATAAAAATAAAAGTGACTTAGTGTTTACTATTTTGTTTTCTATCGATAAGGTCATTGGTTCAAATCTCGTGTACTTTTTTTCTCAATATGCATTTATTACATTCTCTTTTTCTCCCTCTCCTCCCCCCTCTTAACATTTTTTTTCTTTCACAATAACTGATATAATTAAATCCATTTATCATAAAATTAGGGTAAATTACATTGAAATGTATCAATGTTTGAGGATAAGTTCATTTAAGGTATCAATGTTTGAGGTTGTTCAAAAGAGGAGTCAATGTTTATGGATAAATTCATATAAGGTATCAATGTTTCAAGTGGTTAAACAGATGTATTAATATTTTATAAATTGATTTAAATAAGGTATTAATAATGGACCATTAATGAAAACTTTAGCAACTCAATTGAAATGTTGATATCTTAAATGAACTTTGTCAAACATTATTCTCTTTGCAAAAAGTCGATAACCCTTTTTAACCACTTGAAATGTTTATACTTTAAATGAATTACTCTAAAACGTTGATATCTTATAGTATAATTTACCTCATAAAAAATTTAACTAAATAAATTTTTGTAAACAATTATTTTTTATTTGTTGTATACCATAAATAATAACTATATTGTTCATATTACAAATATTTTTATTTTATTGCATAAAGCATTATTTCACTATAACTAATGAAATTTGATTATTTTATCATAAAATTATATTTAGCTAAATAATTATTTTATAAATAACCTTTTTTTTAATTCGTATTACACCACGAGAAATAATTATATTATTCATATTATAAATGTTCTTATTTTATTGCATAAAGCATTTTTAAATAACATTAATTTTGTCATAAATTAACTCTTTTTTATATATAATTAATTTTCAAATAATGTATATACAATATTTTACTAAATGTACTAAATACCTTTAGTTTTTTTGAATGATTTTTTTCAAACTTATCAATTTAGAAAATATGAGAGTAAAATCATTAATAAAATTTTTATACATGTATAAAATGCAATATAATTATAATAGTAAGTGGATACATATAGATAATTCTAATATTTACATAATTAACATTTTGCTCTACAGCCATAGCATCCTGTATTCACCTTTGCTAGTGTGTTTGATGTTTCGATTTGCATTTGTTGTAAGATTTTTGCTCATTTTGTTTTGAGACTTTTGCCCGCTTTGGTTGCATATAAATTTAATTTTGTAAATATGTTGAGATTCATGGGTAAATCAATAAGTGTGTATTTTTTTGGAGTAATACTAAAGCTTATTTCAATCTATTCATGCATTTATTTATAGTAATAAAGCAAAAGTAATCATTATTCAGTTTGTGTTTTAATGATTGATTGGCTGTTGCATTAGTTCAATGGGTTGCATGTGGTTTGGCATCTTACATATTTGTATGCAGCATTACACACTGAACATTTTTGCTTATTCTTTGTTTTGTAGGTGATGATAATAATAAGGATTGATACAATTATGCTAGTTAGGACTTGTAAATTAGTGGTGGACACGATGACAATCTTGTTGTAGAGTATGATTGTTATTACTTCTTTCGACATTCATTACCTTATTGTAAACTAATGTGAATGGTTAGGACTTATTTATTAATGGTAGACATGATGACATTCTTGTTAGAGAGTATGCTTGCTATAACCACTTTTGGGATTATTCCCTTATTATAAATAATGTAGATGGATAGATGGTCAAAGAGAAACCATGCCTTCATCTTCCTATTGTTGATAATTAGCAAGATTAAAATCCTAAAAAGAACTCCTCTCCTCCACCATTAATCTGCTAATAGAATATCAAGGTCATGTGGGTTATTAAGTTGCTGAGACAAAACAAGAATGACAATTGCAATGGTTGTGAGAATGAAAATAGCTATAGGGAAATGGTAATAGACATTTGGCATCAGGCTCATACTGAGAATAAAGATAGATAGAGTGTTATTAATAGGTTGTTTGGATTTATAAGATTGGTGCAATATCTTTTTGCTTATAAGTATAATATGATCGATGATAAAGAATAGCCTTATGTTATAGAGAAAGCCAACTACAATGTAATTAAGGACAAAAAGGTTGAATATTCAACATTTATGATGAGAATTGAAAGGTGTTATAGCGAATTGCTAGGCTACATTGAAGCTAATTTATTATAGAGGCCTATTTGAAATCCATTATCTAAATTCAACAAGTTTTTTCCTAGACAATCCCCATAAGTATATATTTATAGAATTTTTCGTTTTGATTTAAGGAAATAAGATTGTACAATAATATGAAAGAGAATTGAATATATTGATCAATTTTGCTCTTCTAGCCTTTATGGGTACTAAGATTTCTAATATTTAAGTTTCTTATCGAGTTAGAGCCATGCCTTTAATTGGGGGTTGGATTTCTTAAGCCCACTACTTATATTGCAATAGTGAATAAGGCTAAGGGCAATAAAAAGTAAAAGAAACTAATAAAATAAGAAAAAAGGACAACATTGAGGGGAAAAAGTCAATGAGTAGTTTTTTAAATTAGAAACGAGGAAAAAAGTGAGTAGTAGAATAGGTACTACATGCTTAGACTTGTTAGATCAAGTCAACCTTACCATTAAGAGGGTAAAGGTATAGTAAGTGATTTGAACTTAGTGAATTGGAGGATGCAAATAGCCTTTAAGAGCATCTCGTGTTGTTAAAAGGGACATAGTAAAAACGTCAAAAGCAACTCAATAATACCCCTTAGCTTTTGCTTTTATTGTAAGCAAAGGGGTCATTGGGTGTTTAAGTGCAATGATTTAGCAACACGAAAATTAAATCTAGGACATGCTGCTTGCTTTGTGATTGTATATCAAAAGCTAAAGACTTATTGAAATAACCTAACTTATTTAATAATTTAATTTTCATGTAAATATAATATTAGTTCTAAATATTAACTTTGAAGAAAATTTGATATATGAAAGTGAATGTATAGAAATAGGTTTGATATATTCTTATTAGTATAAAAGTGTGTTAGTAGCATGTTATGAATTAATACTATGTTTATTAATGTAAATTATTAATGTATTTGTATATGTGTGATGAGATTAATGTTATTGTTTCATGTGTATTAATGTGTGTATAGTATAATTAATGTTTGTGTCTCTTATGAATTAATATATATGTGTTATGTTTAAAATTATCAAAACAATTTTTGAAATGTCTAAAAATTTATTAGCAGAATTTTATAATAAGTTAAGCTCATTTTCAAGCTCAAATTAAGTCCAAATTAGTGTTAAATAAAGCCAAATTAAGCCTAACCCATATGTACCCCAAAAGTCAAAGTTTAGGATAAATATAAGCCCATAAATTGATCAAAAGACCCTCTTTTGGCAGCCAACAAAATCCATCCGAATTTTCACTTTTCTTTTCTTTCTCTTGTTCTTCTTTCTTCAAACCATAAGCTCCAAACCTTAGTAAGAATAAGCTCTTGGATTCAACAATTTTCTCCAAGCTAAAGCTTCTTCATGTAAGTTAATGCAAATTATAAACTCTTTGTTTGTTCTTCCTTATGATATAGATAGAGAATCCATGTTAGAATGAGTTTTAATGTCATATGAATTTGAATGGTTTTATGAGCTAATAAATGTTGGATTGTGTTTTGTTATTATGTGAACTTGTTATATGTGTTATGGAAGTAGTGAGAAGTATTGTTGAAGATTGAAGTTGATTTTGAGTAGTTAAACTTAAGGTGAAGAGTAGGAGAGGGTTTGATATAAATGAAGTAGTTTGATGTGTCAAAATGATGTTCAATGTTGCTAGGAGTAGTTAATATAGATAGAAGATAGTATATGGAGCTAGATATGTGTCTAAAGATGGATTAAAAGAGCTTTAGACTACAATTTTGCAAAGTG
Organism: Combretum micranthum; assembly: GCA_024138025.1. Taxonomy (NCBI): domain Eukaryota; kingdom Viridiplantae; phylum Streptophyta; class Magnoliopsida; order Myrtales; family Combretaceae; genus Combretum; species Combretum micranthum. The sequence continues at coordinate 621,200 of JAMXBD010000381.1, forward strand.
TAAAATAGGGGAAACATAAATTTTTTCGAACAGGTTTGTTTTTGCGTTTACGCCAGCATTTGATACTTCAACGCCGCCGGCGTAGAGGCGGTGTCGAATGTGATCAGAACCGATTTTTCTAACGCTGCTTATTAATGCCACCAGCTTTTGTAAAGAAATTGGCCAGCGTTCATTTTTCAAATCCTACGCTGACCATTAGGCTTCAATGCTGCCGGGCTTTTATCGGTGTTGAATGCGAACAGAACTTATTTTCTTAACGCTGGCGTACGATTCCAACGCTGCTGGCATTTAGCTCAAATTTGCGAGTGTAAATTGCCCACGTATCCCCTGAGTTTTTATAATTTCAACCTTCTTTCTTTTGTCCTTTTTTACTTCATATATGGTCTTCTAATGAATCTATAAGTTATATAAACATGTTTTATGTATGAATTAAGTGTTAGAGCTATAAGTTGGGTTCATTGAATTTCCTTATATAGTTAATTTAGAATTGTGTGTAGTATGCATGTTTTACGTTTGATTAATTGATTTGTTTTGATATTTCTTATTTTAGTTAAAAGTTCTTCAGTTGATTCCCCTATGAGTGGATGTAGTGATACCTTATTGGGTACAGGTACGTAGTAGCTTGCTTGTTGCATGTTAGGAATAGGCATTACTAAATTTAACTTAATTCAATTCGATTTAACACTTTGATGAACTGAGTGTCTATTACGCTGTTTAATTTGGTCTAAGGAGCAGCAAACCTATCATGATGCAATGACATGTTAGTTAGGCGCTTTAACCTAAGTCATGATGCAATGACTTTACCATGCTGCAATGGTACGCTATGATGCAATAGCGATTCGTTTATGGTTAAGCAGATAGTTGATGGGGAGATTAGTATCTGAGTAACGTTTGTTTAAACTAAGGGGGAAATGCCATGTTTTAGTTCAAAGTTATGGGAACTTGTGAACTAGATTCATGTTATGGACTGAGTTTAAGTAGAGTTGGGTAACGACTTTGAAACCCTAAATGAAGCTATTTCTTTATAGAATAGATATAAGAGATATAAGTATCTAGACTGCTTATATCAACCTCCTGAGCAGCTGTTGTTACTCAAGACCCCTAAATTCCTAGAGCGTGATTCTAGGGTTTGAATACCCTATTGTTGTTTTGTTAAAAGAAAACATAGCAAGATAATGACTTAATCGTTGATGCATTTCATTAAAATTAAGTTCGCTTGACAATTCGTTTTTGTATTTGTTATTGCGTATTAGGCCTTTAGCTCACTTTTGCTGCATTGCATGTATTGAAGATGAATTGTATGATGATCTGGGATACGGGTAAGATTTTGAGAGGTTCATGGACGAGTGGGACGAGTAGGACTCAAATGCCCTTGGTTTTTTAGGGAAGCTTTTATTTGAAACATATTTCTCTGTATATGAGGCTTGTTAAATAAGCCTAAGTTGTAAAAGACTTTAAAGTATCCTTAGTTATCTTTTTGTACCAAGAACAATTTGTAATCGTAGTGTCTTATATTGACACTAATCTTTGTACATATAATGTATATATGTATGGATTGCTTTTATTAGCAATCTTCGTTTGTTTAAAAATTGTTTTTAAAGTGTTGGTAGAATTAATCAAACAATTATCATAAACTGTTAGTTTTAGGACAACCTTACATATAATGTGAAAATGTTATATGTGATTGGGGACTTGGTATACTAAATCTCGAGGAGCAGCAAACCTATCACGATGCAATGATATGTTAGTTAGGCACTTTAACTTAAGTCATGATGCAATGACTTTACCATGATGCAATAGTATGCTATGATGCAATAGTGATTCGTTTATGGTTAAGCGGATAGCTGATGGGGAGATTAGTATTGAGTAACATTTGCTTAAATTTAGGGGGAAATGCCATGTTTTAGTTTAAAGTTTATGGGAACTTGTGAACTAGATTCATGTTATGGACTGAGTTTAAATAGAGTCGGGCAACGGCTTTGGAACCCTAAATGAAGCTATTTCTTTATGGAATAGATATAGGAGATATAAGTATTCAGACTGCTTATATCAATCCCCTGAGCAACTATTATTACTCAAGACCCCTAAATTCCCAGAGCGTGATTCCGGGGTTTGAATACACTACTGTTGTTTTGTTAAAAGAAAACTTAGCAAGATAATGACTTAATCGTTGATGCATTTCATTAGAATTAAGTTCGCTTGACAATTCATTTTTGTATTTGTTATTACGTACTGGGCATTTGGCTCGCTTTTATTGCATTGCAGGTATTGAAGATGAATTGTATGATGATCTGAGATACGGGTAAGATTTTGAGAGGTTCATGGACGAGTGGGATAAGTAGGACTCAAATGCCCTTGGTTTTTGGGAGAAGCTTTTATTTAAAATATATTTCTCTGTATATGAGACTTGTTAAATAAGCCTAAGTTGTAAAAGACTTTAAAGTCTCTTTAGTTATCTTTTTGTACCAAGAATAACTTGTAATTTTGTAGTGTCTTATATTGACACTAATCTTTGTACATATTATGTATATATGTATGAATTGATTTTATTATCAATCTTCTTTTGTTTAAAATTTGTTTATAAAGCATTAGTAGAATTAATCAAACAATTATCATAAATTGTTAGTTTTAGGACAACCTTACATATAATGTGAAAATGTTATACGTAGTTGGGGACTCAGTACACTAAATCTCGGTATTTAGCAGGCCGGGTCTTTACACTTATGCAATGGTTTTTATCATGAACCAAACCAATACAGTAGACATGGACACTATGTTAATTTACCTTTAGTCTTTTCTTGCAATGCAAGTGTACTATTTGATATTAGTGCTACATTCTCATGTGGCTCTAAGTCATATGTTAATGCATGTGGTGCTTGTGCTATTTTGCTCGACATAAACATCTATGTGAAAAGACTCTTAGAAGTGTATAAGTGTATGATTAGATATATAAAGCCACAAGCACTGGAGAAGCACCGGAGAAGCATTGAGCCAGATGCCTATGGATCTATTGGTTTTGAAGACAAGTGATTTTGATCTAATTCTAGGATTGGATTGATTAAGTAAGTATTATACTATTGTTGATTGTTATAATTAAATGGTGAATTGTAATCTTCCCAGATTAGAGTCATGTGTTTATGAGACAGGGCTAAGAAGATTGTTGAACTTACCCTATGTTAGAATTATGGGAGAATTAAAGACGAAAGCAAAACAAGTTGCAAGACCCAACAGGTGCAGGTGCTTTATGATTTTTTGTGGTACCCCTACAAAATAACAAGCATGTTACTTAACAAAGAATTGTACTTCAAATTAATCTTTTGCTCGAATCACCCAATAATGAGAGTGCCTCATAGAATGACACTAATGGCCCACTTACATGGAGGTAATAGAGAGAAAATAGAATAATCATTCCTATGAATCAATTCATTACATTGTTTATTTGTACAAATGAACTTAGTATATTTATTACCGATAATCTTTCTATTATATGTGCAGGGAATAAAAAAAATCACCTACCATATGGTTTTTTTGTTCATTAACTCTTTATTCCCTCTCCAGTGGGAATAAAATTCAAAGAATGTTACTATTTTACCCTTAGTAAATTTTGTCAATAACAAATATACCATCACAGCACACAAAACCCTACTTTTTAGATATAATTATGTCATTCTTTATTTATTTTATTGTTAAGATTTAGCAAATCATGTACAAATCTACAATGCAAATTATATATAGCATTTACATATAATACACATAATTTATGTTCTATAATGACCCGCATAAAATTATAACTTATATATAAAACTTATAAGTAATATATGTGGATTATATATGAAAAAACAATGTGCATTGATAAAATATATAAGTTACATATATAAGTTATAATTCATAACTCGTATATATAAAAGCAAGTAAAATATATATGTTTCATATAGATATGTTAAAAGTAATATTTTATATACATGATTTATATAAATATATAAGTTATAAGTTATATATATGTAAGTTATATAATTTACTTATTATATAAAAATGGTGTGTTATATACATAACTCATTCTAAAAATATATATAAATACACGATCTAGAGGGATTATGAATATATGAGCTATATATGTATTATATATGTTATATAGAAAAAGGAAAGGCAAAGGACAATATGAACAAAGGGATAATAATAAGAGAAGAAGGAAATGGCCATGAAGATAAAATAAGAAGCTACATGAAAGCAGCCAATACATCTTTGGAAAGGATAAAAGAGGAAAGGCTTAAAGAATTAAAGATGTCGAATCCAGAAGAGACGCATATTACAAAATTTGCAGGTATATATGTTAGGACTAGGTTATTCTTTAAAACACAAACAATAGAACTAGATGCATTAATAGATACAGGCAGTACTGGAAACATGATAGATGAAAGGATAGCACCTGTAGATGAGGTAGAACAAATGGATATATGTAGAATTAGTTTAGATATTCATGGAAATAAAACAAATGAATGTAGGTGTACAAAGAAACATAAAGTAAGCTTTTTCACAAGAGAAGAATGGATTGTACCTATGCATAGTGGAATGATACAATTATGGAATTTTGATAGTTCAAAAATTAGATGTATAATAGGACTAGATTTTCTTTTGAGTAATCACCATGGTATCTTGATCACTAGATATACTGTAAATATTCTAGGACATCCAGCCATAGTATATCAAAATTATTTAGACAATATAGAACCAGGCATTAGACTGTTGGAAACACGTAATGAAAAGGATTGCGAATGCCAAAGGTTAGGAGAATGTCAAGAAAAGGAAAATGGTAAACAAGGAATAGAAGAAAATTCAAAAGAGTTTGAAGAATTAAAAGAATTCTTAGAAGAAGAGCTTGAATGGAAGGAAATAGAAATAAGTAAAGGAAAAATGGTAAAATGCGAAAAGGTATACAGGATTTTGGAAAATTCATACTTGGAAACAGGTTACCCAGATCTTGATCAAATCATTAGTAGCTTGGAAAATGAAGAAATTTTTGGAGAAAACCCAACAAGGTTTTAGGAAAGAAATAAGATAGTATGTAAATTAGATATAATAAACCCTAGCTTAAGAATTTATTCTAGAGCAATAGAGTGTGATAATTTAGATAGAGAAGATTTTGAAATGCACATAAAGGAACTAATGGAATTAAGGATCATAGAAAGGTCAGACAGTCAACACAAAAGTCCTGCATTCATTGTCAGAAAAAGAGTGAGATAGCAAGAGGAAAATAAAGGATGGTAACAGATTATAGGAAATTGAATGATAACACAAGGGATGATTCTTACAATCTTCCTAACAAAACTGAATAAGTTAAAAAAATACAAAATTGTTACATATTTAGTAAATTTGATTATATATAAGTTACAAGTTATATATGTTTTATGTTTTATAAGTCACAAGTTTTATATATACATATAAGCCATATTTCATATGTATACGTTATAAGTAATAGTTTATATATACATGTTATAAAAATAAGTTATATAATATATCAATTATATATATAATTTATAAAAATATAAACATATAAATATATAATCTAGAGATTTTAAATATAAATGCTATGTATTATATATGTTATATATATAATAAGTAAATAGGATATTGATAAAATATGTAAGTTGTATATATACTTTATAAGTTATAAGTTATAAATATAAATTATATTTTATGTATATAAGTTATATATGTATTTTATGTTTTATAAGGTATAAGTTACGATAATAAGTTGTAATTAATATATGTATATGTATATATAAGTTATAAGTTGTACACGGGGTTATATATATATAAGTTATATATATAATTTATAAATTATATAATACATCATTTATATTTATAATCTATGATTTATATACATGTATATATCTAAAAAATATAACTACATAGTATGGTGATTATGAATATTGTATAAATTGAAAATAATAAAGTATTGATAAAATATATAAGTTGTATATAGAAGTTATAGGTTATACATATAGGTTATATTTTATAAGTTGAATAATAGACATAAGTTATAATTCATCACTTGTATATATATATATATAAAGTTTATATATATATTAAGTTATATATATGTTATATTATATTTTTATATATAAGTGGTTAGTTGTATATATCACTTGGTCTAAAAAATATAAATAAACAATTTAAGTATTATGAATCTATTAGCTATGTATTATATACATAACAAATGAACAATGTATCAATAAAAGATATAGGTTGTATATAACTTATAAGTTATACCTATAAGTTGTATCTTATAAGTTAGATTATATTTATAAATATTTATAAGTTATAAATATCGATAGCCATATACTTATTTTAGTTTAGATATATAGAATTCTAAACTATATTTTTTAAATATATGAAGTTACATTGTTACTATATATATCATATATAGTAATATAACATTAAATATATATTATCATAACATTATAGCTAAACATAGATAGTATTATAAATTATAAAAAGACACTAGATGATTAGTTACTGCTCAAGAATAAAATGACAGTTTAATTAACTAGCACTAAAAATATATTTATTGACATTGGGCTTACTTTACTATACGCGAGTTATATTATTTAGCAAAAAGTATTAATTTACAAGTTGCATAATTATTGTTGAGGGAAGGAATATACTTTCAGTTTGCAGGATTTTACTATAAATAAGTTTAAAAATATTGACTTACGGTAAAACATGTTGACTTATAAGAAAAAGTCTCATCCAATAGTAATTAAAACAACAGTAACTCATTGCGTATTAATTATAAATGTCACCCACTAATAGTCTCATTATCAATGAAATAGCCTAATGTTGGTTAATTTGATACCATTATAGTAAACTTATCTAAATTACAATACAAATTCTCATTCAATAATTATTAGTTATCAATAAGTAATATTTTTTTAACGATTAATATGACCTAATCATAGTATAAAAACCTTATATTTAGTGAATCATTATATTCAAACTTGAAGTAATATAAGTTAGAAAAAATGTATGTTATATATATATATATATATTAATTAAGATTCATATTTAAAATACAAAATGAAAAGATATATTAAGAGTTATTTTGATCGTAATATAATTTATATTATGTGATATTATATATAGTATTACAGCCTAAACTATATATTATATATATAAATTATATATTATAACATCATATTTATACTATGCCATAACATCATTATTGTAACATTATATAAATAATATTATGATATTACATTTATAATATGTTGGGTGCATGAACTTTTGGCTTGAGCTAAAGATTAAACAATTATTATAGGTGAAAATTATACCAAAGGGGGTAATTTTCAAGATAAGTTCATATAAGGGATTAATGTTTTACTCAATTCACATGGATAAAAAAAAAATAAAAAAGATTAACATCATACAAAATAGTGTAAATAAAGAATTTGTTACTTTGTCATTCTAAGGCTATTTGAAATATGATGATATAGATGTTGGTGTAGCTCTACCCAAACGTATCATATCAAGATAATTCAAATGATGTTAAAGTGACATATCAAAGAATCACTTATTTGCACTATTTTATACAACATTTATCCTCTGTTTTAATCATTTCAATTATTAATCTTTCATTTAAACGTACCTTCAAATATTAATCCCTTCTAATATAACTCTTCTATTATTATTATAGATTTTTGTATCTTATGTAACGAGTAGTATATTGTATGCTCCATTAGAATTATATAAGGCATATTAACTTACTCTTATTATTATTATTATTATTATTATTATTATTATTATTATTTCTTTAATTATACAAGCACACCATCTTCACATGATATATTGATGTCATCATAGGATGGACTTTGATGATCTACCAAACCAAATCCTACTTCGTGTTTACTTCAAGTGTTCTTGTATAGGAAAAAGAATTGATGTAGTTTAAAATTTTGCAAAATCTTAAAAATATGCGTGTTTCAGTAAACACTATGGTTCCATTTGATTCTTACTAACTTCTACGATGTTTTCAAGAGAAGAATATCAAATTTTCTCTCTTTTGTTTAACAAGTAAAGACCCCAACTTCAAATAACTAAAGTTTTATAGGAAAAAATTGAAAACTTAAGTTGAACTGAACTCGGATTTTGATATGAAAGTCATATGAAAGACTTTCCATATTGAAGTTTGCTTTTTTATGGGTTTTGAACTATGGCCCTGTTTGTTTCAAGATAAACACTTTTCAAAAAATAATTTCCTTCATTTTCTTTTGTTTGTTACGTAGAAAAGATACTTTAAGTGGAAAACATTTTCCCTTGTAAGGGAAAATAATTTCCATTAAAAAGAAAATCATATCCTTTTTTAGGAAAACGACTTTCTCTTTTCAAAAACAGAAAGTCATTTTCCAGATCAGTCCTTACAAGTATTCTAACCTTGGAAAGTTTATATATATTTGATTTTTATCGTAATTAACAAATAAATTATATTTTAAACATGAAAATAATTTAATGGAGAAAAGAAAAATATGAATACTCATTGAAAAATTACAAATATCAACTAATGGTTTGTAAATAAATATTATAGATAATTTATATTCTATACTTCTAATTTAGATAAAATTATTTAGCATAATGTACTTATATAGTAACTTGCTAATAACAAATTATTTTATATGTGATGATGTTCTACATAATATTGGTATGCCAAACATCGGAAAATTCTTTCAATATGTTTATGTAAAAGCAAACAAACACATGAAAGCAAATTATTTTCAGGAAAACATTTTTACGTAAAACACTCATCTAAATACAAGAAATTTTTCTTGAAACAAATAGGGCTTAAGTATTTGTTTCTTGTAAGCATCATAATTGTGTGAAATAGGGTGGGAAAAAAGGAAATAATTGATCAAACAAAAACAAACCAGACAGTATAAGAAAAGTATATGGTAATGTTTCACTTGTAAAATGATATAGAAAAAGTATAGTTTATTATGAAACAACACTTGAAATATGTATAGCTAAAGGGAAAAAATGTAGTTGAAAAATTTCTACATTTTTATAGAGACTATTATACTACTAAAATCTAAGTAGGAATAAAAGTTTTCCACTAAGGTGACAATGGCATCATGAAACAACAAGATACTAAAACAACTAGTATGTATAGAAGGAAAAAATATAATGTGGCATTCAATTTCTATGCATGCCGAACATTTTCTTTAGTTGCACTTTGCTTGCTCATCGTTTCTACATTTATACTGTCAAAATCCCTGGAGTCTTTTGCCTCGAGTAGTGTTCTTACGTCATCTAGCTTGACTTGTAGGTTTTTAATTTTTTCTAGTAAGGTTGAAATGCTAGCAACTTCAGAGCTTGAAGCACTTTAGCTAATTTGTGCAGAGTTCGGATGGTCATCTGGTAGCCTAACGCTCACTCTCGATTAGTCACCAGGTGGTATAGTTTCCATACCAATTTCAGGAAACAACATAATGCCTACTGGATAAATCTAGACTAGCTATAATTCTTATGCCTAGTTTTTTACCCCTAATTTTTGAAGAATAACATTCTTATAAAACATATTTGTATGCATAGTTGAAAATTCATGCCTAATATTCTATACCATGGTATACACTACTCATGCAGTATAGATAAATGAAACCCCTAAAACACATATGTGCAAAAATTAACATAGCATAAAGCATTGAGTTTTAGGATAGAAGGTCCAACCTCTTTCAAGTTCTTCTTGGACGGACTTGCAAGGCTTATACAGAGCTAAAAAGAGGATCCGAAGGATGATTGTCATCCTCATGAGAAAGAAAAGAATAACTCTCCTTGGGACTTGTCCATTAGAGGCATTAGAATCCTTGGCTCAATTGGCTATTGCTAGAACCCACACTATCAGTCCAACAACCCCCTATGACAATGTCAGTAAAGTAAGGAAGTATTGAGAAATGGGCTTTTAGTTATCTCAGACACGATTTTGAGATTACATCACAATATTAGCTGGATAGAAGATAGCTTTTTAAGGAGAAATATAATGTTAATCTCATTTGGTGACACTATCATGATGCTCTACGCCCTTCCAAACAAACTAATCCAATGACCACCTCTAATGTTTCAAAGAAGGTATAATATGCTTCATAATTTCGTGATGTTGGGACAATATTATCTCTCCAAGTTATGAGATTGATCCAAAGAGTTTTACCTTACAAATTGCAGTCAAATGAATAAATTGTTAAACAGTTGACATCCCTGTCTGCATTTACATGATTTTCTAACTATGGTGTAATGGGAAAGCCGTGTCTTACCAATTTAATAAGAGGGAAAACCATAGTGCTAGATTTTTATGAGTCAATTTGATTGATAACTTTACCAAGTTTAGGCATTAAAGGGACAATGAAATTACACATGTACTTCCATAATCTTACTCTGTTTGTTCTTCCTACATATATTGCTAGTGGGAATTAGACCTTGACCTTGTCAATTTACCTCATGACAAGATCCCTTTACGGCATTGAAGTAGATAAACAATTTTACGAAGGTGACTTTAACTAGCTAATTGTCTCATATATGAATGTCTTTCCAACAATGAAGAACAATTAAATTAGCATTCAAGATAAATCAAAAGTTTGAATATTTGATAGCATTAACAACAAAAGTATGGAAGTACCATGAGAGGAAGAAATATTCTGTAGTCTCTTGTTAGCTCAAACAAAAGCAAACTGACATTAAAGGAACTAAACAGATAGATGCCAGTGTAGCAATCATTCCCTCCCTAAGCCAAGATGACCTTGCTTTTATATCAATCTTAGATAAAACTTTATTATTATTATTATTATTATTATTATTATCTTTAGGTTGGTACGAGGGGTAGTGAGGGGTCAGGGGAGTAGTTGCAAGATATAAAAGTAATAAAAATTTTATAGGGTATAGAAAGCTCATCAATGCGTAAGCCTATGGTTGGGCAACAATAGCATTACAAGAATTGCTGAGTCGATGATTTAAGCTGTTGACACTCCAAAAATCGCACCAACTGCAGCACCAATCATCAAACTTGGTGCATAAAGCCCACCTACAAGCCCCTAAACCTTGTACAATACTGTAGCAATAACTTTTGTTGCTACTAGTTGAGTTAAAAAGCAAATTCCATGAGCTAATGCAAACTTTCTAGCATGTAAAGTTTCTTCAGCATTTTTAAAACCCAAGTAAACAATTTTAGGATATTTATGGGCCATTAAACAAATTCCTATACCACATAGAGTAGCACAAACAATAGAAAGGGTGCAAAATTTTTCCTTGATACCAATTGACCAAATATGAGAATGCTTCGCTTACTACACTACATAACATTCCCAGTATCAAATAAAGGGATAACTCTGATTGAACAAAAAAGAAAAGATAATTCGTCAAAAATGAAATAAAAAATTAGTGGATGTATGATGATAAATGTTATTGTAGCTAAAGTGGAGACTTTGAAATATACTACCATCTGTGATAACATTCACCAATTTGTTTTCATCAATGCAAAATGAACAAGGTCAAAAGTTAATATTCTATTTGAATGCCCATAACATCACGTTAATGTTTACATACACTCTTGAATTTTGTGGAAAATAACTCATATCCCCAGAGTTATGCTACCACATATGGACCTCCTTTTAACTGACATTTAAATTAATGAACACACAAAATAAAATGTATTATAATTATTTCCATTTCCCTGTAATATAAAGTTAACATATGTATAGAAGACATTCTTTAATAAAATGTATTACTCAACTTCATATAGCTTTTTGGTATAAGTACCTCTATTCAAGGGAGTAAAGCAGATTCAACTCCTACTAACATAATTATCTTATATTAATTTGGCAAAATTTTATTATGCGGTTAGATGAATAATAATACTAAAATGATGGTCATAGATAAAATTATATTATAAGAAAAAATAATAGAATAACAACGCAATATTGGCCAATAAATTGTTAAAGGCAAAACATTTATTCTATAAATCTAATTTAAGTTCAAAATAGTTGTATGTATGTAACTGCACTACCAGATTAATTAACGCATTTATTTATTCATTTATTTTTTTCAGCTCGAAGTAACGTTTTCATTTTAATAATAAATAAAATCCTTTTTTTTCTAATGGCTTTCATGACTAGGGATATTAATTTTTCCTTAGTATAGTACTAATAATCTTGCTTAACTTATATGCATCATAAAGTAAAATATCTTATCATACTCTTTTAATTTGGTGTACCTAAGCAAAAAAAAAAAAAAAATGTTTTGATGTAATATTGATGATATATAACTAAACCTTCACTTCCACATAAGGAATTATGCTAACATAAATTTCATATGTAGATAAGTACATGAGAAGTCTATTATATTTTCTCTAAATTTAGTAAATGATTTTATCGCCTTACTTATAAGATGCTCAAAATACTAAGTTAGGTCCCAAGCATAAAATAATTGTTTTACTACCAACAACATGTGAAATATTTACTGAACTTTCCATTAACTTGTGATGCTATATTTTCTATAAAAATATGCGTAAGATTTTGTTATTTTTATGATTTTATCCTAGTTTCATATTTGTCATTAGAATAACAAATTACTTACTGCACGACTCAATTTAAAAAAAAAATTCTTTTAATTCATGTATAAATACTTGTCTCACAACATCACAAAATAATAGAAGACTTTATTAAGTCTTTTGGATAAACACTGCACATTTGTTGCTCCTCAAGACTAGGAATATGCCATAAAACTACTAACATAATAGTAATTGAATGTAATTACCATATGTTGGAATAATGAAAGCTGACTCTCTGCCAAGTAAAATATTAGACACTGAAGACAATATGATTGATGCAAGGATTATCATAGCTGTTGTAAAAGGAATTGAGTTCTCAAATCGAAGGGGTATTAAGACGGCCTTAATAGCCAAAAAAGATCCAACAACTGCTGCATTAAAACCTAAAAGGAAACAAATGGAAAAATTATTAAATACGCCTATTTAGCATGCTCCACAGCAACCAAAATTCATCAAATAATGAGAACGCTTAAAGGATTGTGTTAATTATCTAAGCATGCACAACAACTAAGGAGGAGGAGTTGACTATTTACATAAGTTATGCAAAACCTTAAAGTTTATCGAATTTTCTGGTATATAGCCATTGGAGGGTAGAAATTAGTGAAAAGTAAGTGAGAGAAAAGTGGAGTTTGTTATTCCGGATGAATAGCAAGGAAATGCAATGGTTTTATATCACAACTAAAATATTTTATATTTCATATTTTTTTTATTTTCTTTAATTTTACTCCATTCGTTTATTTCTATTTTTTTTCAAAAATATAGAGTAACTAACTTTTTAAAAGTGAGTATTTTGAGTGAAATATATGTCTACCAAATTTAGAAAAAAATTACTCAAATACAGATTAAGAGCATCTCATGTCTACTGTCATGCCCCGAGGGTACCCTAGTAGTAGCATACAATCCACCATGTATACTATTACTAGTTATACCTTCAAGGGTGACATATTCTAAACAATAGGATCTTTTAGTTGCATCGATAAGAAATGACAAATACATATAAGCTATAAATTAGTAAAATAACTAGCATCTCAAGTCTTGAATAATATAATATTACAAACCATATTCCTACTCTATATATATCCAAATACACAAACTGATATTTCAAATGCTAATTTCTTTATAACTAGGAATTAAAATAAATAACTTATCCCTAATATCCCATAACCTTTCAGCTTCTAATTCTGACCGGAGTCATGCTTCTGAAAGAAATAATCTAAGGTTGTAGTGTCAACCTGAAAAGTCTTTAGCAGTGTGAGCGAAAATACAGGCTTAGTGAATAACTAGATATATTACACATAAAGCAAGTTCATTAACAATCATATGTAATGCAACAATCAACCATATGGACAGACATAAGCTTGGATGATTTAAAATCCAAACAGCTAAGAGATTTATGCCCTCTCATTAGGGTTGAAGGACAATTACTTAATGACCCACCTACCCAAGAGAAACTAAGTATATAGGAAAACTAACGATTTCTCGTTTTAGATAATCACTTTAATTTAAGGGTATTTTAACTGACCATTTCCTACATCAATCGTTAGAAACTCCCAAAGTATTAGTAATTTGAAAGCGATATCATGGGCCGCTTAGTTCCCATGGAATCAATGGAGCAAAGATAATCTTTTGTAGAACTAACAATTTAAGAAAAACCAAGCATTAACAAAGAATCAAAATACTAATATGTAGCAGGCTGTCAAACTTTTAAAATATGTAATAATACAGTTCGTGTAATGCATGGTAATTTTAATTATATAGCTAATACTTCTTAATCAGGTTTATGGTGATCATACATTACACACAAACATGTATCTTGCATTTCTTGAGTCCTTAGGTAATTTGTATTATCACTTTTATTATCTTAGTTTGTCATCATAAACAAATAATTCATATCACATACTCAATAGGCTTCTACATTAATCATGTTATTATCTTTGCATTATATATGGCACAAGTTGTAAACACAAATAATGTAATAGATCAAAGTTACTCACCTGCTTATGTTGATCAGTCGTAATAGTCCTTAGGAAAATCCACGAATTGATCAATATCACCTATTGGACGAATAAATAATCACTAATCAAATATATATAGATCCGTATAAATAAATCCTATTGGTTGTCTAAGTGTACTAAAACCAGTCTTTATATTTTCTAGATCTATATTATCTTGTCTAAGTTATTATTTACCTAAAGCTAATGGTTTTAAAATATTTTATTTTTATTAGGTAATTATAGAGTTTGTTTTCAATAATTTAGTATTTTATTATTATTGTTATTTTTATGTCGTTTTTTAGTTTGTCTACTTTATGGTAACTAATATTTATTTTTCTATTATTTATTTTCATCGTGTTTCTCTTGATCTCATTTCTAGTTATTATCTGTTATATATGGGAATCACATTATTTCTAATTATAACTTATTCACATTTTCCATTCTTATATACTTGCCTATATAAAATAATTATAGGATAATTATCATAACATAATCTTTTCGTTTAATATAGTAAAATTGTTTTCTATTTGTAAAGGTTTGTAAAGCTTAATACTTATAAAATATTTAATCATATTAATCTTAAATTATTTTAAATTTATTTATTAAATTTTATCTTCTGTTCTTCTTTCTTCTTCTTTTTTTTTTTTTTTTTTGTATGTATATAGTGTAAGTTACAGACGAAACAGATTTTGTCTAGGAAAAATTTTGCACATAAGCCGGCATCAACCCTGTCAGCGTTGATCCCTAGGCTATCAGTGTCACGCCCCGAAGAGTACCCTAAACGTGGCAGTCCGCCGTACACAATATTAAAGCCTAAGAATGACCACCTCAGTCACGCGAAGGCTTCCATACTATGTACAAGGCGTCTAACACATAAAGGAGACACATCGGAATGATACGTTTTATGTTGATACGATTGAGTAACAATGTAAAGGAAATACAATCCACTATACTTCAAATACAAAACCCTATACTTCAAAATACAATTCATCAAACTTCAACTACATTTATCCCAAGACCTCACTACATAAAACTATTACAAAGCAAAACGTAAAGCTTAGCCAAAAACTTCACGCATTCTTATGTCTTGCCGGAAACCCAAAATCATTCTCGGCTTCAACCATCTCAGTCCCCACTTAGCATTCATGGAATAACCTGCTCATTTAAACAACTATTGGGGTATAAGCTACACTAGCTTAGTGAGTGTAATCTTCCACAATAACATTCATGTCACAACAATTCAATTAAGTTATTAATCAAGCAAGTGGATGCATCAAACACGTGAGTTCAACACACATATGACCAACCGGAAATCATATGTGGATGGAATTGCGCCCTCCATCCCGGGTTAGCAGATTAACGACTATTGCGGTACTAACAATATGCCGTTTATGGTTCACGGTTAACCTACGATTATTCGATGTCGTTTATGGTTCACGACTAACCTACGATTATTCGATGTCGTTTATGGTTTACGACTAACCTACGATTATTCGATGTCGTTTATGGTTCACGATTAACCTACAAATGCTAATGCTCCTTTCCCCTTATGATATGCACATGTCAAATTTGGCATTAGTCCAAGTAGTTGATTAAGCCAATTTTCTTAGGCGATCATACAATTTTTCAGACAATCCATCATAGCTAACTACACAATCCAAAGTTTATCGCCCGGTTTCGATATTCTTAATTTGAGTTCTCACATCATCATCAATCATATAATTTCCCATTAATCCCCATCATTCATATTCCATTCATTTGGCCTACATTCTAGTGCACTACTTTACAAGCACATACAATAAATGAATCGGGAAGAAAAACTCACTCGGCCATTGGATCACCGGTCTTCTAGTAATAATAATCCGGTGGTAGGGAATCGTCGAACTCGGGATTACCTAAAAAGGAAGAAATACTCTAATAAGTATTTCAACTCAAACTAATCCAACGACTTCTTACGAACTATCAAATTCGTAATTCGCGTCCTAAGCGGAAATTCCAACTTAAAACGGCCATAACTTGGTCATTTTAACTCGGAATCTCGCAAATTTTATATCGATTTCTATCTACTTCGGAAGAGCTTTCTAAATATGAAGTCTAAATCAAGTTTTGAAAATATATAAGCCTCAGAAATGAGGGATCAGATCTGTACGACGGGTATATTGATTCCAAAAATGCGGTTTTCATGAATGCACTTGAGATTCCTAGGTACAAAATGAAACTAGATGACATGGCAATGATTTTCCCTATCATGAATGTCATGATATGAACTCTAATGAGCCTAAGTTCTTATAACTCTTTAGATTTAAAGAATTTAAATAAACTTTTTCTTAGAAAACCATTTCATACTATTGTCTAACAAGTGAGTTTACTACACTTAGTCACACCTACATATTATAAGGATTTTCTTTTAGGAAAACTCTATTTTGCTTAAAGAATTTTGACCCTTATATTAGTTATATCCTAAGGCCTTTATTTCTTTAATAAAATCCTCATTTATAAACTTTTAAGTGGGTCTTTTTCTATGGGGTTTCCAAAAATCCGAATTTAGAAATTTCCACTTTCAAGTTGATTCCTTTGAGAAAAATATATTTTATACCCAAAACTTTAAGTATTTATTATACTTATACCCCAAGGACTTTATTTATTTAAGAAAATACCATTTTTGAAGTTGGAAAAATAGTGTTTTCTAACCATACATCCATTATTACGAATTTTGTCTATATGACTTTTAGTTCAAAACTTCTATTGGACTTCATTTCTTGTTTCCAACATTTTCTTTAGAAAATTCTCATTTAGACTCATGAAAAATACTACTAAACATTATCTATTACCCATAGGCTTCATTTCTCTTGTAAAATATATGTTTAGAAGTTGATAAAAGTGTTTTTGACATAGGTTTACAAAGTCATCCGAATTTACACAAGTTTATTTCTTGAAAAGTATTTTCCTTTTTGACTTTATTAACTTATCTAACCATAGATCTATATACTAAGAAGGTTATTCACTAAAGACAAAAGCATTAAAGACTATTAATGCACATAGACACAAAATAATAATGAAACCTTAAATGCCTACATGATTATGAGTAATAAAATGATGGATCTACTTTATCAAATGCTTAAATAAGTTTTGAAAACATAAAAACTATATTTTTATAAAAGATCTTTTGTTAAAAATACTTTTTGATAGATAAACATAAAACTTTTAGTATGAAAGCTCCTTTAAAGATTAGATCTACTTCGTAATGGTTCGGTATTCTTGTTTTGACATTTCCTTGTCCCTAGTAAAAGCTCATGGGGTCCTTTTGGTTGGAAATGTCCAAGAATCACTTAGCCATAACAAGATCTATGAGTGGAAGGAGTGGAAGCTTACTTACTTGAAGACAAATAGAAGATAAAAAGGAGAAAATGAAAGGTTGTGTGGGTGTGTGGGGAGCTTGGAACTTTCGGCCAAGAGGGCAAAAGGAGAGGTTTTGAGAGCTTTTTCCACTTTGTGAAGTTTGTAAAATGAGTGAATGAAGAAGGAGAGAGAAAATATAGCTTATATATGAAGTGGAATCAGGTTAAAAGAAGTAAAAAAAAATTGCAAAAGGAGCATTGGGGGGGGGGGGGGGGAGAAGCCAATTCACGCCGGCATCACTTGTAGAGGAAGGAGAAGTTTGAAAAAATTTTTTCTTTTTTTTTATTGATTTAACTTGATAATTGACTTGTCATAATTTGCATAAAAGTTAAGGGACAAAAAGTGTAGAGAAAAGAGAGTGATTTGAGTGATGGTAAGGGTTGGAATTGTAGAGTGTGCTAATAAGTAGTATAGGTGGTATAGGTGGTACTTTTTGAATAGTAGTGAATAGTTGACAAGACAATTTAATTTCCGATAGTAATGAAATACGAATAAAAAGGCTATAACTGTATTTTTCATAAGCCGGAAAATTATGAAAAATATATTTTTAAAATCCTTATTTTATTTCGATTCAAATGAGTACTCATAAGCATCTTTTTGAAATTCTAGTTCCAGGGCACGTTTTTCTATAATGGGTCTCGGGATGACCCGGAATTGAAATTTTCTCAAAATCTGATCTTTTCTTGGTTTGAAATATAATCAAGAACTATATTCAAAATTAAATTTTCTTATAAAAGTTTCTTATTTAGAAACCGAGGAAAAGCCGGAATTTGGGTTTCTAAGCCTTTCTCACAAGCTTGAATTAAACCGGTTTAGGGTTTCATTTTCCGATTTCTGAAGTTTACTTGATTACTAGGAAACCCGGGGTATACATTATAAAAAAAATATAAAATAAAATAATAATAAAATTGTGTAATGAAATAAGATGAATAGTGCAAAAGACTAATCAATTACCGGTAGAAATGAAAATACGATAAAAAGGTTATAATTGTAACTTTTATAACCCGAAAAATTATATAACTGATATATTTAGAAATCTCGTGGAATTACGAGTCTAACGGTACTAATGGTATATTTTTGATATCTCGAGTCCCGGGATACGCTTTTCAAAGTCTGTATCCGAACGGGTTCAAAATAGGTCAAAAATTTACCAATCTTATGTTTTTAGATAAACTTATATTACTACGAGCTATTCTACATATTTAAACTACTTTTTGACCTCTAGAATTAGGAGCGCTAGGTTGCCGGACTTATACTATTGTATTCCGGTTAGGGTTTCCAGATGATTTTCCGGTTTAGACCTTTGCCAAATTGGAAACTGAGATTTTCTGTTTATACAACGTATTTAGTTTGAGAAATTTATTTTAAATTTTATTTTTATAAGTATTTAATATCTCTTATTGCTTTCGGAAATCTTGAATTGAATTATTATATCCAGAGTTATATCGGTAATGGTTACCGGATATGATTTTCTTGAGTTTGAGTCAAATATCGATTTTTGGAATGATTTTGGGGAAATCTTGATTTTTATAATTTTCTTTTGTTAAAGGATCTTCATAGTGTTTTGTTTTCGAATTTATTTTGCTTCGATTTAAGGTTTTATGAACAATTGGTTAACTTAAGGATTATTAAATTTGTTATTTTGTTTCTTGAATTCTTCCTTCTTAAGATTACGAGATTTCAATTTCTAACTCGTTCTATGATTCTTGAGAGTTTGATTTGATCGTTAGGGCTTTATTGTGATTTCCGTCTCTTAGGATTATTAGTCTGGTCGTTTGGGGAATTTCCAAAGTCTATATTTTATTATTGGCAGATAAAGTTTTCTTAATCGTGCCAAAGCCTAGTTATGGAATTGGCCTTTGGTGATTTCCTGATCCTTCAAATTGTCATGTTACAGATTAACTTGCTTTTTAGCAAATTATTACTGTGTTTTATTTTTATCCCGATTTTTATGAATTATAGATTAGGTAAGCAGTTTATCTTACGTAATAGTTTTTGGACTTAAGGACTTTTGTAGTCCTTATTTTATTTTTAGATTTTCTCAAGACTAATGAATTCTTACTTTCATTTATATTTCAGGACTCGTTCAAAGTTCGGTTTTAATTTGGAGTGATTTTTAGGGTTTATTTTCAAAGTTCATCGTCGAATTATTTACTGAAATTTTCCGGGGCTTACAGTCAGCCTTCATGCAATTTTTTACACATCATCGTCCTAAGGTAAGCTGGCTTCGAAGGTTGCCAGCTTATCCATGTACGCCGTTGGCCTTGGGATATACATTGCCAGTGTTCGTGTATATTTATGTGTATAAGATTTTCACATAGCATTGTTCTAGTATAAGCTGGCTCAAACGCCGCTAGCTTACCTATTTACACCACCAGCCTTGCCATGTATGTCGCCGATATAAGGCTGACATTCACACTATTCATCATCTTCCTCGTTTTTCCTAGTTCGAATTTCATTTTCATGATACCATATATGTCTCATACTTAGTGTTTTAGCTACTTTTGAGTGTTCTTCCATGATCTTCAGCTATTGTTCATGATATATCTATACCTACAACATCTAAGAATCACTATACACATGATTTTTCATAGTTTCTATGCATATAATAACTATACTTAGGGTTTGGAGTAAATTTGTACCTTGTTTGAGCTGATGCGGTGATAGTATACTCCTTCCCTTGGTCTGACCTGATCCTAGGATTAGCAAAAACATTAGATAAGTTAATGCTTTATGTGTATAATAACTAAAACGAAATTACTTACCTTGTTGTTCATTTCCTAAGTTTGTGTGTGTCTTGTTGAAGCTTTGTTTAATGGAGTTGTGTTTGGGTGTTTTGTGTTGCTTCTTTGGCGTGTTTTTATGCGTCTTAATTGCTTTGTTTGTGGTTTAATTAATGAGTGTATATATGGGCAAAGAGAAGGCAGCAGCTTCAACAAATTTCGATCAAGGAATGGAGATTTGTCCACCGAAATCTCAATTTCTTTTGCATGATACTTGCTGCATTTAATAAGGTATTTAGTCGGAGATTTTTGATTGGTTAGATCCTTAGTCAAGTTTACTTTCTTGTGTGCAAATTTGAGTAATTTACTTAAAGATTTCGGCTGCTGCAATTCAAGAACATCCCAACTACATATCATATAGATTTTCCATTGAATGTATATATTAAAAATTATAATTTTATTCAATTAATTAATTATCTTAGTTTTAGGATAGTTAAGTTAAACGGGTACATTTATATCAGTTATTTAGGAATTCTGTCTCAAAAATTTATTTAAAGTTTCTACAAATTTTTTAGATTATCTTTGAGTTCAAATTGTGAGTTAAAGTTTATGCGATTAATTATTTTTAAGGTTTTATCTCATGGGATTAGGGTTTTCTAAGCTTAATAGGTCAATTTCAATTTTAGTCTCTAAAAACTTTAGAATTCTCTAACTAGAACAATAGTGTAGTCCAAACATTTATTTGGAGTCTAAATTATTAGTCATGAATTTATTTTTGTTCTTATTATGTATTTATAACCCTAACGGTTCATCCTTAAATTATCGTTTTCTAGCTATAAGCTTTATTGATTATTTACTTTTTAATGCACTTGAAATCCAATCTTAATTATTTTTGTATTCTAAGTCTCTTTATAACTACTATGAAATCTTATCTTTGGTATCTGTTACTATCTAAAGAACTTCGTTTTAAGGTTTGAAGTTATTTATAGATTCATTACTGTCACGCCCCAAAGGGTATCCTAAACGTGGCAGTTCGCCCACATATAATATTAAAGCTAATGAATGACAATCCGTAGTCACGCAAGAGCTTCGATATCGTATGCAAGGCGTGCTTCCAAGATAATAGGAGACTCACAGGGGTACTACGTTTAAATAAATAGCTAAAGCAAGCATAACTTAAATATATAAACATAAGATCTTCATTCCATAATAAGTTCTTACATCATCTTAGGGGCATTCCCCCGCCTTAAAGCCTTTGATCAACTATACTAATAACAAAACAAACATAACTATCACATAAGTCTACTATGGAGATTTTTCGTAGAAGTCTATGTTCAAAACTAAAAATACATAACCTTCCTCCAAAAACTCCTAGTAGTGTAAGCTCATACCTGGCACACTGGGCTCCTCGGGGCCAACCACAAATAATCATACTGTAATAGAAAACTATAAGGGTATAAGTGAGATAATTCCTAACTATATAACATTTCCATATGACAACCAAGTTATTTAATTCAAACATATGTAATGCATCAATCACATGATCAACCAAATACACAAGATTAACCAGAAATCAAGTGTAGCATAGATTTAACGCCCTCCATGACAAGGGTTGGGTGGTTACAGGCCCATACGACCATCAATAATTGCAGATTTGCCGGCTTCTACTTGCCCTGTAGACTTTCTGGCTGCTACTGGCCGACGTAGACTTACCGGCTCCTACTAGCCACCACTACTACTTCCTCATTTCCCCACACGAAGAATAGTAGTGAAAATAATGTGACTCACAAGTATGATATGCATGAATAAATTTCAATTAATCATTTAACCATATAAGTTGAATTCATGTTAGGAGTGATCAACTATAATTTCACCATATCAATACAAGAGTCACACTTTTATTTAACATATCGTCTTTCGATATACTTAATTTTCATTCAACAATTATTTCATAACATTGGTTCATTCATCTTTTCCTAAATTTCTAGTGCCACTAATTACAAGCACAAGCAAGGAAATGTAACTTAGGAAAAGAATTAACTCACTCCATAATCGGTAGATCTAATCGAAATAATCCTCTGGATAGATGATCTCGGGTCCCTCGTCATCTAAACAAGATGAAATACCCAAAATGAGTCTTTCATAAAACTTCTATTCTTGAAGATTCTAATCTTTTCTTAAAATCGCGGTAAAATCGTATAAGGAGAAATTCCAACTTAAAATGGCCATAACTTGCTCATTTTAACTCGGAATTTCGCGTATAATATACCGTTTTCTACCCACTCGAAAAGATCTACGCATTTCTAAGCTTATTTTCATAAAACTAGGTCGTTTTAGGTTCTGAAAAGATAGCGACCAGATTTGCCACGAATTTGCAAAAACTTGTTTTCCTTCTTGTAAACAAAGCTCATTTGAAAAGATAAATATTTCAAGTATTTTGTAAACTTTTTGAAAGGTATATACATATATGTAATGACTCATAACCAATGTATGAAGTAAATGAAGTTGTCTCAACTTATGAAAGTAAGGTTTTAAAAGACTTTGAACTTGAGATTTTATTGGAATATTTAGTTTACTTTTGAAAGACCTTGAGTTATTTGTGATAAATATTCTTTTTCTAAATTTAATTTCTTGCAATTACTTTAAATTCCTTAGGAGTGGTTTTATTTTCTAAACTTAGATTCCAACAATTTTAAAAGTAATAAAATGATATTTTTGTTTCTTGAAATGATTCTTAAAAGAAAGATTTTGATTTTTAATTTCTAAGCTTAGTTTCCAACAACTTTGTAAAAGTTATGACAATTTTCTCACAAGAATATTTTAGTTCCTTGGTTTCTTGGGATTATTTTTATTTTAATGAAAAGGGGTTCTACTTAGAAAAAGATGAAGTTATGGTAAAACTTCTTGTTTGAAAAATCTCTTATAAGTTCCTCTAGACATTAACTCCATATTTTTCTTTTTTAGAGGAAAACTTTTTATCTTAAGAAAACATTTCCTTCATTTATTTTGTTGAGACAAAACCATTATGTTCATGCATGAATATGAATCATAAGCTATGAAAATATGTAAGGAACATAATAACTTAAAAGAAATAAATCAAGTATTGGGACCTTAGCTTCATCAAGGTACCCCGGGACTAAGAAAAGACTATTCCCGAAAAGAAAAGAAAAAGAATTGTTTTGACTTGATGAGGACAAGTCTAATACTAGAATGACTAGTCTTAAAATCAACTTAAATTGCAATAAAGTGAATAAATTGCAAGACAATGAGCTTATATGCTCTAAATAGTATATATAGCTATATAGATATATTAGATAGTAATAAACAGAAAGGAAATATAAAGAAACATAAAGGAACATAAAGGAATTGATATTATGAACAAAAATAAAGTATGAAGCTATTGTTGCTTTCTTAACCTTTATGGTTTTAGAAAACACACATTAAGTTCATACTAAGTAGATGAACATAAAGAAAGCTTGGAGGATTTTCTTGAAGAAAGTTTACCTAAAGAAGAAACTAAAGAAAGCTTCTTGGTTCTTGGAGGGGATTTTTGAGAGAATTTGAGAGAGATTTTGGTATAGTAACTTTAGAGAAGAAGTGGTGTGAAAGAAGTGAATGTATGAGGGGGTATTTATAGGAAAATGTGGGAGATAATTTGTGTTAATTAAATAATTGAAAAATAAAACAATTTGAGGGGATTATAGAGGGGGCCGGCGCAAATTTGATGTATTGGGAAGAGAAGAAATTTATTTTTTTTTTGTTATTTTGTTAATTAAAAGTAAGAAATGAAAGATGTGAAGTTGTATTAGAAATAAAAATGTGTAAGAAATAGATGTATGGTTTGTAAGAGTAGGTTGTAAGAAAAAGTAGAGATAGATGAATAGTGTAGAATAGTAGAAAATAGTGTAATGTAAAAGTAGACATGACAATTTAATGCCGGTAGTAAGAAAATACGCGTATAAAAGCGATATATATTTTTAGCTACCGAAAAATTACGAAATTGATATTTTTAGAAATCTCATATTTTTACGAGTCTAACGGTATATTCGAAATATTTTTCCTATTTCGGGCTTCCGGACATGTTTTTCAATAACTATGTCCGGTCGGGTTCAAAGGACACTCGAATTCCTTCAATATGATATTTCTATATAACCTATAGCAATTACGAATTATAGTAGCTAACTTTTCTAACTTCGTTTTCTAGGACCTGAGAAAACGGCAATGCCGGATTTAAGCTGTTACTGTAAACTAGGGTTTTGGTTGACTTAAGAATCCGGTTGACTTCCGATTAGGGTTTAAGCTTTTAAATTTGGATCCAAAAATTCGAGGACTTACAACCTACCCCCCTTAAAGAAAGTTTTGTCCTCAAAACTTGAAATTCATACTTGATTCCTTGAACAGACTTGGGTACTTATGGCGTATGTCGCTTTCTGCCTCCCAGGTTGCTTCCTCGTGTGAGTGGTTTCTCCATAAAACCTTCACATACTTGATCTCCTTATTCCGGAGCTTCTGGACCTTGTGATCCAAGATTTGAACTGGGTGCTCCTCATATGTGAGATTTTCTTTCAGCCGAACAGGCTCTAGCTCTGCAATCCTGGTAGGGTCCAGCACATGTTTCCGTAAAACCGATACATGAAACACGTTATGGATTCTAGATAGGTTGGGAGGGAGTGCCAGACGATAAGCAAGATTTCCCACTTTTTCCAACACTTCGAAGGGTCCAACGTAGCATGGGCTTAGCTTTCCTTGGGCTAATTCGTTGGATACTCTTGATGGGATTTACCTTTAAGTACACATGATCTCCAACTTTGAATTCAAGCACACGTCTCTTCATATATGCCCAGCTCTTTTGCCTATCTTGAGCTTCTTTCATTTTTCTTTGGATAACCGGCACTTCGTCAGCTGCATCTTGCACCTAGTCAGGACCAATGCTTAATTTTTCTGTATCGTCCCAGAATAGCGGGGATTGACATCGTCTTCCATACAACGCTTCATAGGGTGGCATCTGAATCGTAGAATGGTAGCTATTGTTGTAGGCAAACTCTACCAAAGGTAGGTGTGCGTCCCAGCTACCCTTAAACTCTATTACGCAGGCTTGCAGCATATCTTCCAATGTTTGTATTGTCCTCTCCGATTGACCGTCCGTTTGTGGGTGATAAGCAGTACTGAAATGTAGCTTAGTTCCCATACACTTTTGCAAACTCATCCAAATTTTGGATACAAACCTTGGGTCTCGGTCGGAGACTATTCCGGCGGGTACTCCATGCAAGCGTACTATTTCTCTTATGTATATTCTTGCCAACTTGTCCATAGAATACGTCATCTTCATTGGAAGAAAATGGGCCGTCTTCGTCAATCGATCCGATGACCCAAATTGCATCATATCCAGTCGACGTCCTTGGCAATCCACACACAAAATCCATCGTGATTTGGTTCCATTTCCACTCGGGTATTGGCAGGGGTTTCAGAAGTCCACCAGGTCTTTGGTGCTCCACTTTTACTTATTGGCATGTGGGACATTTCAACACATAGTCTGCTACGTCTCTCTTCATGCCGTTCCACAAATAGTGGCTCTTCGGATCTTGGTACATCTTCGTTCCTCCTGGATGCATGGTGTATCCGAAGTGATGTGCCTCTTCCATGATTTCCTTTCTTATGTCCTCATCATCCGGAACACATAGCCTGCCTTTCATTCTCACCACTTCATCCTCATCTATGGAAAAATCTGTGTACCTTCCTTCCTGCACTTCTTTCTTAATCTTCAAAATTGCCTCGTCATATCGCTGGGCCTCCTTGATTCTTTCCACTAAGGTGGGTTCCATGACAAGGTTAGCAACCTCTACTTCCACGCTTTGCCCTATGAATTCAATGCTCATTCTTTCAAATTCTTTTATCAACTCGTTCTTATCAGTGAGCAAAGAAGCTACTTCCCCATAATTCTTTCTGCTTAGGGCATTGCAACTGTGTTCACTCTCCTTGGACAGTAGTTGATTCCAAGGTCATAATCCTTGATGAGCTCTAACCATCTCCGTTGCCGCATGTTCAACTCCTTTTGTGTAAAAAGATATTTGAGGCTCTTATGATCGGTGTAGATCTCACACCTTTGTCCATACAAGTAATGTCTCCACAACTTTAGTGCAAACACAACTGCGGCTAACTCCAGATCATGAGTAGGATAGTTTTGTTCATGGGGTCGGAGCTGTCGGGATGCGTAAGCGATTACCTTTTCGTCTTGCATCAACACACATCCGAGACCATTCCTTGATACATCACTATGCACTGTATAAGACTTCTCGGGGTCTAGTAGGATTAGAATTGGGGCAGAGACAAGTCTTTTCTTTAGCTCCTGGAAACTTTGCTCCCTCTTGCATGTCCAGATGAACTTCTCCTCTTTTTAAGTTAGCTAAGTGAGGGGTTTGGCGATGGTTGAAAAATTCTTAACAAATTTCCTATAATATCCGGCCAAACCAAGAAAACTCCTTACTTCAGTAACTGTTTTAGGCTGATTCCACTCCATTACTGCCTTGATCTTCTCAGGATCTACCGATATTCCTTCTCCTGATACGACATGTCCTAAGAAAGATATCCTATCCAGCTAAAAGTCACACTTAGACAACTTAGCGTACAACTTGTGCTCACGCAAAGTCTGTAATGCCATTCTTAAGTGTTCCTCATGTTGCCCTCGCGTCTTTGAGTAGATCAGGATATCTTCGATGAAGACTATCACGCACTTATCCAGCAGGGGTTTATATATTCGATTCATGAGATCCATGAAAGCTGCTGGTGCGTTGGTTAATCCGAAAGGCACCACTAGAAACTCGTAATGTCCATAGCTAGTTCTAAAAGCTGTCTTCGGTACATCCTCAGGTTTAATCCTCAAATGGTGGTATCCTGACCGTAGATCGATCCTTAAGAAGACACTTGCTCCTTGAAGCTGATCGAAGAGGTCATCTATCCTTGGGAGTGGATACTTGTTCTTGATGGTAACCTTATAAGCTCCGGTAGTCAATACATAAACGCATGGAACCATCTTCTTCTTTACGAACAACTGGTGCTCCCAAGGTGACACACTTGGTCGGATAAAACCTTGATCTAACAAGTCTTGTAGTTGAGTCTTTAACTCCTTCAGCTCTACTGGTGCCATTCGATAGGGTGCTTTTGAGATCGGTTCCGTATTGACTAATATCAATCTCGAAATCGATCTCTCTCTTTGGTGGTAATCCAGGCAATACGTCCGGAAATACGTCTAGGAACTCTTTTACTACGGGTATGGATCCAAGCTCAGGCTTTTCCCTTTCTTCTTCATCCAGGTTACTAATGTTGATTTCATCCTCATTCACTAACTCGAATGAGTTCAATTTCACCGTGGATTCTCCTCTAAACACTACTTCACATCCACTTTGTCTTTAAACCTCACTTCCTTTTGTTTACAATCCACTAAGGCTTTGACAGATGTCAACTAACTCATACCTAAGATGACTTCGTATTTGCTCATCTCCAAGATTATTAGGTCACACTTAGAGTGACTTCCTTGTATCTCCATTGGGCATCCTTTAAGCATTTCCTTTGTCGTTACTATGCTTCCGGTGGGGGTTTTAACTCGAAAACCAGTAGCAATAGTATCTATGGGTAACCCAATTCGCTTGGCCAGGCTAACGGTGATAAAGGAATGGGTAGCTCCCGTATCGAACAAAGCATAAGCGGGTTGACTAGCTATGAGTATGTGTCCTGCACTCGAATTTTATACTAATTACGAGACTGGTATACTTAAGCTAATCGGGTATTAAAACTTTATACTTGTACCGTAGGTATTGAACGTAGGAAACTTAACAAATTACATCAAAGAAAAGGGTTTCGATTCTGACCTGTCACCAATCCAAAATCTGAGCCATAATCTCCATCTACAGCGGCGAGCTCTGCTCCTTCGTCATCAGACTCCTCGCATACCCACTGTCCTTCCAGGTTGTATATCCTCATTCCGTGGACAGCTGCTCCAGATCGGCTTGGGTTGCTTCCTCGCTTCCGTTCTTTGCCGATGCCACTCCTCCCACTGACCCAAATGGTCTAGCTGGGGCATTCTTTCTTTGTGGGCATTCGTTGGCGAAGTGCCCGGTTTGCTTGCAAACGAAGCAAACAGTAGAAGCCTTCTTTGGGCAATCACCTATCTTGTGGCTGGGGTCTCCACAAAAGTAGCACTTGTGTTGCAACAGCGGGCACCTCTTTGGATAGTGCTCTTCCTTGCATTTCCAGCAGGTCACCTTGATCTTGGATGTGTCCTTATTGCTAACAGCACTTCCTCGGAAGCTGTTGAAGGGCTTGAACCTTTTACTCTGAAAACTGGGGTTATAGCTATCCTGAGCTCTCTTGCCGAACACGAAGGTCTTTCTTTCAGGGGCTTTGCTCTTCCTTTTCTTTGCTCCCTCAATGATACGAGCCCTTTCTACCAACTCTCGGAGGGTCCTCAGATCTAACTCCTCCAGACGCATCCTTATATCTTCATCCAGGCCACTCAGAAATACTTGCCTCTTCAGCTCCTCACTATGCTTGAAAGACTCAGGCGCGTATTGAAGCAGTCGGCTAAAGTCCGTCTCATACTGCTCTATTGTCCTTCACTTCTGGGATATATGGAGAAAGTCTCCACTATACTGTACTCGTAAGCTCCCAGGGAAATAGTTGTCCAAAAACTCTCTACGAAAAACTGCCCAGGTTACGGGTGGTAACAATTCCCTGCTTTTCGACTCCCACCATATTCTGTATTGAACCGCAACATGTATGTGCCATAATCTAGGCGCATATGATGGGGAACTTCGTAAGTGGCGAACGATCTCTCGATCTGGGCTAGCCAGTCTTCAGCTTCGTCTAGCTTTCCAAAATTTCCGTCGAAATATCTGTTGCTTTTTATGAAGTCCAGCAAGGAACTTCTGTAAGGTCGTGGCAGTGGTGGTGCTGGTAAAGGGGCAGTATGCGACTCAGCTTCTGGGGCTGCAGGTGCTTCAACGGTTGCTTCTGGTGCATTTGCAGCAGGCGATGGCACATTTTGTGCATTTTGCATGAAATTATTGACCAACCCTGCTAGTTGGTTGATGGCGGCCCACACATCTCCTTGTTGATTCGGTGGGCGATTTGGTGCTTGTTGTCCTGCCGGAGGATTCTCCGGTTCTGCTGGTATATTATTAGAAGCGCGACGTTCGCGTCTTCTACCTCTCCTACCACGTCTGTTAAATTTTATACTTCTTTAATTTTCGCAACAAGGAAAAGATCGGAAATATCGGAAATTCCATAGAAATAATTAAAGCAATTAAATCTAGAAATCATCAAATCAACATAAAATTCTTGCATTCAAAATAAAAAGAGAAAATTAATAATCCTTACATAACTTGGAGAAGGTGGAAACCATTCTCATCAAAAGATAATTGTTCAAATAAAACATAGAAAAGCAAATCATTAATGCATTAAGACAAAGATAAGCCTAGGAAAAGGCTATGTTGGACTCGTCGGGTTATGCTCCATTTCTTCCTTCATTCTTCCTTCTTCAACTTCTTCTTTTCACGGGGATGGTGCTGGGTTCATACTCCTGCTGGTGGATCCTTTGTGCCGTTTGACGAATTGTCGCAGATATTGACTAACCGTCATCCTCTTTCCTCGTATCGTGAGGTGATCTCTGCTTGAGACGGCCAAACTTCGTCATGTACGGAAATCCTTCTCCACGGGTCGTGCCATTCGTTTCCTCTTGTCCTCTTCTTCCTCCGGTGCCATTGCCATTGTGGGGGTCTGGGATCTGCTTCTCAGGAATCTATTTGGATCAAAAGCATTGTTTCTTCTCCCTCCTCCTCAGAATCGGAAATCATTACTGGGTTATTCCTTGCAATGGTCTCCATGGGTACATCTTGGCTCAGCCTTCGGGGAGGTGCCTGACTGGGGATCAAAGGGCTGTCTTCCCAGAGGGATGCAGACTGGGTCTCCTCAGGCTCCGAGTCTTCATTCTGATCTCCTTCCGTGCTACCATTTGTCTCTCCATTCCCTTCGTTTGCTTGGGCCTCCTCCATGATGAAGTCCTCATCTGGGATAACATCTAGCTGCATTCCGACGGAGTTGGGCTGAGTATTGTACTCTGATGGCGTAGGGACAATCCGTCGGTAAGCGGCATACCAATAGAATCGCTCTTCGGCATCTGCCTTCAGCCAGTCCGTATGATCCGCTAACTCATCATGTGCGTAGATGTATAGAGGTCCTAGCTTATTCCAGGTCCGGAAGTCTGGTTCTTGTCGCCCATCCTCCGCTTTCAAGATGAAGGTCATTTGTTGCAGCATGGTCTCCCGGTACATGAAAACCATCATTCTTTCGACCACATAAATAACTTCTACGTCACTCCATCTCCGATTGCTTACAGCGTCGAATCTCAGCTCATTAGGCAAATTCCTCCACAGGGAATGTCTTAATCCTTTCTTCCATAACTTGAACATTTCGCAGGCGGTCCTGGGCCTTCCGACTAAAGCGAACTCCTCACACAGGACCCTCAGTCTAAGACGGTAGTTCATGAAGGTCTCATCATGGTCTTTAAGGAATTGTCGGGATTTTTCTTTGACCTTAGGGAAAGTCAACTATCAAGTAAAATAAAAAGGGATAAGATCTTAAGCTAGAGTTTCTATCTTGTTACTACTATCTTGAGGTCTATTTCTACTATCTCATGTCTAAAACTTGCGCTCTGATACCAACTTAAACTGTCACGCCCCATAGGGTATCCTAAACATGACAGTTCGCCGCATATAATATTAAAGCTAATGAATGACAATCCGTAGTCATGCAGGAGCTTCGATATCGTATGCAAGGCGTGCTTCCAAGATAGTAGGAGACTCACAGGGGTACTACGTTTAAATAGATAGCAAAAGCAAGCATAACTTAAATATATAAACATAAGATCTTCATTCCATAATAAGTTCGTACATCATCTTAGGGGCATTCCCCCGCCTTAAAGCCTTTGATCAACTATACTAATAACAAAAAAACATAACTATCACATAAGTCTACTATAGAGATTTTTCCTAGAAGTCTATGTTCAAAACTAAAAATACATAAACTTCCTCCAAAAACTCCTAGTAGCGTAAGCTCATACCTGGCACACTGGGCTCCTCGGGGCCAACCATAGATAATCATACTGTAATAGAAAACTATAAGGGTATAAGCAAATCTGCTTAGTGAGATAATTCCTAACTATATAACATTTCCATATGACAACCAAGTTATTTAATTCAACATATGTAATGCATCAATCACATGATCAACCAAATACACAAGATTAACCGGAAATCAAGTGTAGCATGGATTTAACGCCCTCCATGACAAGGGTTGGGTGGTTACAGGCCCATACGACCATCAATATTTGCAGATTTACCGGCTCCTGCTTGCCCTGTAGACTTCCTGGCTCCTACTGGCCCATGTAGACTTACCGGCTCCTACTAGCCACCACTACACTTCCTCGTTTCCCCACACGAAGAATAGTAGTGAAATAATGTGACTCACAAGTATGATATGCATGAATAAATTTCAATTAATTTAACCATATAAGTTGAATTCATGTTAAGAGTGATCAACCATAATTTCCATATCAATACAAGAGTCACACTTTTATTTAACATATCGTCTTTCGATATACTTAATTTTCATTCAACAATTATTTCATAACATTGTTCATTCATCTTTTCCTAAATTTCTAGTGCCACTAATTACAAGCACAAACAAGGAAATGTAACTTAGGAAAAGAATTAACTCACTCCATAATCGGTAGGTCTAATCGAAATAATCCTCTGGATAGATGATCTCGGGTCCCTCGTCACCTAAACAAGATGAAATACCCAAAATGAGTCTTTCATAAAACTTCTATTCTTGAAGATTCTAAATTTTCTTAAAATCGCGGTAAAAATCGTATAAGGGAAATTCCAACTTAAAATGGCCATAACTTGCTCATTTTAACTCGGAATTTCGCGTATAATATACCGTTTTCTACCTACTCGAAAAGATCTACGCATTTCTAAGCTTATTTTCATAAAACTAGGTCGTTTGGGTTCCGAAAAGATAGCGACCAGATTTGCCACGAATTTGCAAAAACTTGTTTTCCTTCTTGTAAACAAAGCTCATTTGAAAAGATAAATATTTCAAGTATTTTGTAAACTTTTTGAAAGGTATATACATATATGTAATGACTCATAACCAATGTATGAAGTAAATGAAGTTGTCTCAACTTATGAAAGTAAGGTTTTAAAAGACTTTGAACTTGAGATTTTATTGGAATATTTATTTTACTTTTGAAAGACCTTGAGTTATTTGTGAAATATTCTTTTTCTAAATTTAATTTCTTGCAATTACTTTAAATTCCTAAGGAGTGGTTTTATTTTCTAAACTTAGATTCCAACAATTTTAAAAGTAATAAAATGATATTTTTGTTTCTTGAAATGATTCTTAAAAGAAAGATTTTGATTTTTAATTTCTAAGCTTAGTTTCCAACAACTTTGTAAAAGTTATGACAATTTTCTCACAAGAATATTTTAGTTCCTTGGTTTCTTGGGATTATTTTTATTTTAATGAAAAGGGGTTCTACTTAGAAAAAGATGAAGTTATGGTAAAACTTCTTGTTTGAAAAATCTCTTAGAAGTTCCTCTAGACATTAACTCCATATTTTTCTTTTTTAGAGGAAAACTTTTTATCTTAAGAAAACATTTCCTTCATTTATTTTGTTGAGACAAAACCATTATATCCATGTATGAATATGAATCATAAGCTATGAAAATATGTAAGGAACATAATAACTTAAAAGAAATAAATCAAGTATTGGGACCTTAGCTTCATCAAGGTACCCGAGACTAAGAAAAGACTAGTCCCGAAAAGAAAAGAAAAAGAATTGTTTTGACTTGATGAGGACAAGTCTAAGACTAGAATGACTAGTCTTAAAATCAACTTAAATTGCAATAAAGTGAATAAATTGCAAGACAATGAGCTTATATGCTCTAAATAGTATATATAGCTATATAGATATATTAGATAGTAATAAACAGAAAGGAAATATAAAGAAACATAAAGGAACATAAAGGAATTGATATTATGAACAAAAACAAAGTATGAAGCTATTGTTGCTTTCTTAACCTTTATGGTTTTAGAAAACACACATTAAGTTCATACTAAGTAGATGAACATAAAGAAAGCTTGGAGGATTTTCTTGAAGAAAGTTTACCTAAAGAAGAAACTAAAGAAAGCTTCTTGGTTCTTGGAGAGGATTTTTGAGAGAATTTGAGAGAGATTTTGGTATAGTAACTTTAGAGAAGAAGTGGTGTGAAAGAAGTGAAGGTATGAGGGGGTATTTATAGGAAAATGTGGGAGATAATTTGTGTTAATTAAATAATTGAAAAATAAAACAATTTGAGGGGATTATAGAGGGGGCCGGCGCAAATTTGATGTATTGGGAAGAGGAGAAAAATTTATTTTTTTTTGTTCTTTTGTTAATTAAAAGTAAGAAATGAAAGATGTAAAGTTGTATTGGAAATGAAAATGTGTAAGAAATAGATGTATGGTTTGTAAGAGTAGGTTGTAAGAAAAAGTAGAGATAGATGAATAGTGTAGAATAGTAAAAAATAGTGCAATGTAAAAGTAGACATGACAATTTAATGCCGGTAGTAAGAAAATACGCGTATAAAAGCGATATCTGATATTTTTAGCTACTGAAAAATTACGAAATTGATATTTTTAGAAATCTCATATTTTTACGAGTCTAACGATATATTCGGAATATTTTTCCTATTTCGGGCTTCCGGAAACGTTTTTCAAGAACTATGTCCGGTCGGGTTCAAAGGAGACTCGAATTCCTTCAATATGATATTTTTATATAACCTATAGCAATTACGAATTATAGTAGCTAACTTTTCCAACTTCGTTTTCTAGGGCTTGAGAAAACGGCAATGCCGGATTTAAGCGGTTACGGTAAACTAGGGTTTTGGTTGACTTAAGAGTCCGGTTGACTTCCGATTAGGGTTTAAGCTTTTAAATTTGGGTCCAAAAATTCGGGGACTTACAATTACTACTCGTAGTTTTACTTTAGGGTCTTTATTGAGTCCTACATTGACTTGCTATTTTTATATACGTATTTTCATTTATTTTTGCTTGTATGAAAATTCTTGGGGTTTATATCCACCAAATCAAAAGTGAATGTTTTGAGTAAAATATATGTTTACCAAATTTAGAAAAAGGAATTAGCTATTGGATATCCAATTTCCTATTATACTTAGTCTTAATTTAGATAAGGTTCCTTTCTACTTTGTTTTAAATTTTCCTGTATAAATTACTTGCCTTATATACATATATTTAGATAGATAGATAGATAAGTATACACGTGTGTGTCTATGCCTATTTGTAACTCTATATCTTATATTTTTTTTATTATATATTGCTTACCTTATTTATAATGTACTGCAATCATTTATAGTTATATTTATGAATCTATATGTTGTTCTTCCATTATTTATTTCTATATATCTCTAACTCCAACTAGCATATCACTTTTATTATAACTTGAGTATTAATCATTAAATTTTTGTAATAAGCCATGACTTAGCTATAATTATATTCTTTTATATTTTAATGACTTAGTTATAATTATATTATTCTAATTTAGGATATGGTATTTTACATTATTTCTATGTTCATTTTATCTCACTTATTGTGGTGTCTTTTGTCAATCTAATGATATATACATATCTATGTGTGTGTATCCTCTTATTAAATGTTATCTACTCTGCTTAATAAGTCATGGTAAAAGGTTATTATATTTATATTTATTCTATTTATCATTCATTCATCAAGTAGAAATCTGAGTATTTTATTTTTCTCCCTTAAATTCTTCTACTAATGGAGGTATTAATACTTATATATGTTCTTATTAATATCTTTTTTAAGCAATTAGTTTAATAAACTTGGGTCTACTAGCTATATATCCACTAAGGTTCCCTTGGCTATACTAATAAAATTTTTTATTTCTTACCAATTGAGTTGAAGAAATTTAAGGATCGGTTACAAAAACCGTTAGATAAGAGGTTCATTTGATCTAGTGTATTTTTATTGGCAGCACAAACTCTTTTTTTTAAGAAGAAAGATGGAACTCATGCATATGTATAACCACCAAACTAAAATATCAAATCAAAGCCCACGATAGTCAATCTAATAAGTTTCTCATAGTAATATAATCCGTAATGTTATTAATTTTTTTTTCTTTCTATTCTCTTTTTGACAATTTTACTTCTCATAATAATACGATTCATTGTGCATTTATTCAAAGTAAAAAGGACATCCGTTTTTCAAACGGAAAGAAACACCTAAGAAAGTTGAGTAAGAGAAAGGCTCGGAAAAATACATAATGTATTATCATAGTTATGGTGACAACCCACTTCCATTTACCAATTTCATATATATATATATATATATTTATTTATAGCCACAATGTACTGCTTTAGTTGCATCAATTATATTCTTGTACACTTATCTTTGTTTTCTTGGTTCTATAGTTCTATTTCAAATCACAAGCGGGGCTTCAAAAGCTACAGCTTTTAGTAAAATTATAACATCCCGTAAAACGATAACTTTTCCCAAAATTATTTAAGGAAATAAATTTTTACACATGTGAATGATATTTATGCATTCAAAAATAAATTTTATGTGTGGAAAAAAAATAAGAGAAAAGAAGAGAAAAGAAAGTTCATAGGTTGGACTTCTTCAAGCTCACCCTAATGGTCAATATTCCAATCATTAAAATAATTATAGTATTTGATATATTAATGGCTTATCCACTTTGTCATATAGAGTAAAAAAGAATTGAATTCCAATTTAATAGGAATATAATGGAGTTGTAATGTCTATTGTAATTTTTACTTGTTATTAGGGATAAGTATGAACCGGTTAACCAGTCCATTACCTCATTTTTTGAACCGGTCCAAAATAATCGATTTTTAAAATCTTAAACTTGAACCGGTTCATTATTAATGGTTAACTGCTTTAACGGTTAACCTTTTCTTGTTAATATTTTCAGTTTTTAACTATTTAACATAGTGGTTAACCAAAAGTTGCAGCTAACTATATATTTCTGGTTGGTCCATAAAAACTTAAACCTTTTGTTTCATAATTA
Source organism: Combretum micranthum (assembly GCA_024138025.1). Lineage (NCBI taxonomy): Eukaryota > Viridiplantae > Streptophyta > Magnoliopsida > Myrtales > Combretaceae > Combretum > Combretum micranthum. Next base: position 658,064 of record JAMXBD010000381.1, read on the forward strand.
CATTCAAATATTGAATATTAATAAGTTAAATATCATAAATACATTAAAAAATTACAAATCAACAATTTAAATAATTATAAAGCCAACAATAAATTAAGAAAACAAATTCTTAAAATGGTTTCACGATTCTTTATGATCTTGCAAAAAACGAAGACAAAAAATTATTAATTAATACAATCACTCTCTAGTTAGGGATAGAACTTAAGAGTAGTGGCCTGGAAGTGAATAAAGAGTAGACTTTTGAACATCAACAACCATCTAACAAGTACTACAAAGAAGAGATATGGTCTTAGGGTAAAGAAAAAAAAAAACAAAGTACTTCATATATTTATAATTGGGAGCTAATTATGAAGCAAGCATGTAGAGATTGAGATCTTCATTGTATGTAGAGGTCGGCACGGTTCGGGTGGGTTCCGGAACCGCCGCGGTTCCATGCGAACCGTGAACCGATTTTTTTTAAATTAATCGAAAAATGAAATAAAAAATCCTAAAATCAACAAAAGCAATTACAACTTATTTATACCCAAAATAAACATTTAAATTTTTTTCAAATAAAATATAACGGTTAGCAAATAATAAATACAATTACGGAACACATAGTAGTTGATTAACATACAAGCAAACGATGACGAGTAAATTTCATTACGCTAGACATTACATATTACCTCCACAACAACATGAACACACTAACTACTACAACAACAAATGACTAACTAGAATCACACAGTTTATTGACCCTGACTACAACACCAACACCCATGATAGAATAATATCAATCGATTAAATGTAAACTCAATGCTCATTGGCCTGGACTAGTTCCTGGAGAGGTTGCAGCTGTGCTTCCCGTAGATGAGTTGAAGTCATTGAAATACTCATCATCCTCACTTGAGTAGTCCTTCAAGTCTTGTTGCCATCGTTCTGCACGAGTCCAATCATGGTTGCAAGCTAGTGCCTCAACCATCGCGGGACCATACCGGGACCTATGCTCATCCAGCTGCTACCCAACAATGCTCAATGCTTGCTCAACTGCCACAGTTGAAGCAGGTGCAGCCAATACTTGTCTAGCGATTCGAGATAGTATTGAAAACGCCTCTTGGTGATGTTTCTACCAGCCTAGGATGTCAAATTTGTATGCATCCACCATGTCATCAAACTCGAATGCTGTGTTCAAGTACTTATCAATCTCTGAGTCTGACCCACTGCCGCCTATACCACGGTGCTTTTTGAACCGCCGGTGCTGGAGCACCACTCCAGGCCTCTCCACGGTAGTTGATATGGGGGCATGACTTAGGGTTGCTAGACTGGTGGGTATTTGTCTATCATATGTGCTACTAAATTAAGAATATAAGTTCAACAGTACATTACTTGTCTCTTTCACGATATTATTAGCAGAAATTGCATAAATGTCTTGAGTGTCTGACAACTTGTCCACATGTTCGTAATAGTAATCTAGGACTTCGCGAAGTCTCTCAACTTTGTTGCGTGGGCCCAATAACCATGCTACGTTGTATATCATAGGAATTTCCCTATAATACTTCAACCACTTGCGAGTTATATCGTTAACACACATTTGCAAAATTGGATCAGATCTTACCTGTTGGAGTGTCCCGATGATGTTTCGGGCCTCCAGTAAAAAAAGATGGACACTGGGATTGTACACACGGGAGAAAACATTTGTACAGTTATAAAAGACCTTCAACAACTGCAACAAGTTGCTACAAATGTTCCATTCATTGTGATGCAATGGTATGTTTGGTACATGTGCAATGACGAAGCTACATAGCAATTTATTATATGGTACCGTGATAGCTAGAAGCTCGTACATCGAATTCCATCAATGTTACACATCCTTTTCGAATTTTCTCGGCTTTTGGCCACGCATACCATACTATTTTCGCCATTCTTTATTAATAGATGAATGGTCGGTAATGTAGTCAACCACAACTTTTATAAGAGATGTACGGATTTTTTAAGAATCCATTCCATCCTTTACACATAAATTTAAGATGTGACACGCACATATCATGTGAAAAAAGGTTCCCCCAAGCATTGGTTGGCATAATGACTCAAGGTCAGAAATACTTGTTGTATTTGCTGCAGCATTGTGGAATCCTACTAAAAAAATTTTTTGTGTCAACCTGGACTCATCAAGAATTGTCCGTATTATCGCATATATGTTTTGTGCTATATGGGATCCATCCATTTTTTGTAATGCAATCAATCTCTTTTGCATTACCCAATGTCTATCAATCCAAAGACATGTAATCCCCATATACGAACTTTCACCCCATCTATCAGTCTAAATGTCTAAACGGACGAATACACGTATCGAGATCAGCAAAAATTGCTTGGAGCTGTCCCTTACCCTTGTGGTATATTTTTAGACAATGTCGTTTCATTATTGTAGCACTTCATTTAGGTGCTTGTGGTTGCAGAGTTTCTTGGTGGCAATAGACAAGATCTGCATTTTCGCTTGCATTAAAACCCAAATGCAACCTGCTTATTACTTGCATCATAGCATCATGATACTGTTCTTCATTGAAATGCCACAGCCTTGCTTTTTTCTTGGAACCCGATCGTGATATTTGTCGTTGTGATAGATCCAAGCCATACTCACTAGGATGCTTCAAGTTGAGATGTTTGGAAAGACTACCATATCCATCTCCCTTGCAAAAAGCATAGCTTGCGTTGCAATAATTGCAATGTACCCTAGTCTTCCCATATGGTTCTTCGACCTTCCTAAAATGTTTAGCGAACATATTAGACTTATATAGTCGATGTGGCTTTGTGGATGGGTTTGCCTTGATGGAAGGGTATATTTCTTCACCCAAACCGCCATAATCCTCGGCTTCATGTTGTGGTAGTTGTTCCATTTCCAGATCTTAAGAGTCATTATCATTATCCCCTTGTTGATGGTAAACCGGATTGACTGTCTCGAAACCTGGTGGAACCAAAGAGAATTGGTTAGGTGTGAAATCAAAGTCGAACACCCGAGGCTCGTTAAAGTTATAGCAGTCAACATCATCGTCTCAATTTATAGTAGGCTCTTGCTGGCACTCGGGTAGTTTCACCTTTAATTTGTCTTTCTTTGCAGATTTTTTTGATGAACTACCAAAGAAAAAGGAAGCCATTGATTTTTTCAACAACGAGTAGGTACTAATGTGAGGGGTGGTATTAGAAGAATTGAAAATTTAAGATCAAACATGATAAATAAGTGTTACTGGATAACCCTTTCACATAAGATAGTCTACAAAATAACAAGCAATATCAAACACAGGAATGTCTGATAATCTTCAAACACGGGAATGGTTGATATTTTAGCAAAACTCAATCTGTGAAGGTGGTTACAAGCTTTTGAAAGTTTGATAGTTTTTTGAATCAAACTCGTATATTTAAAGATCTCGTTACGTGTGTAAAAAATGGCAAAATAAGTTGTCTGATTCCTCACAGTCCAACAATTTGCAAAAACATTGCAATGAAGTTGTCTGATTCGATTACTTTTCCAATTTGCAAAATAGTGCACAAACATTCCCCAGCCGTTCATGATTTTTCAACTCCCAAATTTTTGTGGTTTTGTTGTTTTCCTTCTTTTTTTGAACAGAATCCTGCCAGATGCAAGGCCCCCCTCCTCAATTTGCAAATTTGCCGACAATCTTAACTTATTGCTTTTTTTTTTTCAAATAGCAATTGCTATTAGATTGCAGAACCCACCAACACCCCCCCCCCTCCCCCCCCCAAGAATTCTTCCGTATTCTTTTTCTTTTAATTATTGAGCCGGCTCGGAACCACCAGTTTTGGGTTTGGAATAATGGTTCCCAACCTGGTTGAACCACCTGTTCTGCATGTACGAACAGCTAGGACCCGTCGGTTCCGACAGTTCATAACTATCCTCAATGGGATGGTTTCCAGGGACAGTTTGCAGTTTAGAATCGTTCCGTGCCGATGTCGAATTGTATGCATTCACTTAATTAATACAATCACTCTCTAGTTATCTTTAACAAGGTTGGGTGGGTACCAAGTGGACGCTAGAGGCGACCTGACTAGATGAAGACAATGACAGACCAGAGAAGACAACTAGACAAACATGAAAGAGGCAGAAAGGGAAAAAAGAAAGAGACAGAAGGTGATTTAACTACCCCCCCCCCCCCCCCCCCCCCCCCCCCCACAAAAAAAAAAAAAAAAAAGGGGGGGGGGGGGGGGGGGGGGGGGGCGCGGCGCAGAAAGTGATTTAATTAGGGTTTAAACTTTAGCTTTTTATATTTTTAAAAAATTAATTATATATAATATTATATATTTATGTATATAGATCGATTAATCATCGATTTTTTGTGGTTACAAACCAAAAAAAGAAACCGAAAAAAATAAAATTCATGAACCTAAACCGACATCGATGGACTAGTTAACCATATATTTTTGTATTTGATTTTTATTTCATTTTAGTTTTTCGATCTAGTCTGTTTTTTTTACCTACCCTTACTTGGTATAAAGAAATAATATAAGTAAATGTTAAAGTAAATGTGAAAGAATTATATGAGTGATATTTTTAAAAGATGAGTATTTACGACAAAAAAAAATTAATTATTGAATAACGATTTATATTGTGTGGGGACTTGAATTGCTATTTATTATTTTGCATAATAGTAATTCATTATAAATTACCATTCCCTTAAAGTATACATCATAATAGTAGTGTTGTAGGTGTTGTATCCACTGGTAAAGAATGTGAGATGCACAGTTGACTTACAAGCACAAAATATGATTAGTGGTGTGCGAGAGTTATCCAACATGGCTACTCCAATATTGGGTTAGCTTGTGGTTCGAAAAATACATAAATCAAATGAGTAAGATGAGATAAACTATGATTCTCATACTTTTAGAGGTGAGAATTTATTTATAGTTTTTTATTATACTCCATTTAGGAGCCCACAAAACCTTATTTTTTGTAGGCTTGAATCCATTTTGAGGTAGATGAGTTTGGACAAGAGCTGGTCTTTACATGAGGTAGAGGTGTCTAGGCTCGTAGTTAATCCTTTGAGGAGACAAAAGTGGAGACCATCACCATAGGTCTTGGCATGTAGAATCGCGGCAAGAACAATGAGGAGCTGAGATCCTCGTCAAACTGAGACCTTCGTGGAGCTCCATAGCAAAGTTGATGTTCTTATGGGATTGAGGTCCTTGTGCAACCTCATGTTAAGCTTGAGGTCTTCGTGAAGCCTCATGTTAAGGTCAAGGTCCTTGTGGAGCCTTCAAGTCGAAATGCTTAATAAGGCCTTTCATGGGCTCATCGGTTTAATAGGTCAATGTTGGGTCCAATAGGCTATAGCCAAGTATTTTATATGAAAAAGCAATTTTATGTAGAATAAGAATGGAATGAGTAGCTACTATCCTAAAGTGAATGGGTTGTAAGTATTTCAATAATGTGATTACAATTGAGCATGGATCAAGCTATTAACTAGCCAATGGAATCATTCCAATTAAAAGAAATGACGATACCATAAAACTTTCCTTAAAACATACTAGTAGATCAAGATGGCATTAGATTTTTCTTTTTCTTTTTTTTTAATTCTTAATTTTTTTAATAACTAATAAGTGGTAGTTGAAAAATAAAAAAAAAAAGGAAGAAAGACAAGTGCTTGTAAAATTACATAGACATCTGTATGGTAGGGTTGCTGTAGCTAGCTACTTGCATGCGATAAGCGTAGCGTCGATCTGGAAAAAGTCTTGAACTAATGGCATATGTATAGATATCGTAAAAAGAGACATGAGGAGAGGAACAAACAAACCCGATTTCTTGAGTGTACGAGTGTAGATAGATATAATCATTCTTGACTCGTTCTTCGTAAAGTAGTTACTTTGATTCTTTTTGAAGTTATTTCGATAGAGTTTCCTCGTTATTCTTGATCTTAGTAACATGTAGAATGACCTTAAAAGAGAAGAGAAGCCACTTATTTATAAAGGTTTGAGGCTAACATCAACTATTGGATGATGCTTGATTGGACACACGGGATTAAGCATGACTGATCACTGTTAGATCATATGCAAATGATTCGACAACCGTTATTGAAGCCTTATTTTTATTAATAGTGAGCTTGGCTGGGCTTTTGTGAATGAGCTAGAGGGCTTTGTTTTATATTATAAAGAGAAACTTATTATTATTAAAACGACTAATTTTAAATATAAAAGGCTTAAGGGTTATTTTAATTCACATAAGCCTTAATTTAGCCAAATGAATTCCTAATTAACCCAGGAAGACATTTTCGAAATCTACTTTTCGTGCACGAGAAAAAACAAAACTAAGCTGAGAGCAGAATGAGCTGGACCGACAATTATTATTCTGAGTCAATCAAACTAAGTCTTCTCATGACATCTCTTATTAGAATTTGTCTTCTAAGCTCTATCATTAGCCTATAAGACTACTAGACTAGCCCATGATATTAAATTGGGCTCTAAGTCTAATTATTGATATGACCCTCTACAACATCTTAAATTTCCTATCCATGTTAAAGTGAACTTCCAAAAACTACGGTACAATCGAGTTAAAAAAAAAAAAAAACCTACGATACGATGAAAGGTAGATCTATTTGAACTTAAAAACATTCCCATCCAAAGGAAAGCTTATTAGATTTGGCAGCAATCGAATGAGCCATAAATCATAGTACCGATCATGTTCTTGTAAGTTATTTGTCTATATTCTTAGAGCAACATGGCTTTAATAGTTTAATTATTAAAATATAAGGGCAGGTTTCGGTGCCAAAATAAAAAATAAAAAAAAAAACAAAAAAACATCTGAGGGCAGGTAAAGACAAAGCAAGGACGAAACATTAATTTAGCAAAGGAATCAATTTCAGTGTATGAAGGAATCTACCGGTATCTTTTTCTCGTAAACGTCCACTGACACACGGATCACTCATGCATCCCACTTTTATGGCGAACTGCTCTCTCTCTTTCTTTCCGCCTCTCTCAGCACAACTAATTGAAAAGGAATTCTTTAACTAGTGCCACTGTGGCACTACAGGATCAACCCCCCCAACACCCAAAGAAAAAAAAAAAAAAAAAAAAAAAAACTAGTGCTTATCGGGTTGATCAGATTTCATAGAAAAAATAATTTTCATAATTTTTTTATATTGGTAAACATTTTAAAAATGTGCATGAGAAAATTAAATGCTATTGTTTATTTTTTTATTGAATATCCAACTCAAAATTTTTAATCGATTATTCGAAGTTAAACTGAATCGTTTTTAAGATTGGATTCAGATAAATCAGATTGAGATCAGTCTCTATCCAATGACTCACACCATATTAACCTGATCAAATTTAATATTTATAATTATTATATTTATTAATAAATAAATAATTGATTAATGAGTCTAATCGATGATTGAGAAGCTCCGTTATATTTTCTCTTGTTTTCTTTCCCAATGATGGAGATAGCACTTATTGGTTATTTATTTGGACGGTTTTGGGTCTCTTCTAGAGCATTACTTTTCACCTTACTTCGATAGCAACCTTTGAAGATGCATTAAAAATTACTACTTAATTTTACATTTCAGCATTTAAAAAAAATAAAACTACTTCAATTATGGATACACTTATCAGATTTAAAATAGCTATTTATTTTTTTTTTTTAAAAATTAACATTACAAAATCTATTATTTAATACATATCATGTTAATTATTTGAATATATAGGGCTTGTAAATCTTTTTTTTTCTTTCAAGCCAACTTATTATTGACTTATTTGATACTTCAATATAAGTTAAAAAGTAATGAGGTTGCCACTTAGACTCTTATAGGGATGTAAACGGGTCGGGTTCGAGTCGGGTCATTCTGTCCCAAACCCGACCCGATTATAAATTGGTCGTCCTAGAACCCGATCCATTTTTTACAAACCCGATCCATTTTTTACAAACCCGACCCGTTTAATTTATTACATAATTAAATGCATCATTTTATTATTTCATTAAATTATTATCGTAGTGAGGCATGTTTAAAAATTTCAATGGAGTTGATAAAGATCCTAATTTTTATTTTTAAAAAATTAGAAAACGTTAAAGATAAGTAAAAAATTATTAAACGTGAAAATTGAATATATGGTAAAGTCAATAACTCAAGACATGTCATTGCCTAAAATTATTAGAAGACTTACATATATCTATATATATATATATATAATACATTCAACTCAAATAATAATAATAATAATAATAATAATAATAATAATAATAAAATGATGACACTACACGACGATCTATATATTCTTGATTTATTTGTTATTACATATATATATAATATCTATTTTTTAAAAAAATTAATTTTTATACTTTGTTGTGTTGCATGGGAAATTAAATAAATTTTGAAAAAGTGGGAAGGTTGCACATGAAAATTGATTTTTCTGGATAATTGGTCAGTAATTATTAATTGTAAATATAATTTATATCCTATCATGTGACTCAATACATGAATAACAAAATGATTATATGAAAAGCATCATTCAACTAATGAATAAGTAAATTCCTTAAATAAATTTTTAATTTTTTTAATTAAAGATCGGATCGGGTTTTCCCAATGGGTTTTAAGGCAACCCAAAACCCTATAGGATTGACCTATAGGGTTTTTAGCGGGCGGGGGGGTGGGCGGGCGAGCACTCTATAACGACCCGCCCCGGTTGCATCCCTAGACTCTTACAATTATATATTGGGAAAATTCTATGCCCCTCAATAAGGATTAATGGGTAAATTATCTAATTACATAATTTGTCCAATCCTCACTTGCCAGCAAATCAGCCACTGCACCTGTATCTCTGACAAACAAATTGGACTCCCACAATTCCTACTTCGCTATTTTATCCCTAACCCTATAAGAGAAGATAAGAGAAGAAGCCGAAGGACAAACATTAGAAGCAATTAAAGCTTTCACTACCAAAGCCTCGCAACGCTCTACAGTTCGGTCTCCAAGGTGAAAGCATGAGCTATAGGTCCTATGCAAGTTAACATTATTGGAAACATTTAAATATTATACCAACCCGCTATGAAAAGACATGAATTTGACAACCTAAAATTTCTATATTAGTTTTTAGAAGGTATTATAATAATCTTTTGATTATTTATAAGATAAATTATAATAAAAGGTCATAATATTTGATGATAAATTTATTTGAGATCTCAATATTTAGAAAAATAGATCAATTAACATATTATTGACACATGTCACAACGTGATGAATCTTTTGAATTTTAACTAAATTTTTATTCTTAATCTTAATTGAATCACTTTTCAAAACGTTATAACTTTAAGCGAATCACTCGAAAAATTGCAACCTTAAATGAATTGATTTCCTTATATTATGACCTTTTTAATAAATGATTTTAAAAGTGTCATGATAAGGAGTAGTCGGTGGATATTTTATTTTTAAAAGTATGTAAATTGATAAAATTAAACGTATAAATTATACATCTAAGTTTATAATTTTATTTAAAATCTGAAATGGAAAATTTTGTATATATTTTATTCAAGGAAAAACATATATAAAATCATAAGCGCAGATAAGTATATTTGATTATAAAGTTCTAATTAAATTCGAATCTTTGAATTATAAAAAAGAATATAAAAAAAGGACACAGCTTATCAATATAAGCAAGAGAAGTGAAGCCACTGATTGCAAGAGCGACAGACTGACAGGTGTATATATCCATTCTTATTTGAAAAAATAAAATAATAATTGAAAAAAAAATATTTGAAAGCTTATCACGAAAAGCATAATAAGTGGAATCACAATCATCTCAACTGGGTGCGGATAGGGGACACCGGACAGTATATCCAGGCCCCACTAAGAGACCAAAACGGTCCCCCTCTCCCTCTGTTTCTTCTTCTGTCTTCTCTTCCTCTTCTATGACCTTTTTTTTAAAAGCAAATGTTTGGCCACCATTATCCATCCGTGAAGAACATAACCAGTATTCCGTGATCCTAGTGCTTTCTGTTCTGTATTTCATTTTCCCTATTGAATTATATAAATTAAATTAAATTTTCCCCAATATTTGTCAAAAAAATTTAATCATATATATACACACCAAATTAATTAATTTTATAAGTACCAATGAAGATGAAAAACAAAGGTTTTAATTTATTGATGTGCCCTCATGACACTATATTTTACTTTAAACTACCATGTTTATTTATTTATTTATTTTCATTACATTGGAAGTGGGTAATCGAAATTAATTCCTCCCACTTAACAGACAAGGATAATGCATTATGATACAAAGCATTGGTGCAACCATATTTATTATAGAGAGAAAGAATTATATACTTGTATAGATAGAATTAGATACTCTGTGATGGTATATTAGCTTTCTTTAACTATTTAAGTTACTACAGAATTCAATATAATAAATATTTTTTTGGTGCAATGACATTTTGATATAAATTTGAGTCATTTAATAATTGCAAATCGATTTCATTTAAAAGAGAAAAAAACTATCATAAAACTTTTCTTTTCACCAAGATCTTTTTAAAACTGTCTACGAGGCTCAGGAATCAAATCCTTTTTTAGTAGATGACTCATGGAGTTGTCGTTTGTTTATCTTATATACAAGGATGTAAACTGGTTGGGTTTCGGATGGATTATATTAATCCAAAACTTGACCCGTTATCTTATAGGTCTATCAATAGTAAACACAAATCTATAATCCTATTGGATTTTATATTATATTCAAACTCACCTAACGGGGTTTGCTCAGTAACTCGAAAACCCACCTTTTTTTTTAATTCTTAAATTTTCTTTTCCAACTTGTTTTCAAATTGTAATAATATTTAATTAATTTAAGAGACTTAAACAATAATGATAAAAATGATTTAAAAAGAACTATAAAGTTATAAACTAAATGATTTCATACATTACAAGCAAAATTGAAAAATAAATGAAGAAATAAACACCAAAGTCAACATATTAATCTAAATAAAAAGCAAATGATTGAGACGGGTTGAGATTTGAAGTACTCATGTTTGTGTTTTTCTTTTTTTCCGATCAAATTATAAATTTACAATATCATTGTATCTATGCTTATTCCACAATTCAGATTCATGTAGTTTTAAACAAACAGTAAATAAATAGATGGGATTTTCTCATTCACGCATCAATTCAACTCTTAAATACTGCCTAAAGTGATCACCAAGAGATTCATCACCTAAAGCCATTACTTTGACAAATTTTTTTATTTTAATTTTAAATATTTATTATTGAGTTGAGTATTTGGATCGAGTATCCAATTGGTATTTTATAATATCTAAACCCAACACCATAACCCTATAGTATTTTTATTCCATATTTAAACACGATCTTAAAATCCCGTAGGATTTTTATTAGATCGGATGGATCAGAAACCTATAATAGCCGACACGATTACATGCCTACTTATATTGTAACAATCAGGGAAATTTTATTGTCTCATCACTAATTTTGAAGGGATTAGTTTCATCACTATCCAATGGTTCACATCATATGTAACCGTGATTGAACTACTAAAATAGTTGATATTTTAATTATTATATTTATTTTAACAGTTATATGGTTAACTAGACGGTTTTATCGAGTTTCCTTAACAATCAATAGTATTTGAATATTGCAATGGCTTTATAGCCTAGCGGCATTTAGTTCAGGTCTTTATTCTTGAGGTACGCAGTTCGATTCCCCACGTTAGCATTATAATGACCCTATGTGGCCGCGTTGTAATAGCTCTTAAGGCCCACAAAAAAAAAAGTATTTGAATCTTTGAGACTTTTCTAGATCAATATGATAATATTTATTATTAATAATTTTCCTTAATTATATTATGCATAATGATATTTAATTTAAGCTATCTAAGTGTCACATCAATTTTTTTAAAAGAATTTTTATGAACTTATTATCTATTTACAATACTTTTAATATTTCTTATTTTTTTAATTTTTTTAAAAGTTACTATCATATTTATTATTTTTAAGAAGAATAAATAACATTTTAAATAGTCTTAAAATATAAGTTCTTATAGTATGTATGCTGTGATATACGTATCCTTACAACTAATATTGACATATTTGACAAAAAAATAAATGCCGGCAAGAAAAACAATTTATAAATGCCTTAAGAGAAGGAATTTTTTTATAATTTCAGCAATAAATTTTAAATATATATGAAAATAAGTAAATATTCTTTTTAGCTTCTATTTTATATTTTAATAAAAAAAATCTCTTTTTTCCATCTGTGGCAATTTGTTTTCAGTCCCAACTCTCCCTTATGCAAACATGAGAAGGAAAAATAGTATTAAAAGTATCTATATTCTATAATCTGGATAAATAAGTATTTCAATTTTTTTTTTTATATTTATGGTGACTTTATTTTTAGTTTTTTGCTATTTTATTATTACTAAAGACACTAAAAAGTCGAATGCATTTTTTTTTCCCAACATGAGAGCTAAGCAGCTAACATCCAGAGATTCCAGACTGCCTTCCAATAACTGGATTACACCTCTCTATCTCTCTCTCCCCCCCTGCATCTTCCAGAAATTAATACTCTTGCAACAAACAATTATACATATATACACAAAATATACATATACACATAGTTTGTTTTGAAGAAGAAGAAGAAGAAGAAAGGCAAAACAATGACGGATATAACGGACGACATAGCTGAGGAGATCTCGTTCCAGAGCTTCGACGATGACTGCAAATTGCTCGGCAACCTTCTTAAGGATGTCCTACAGTCCGAAGTTGGTCCCGATGTCATGGATAAACTCAACCGCAATCGCATTCTTGCTCAGGTTTTTTTATCGATCGATTCTCTGGACCTTCTTGTCTTACCTCATGCATGTTCACGTTCATATTCATGTTTAACTTCTAACAAAACAGGAAGAGAAGGACGATGAAAAAATTAAGTGTACGGTCCGTATGTTATTTAGTGGAATTTTTGTGTTAATTAGGAGCTGAAAGGTTGTGTAGGTTTCAATTTTATGTGTTTTATTGGTTTGGTTGGTTTGTTAAGAGTGCGTGTGAGATGAGGATGGCCGGAATCGAAGACGCGGCGGAGTTGTTGGAGAAACAACTGGCCTCCGATATATCGAAAATGACGTTGGAGGAAGCTCTTACACAGGCTCGTGCATGTAGCCATTATCTTAATCTTATGGGCATTGCTGAGACTCATCACAGGTAGATTAGTTTCGATTCTGCTTTATTTTTATCTATCCGTGCTTCTTGTTCGGTTTTTGTGTGTCTCCATTCGTATCTCAGCCAATCATATACCGCGTATTTTTATGCGCGAAAAAGACAGAAGGAAAGATTGAAAAATTGATGTTTGCTTTTAAGTGTTCTTTATAAGCGGCATGCAGTTGGTAGGGACACGTATAGGCATGTCAGGGGATAGGGAAATTTTGTAAGCCTGGTTGAGTACCTTAATGCCTTTTTGTCTTGGACTTGTATTTGTGTTTGCGAGGAACATATGTGCTATACGAGCTAAGTTTCGAATTGGGGATAGTAGTTTCCATCTTGAAAATGGTTAATTCTTGTGGTTTTTGTGATTGAGCTTTATGATCTATGTACAGAGTGCGGAAAGCTCGGAACGTTTCACCTCTATCAAAGTCTTGTGATGACATTTTTAATCGATTGTTGCAAGGGGGAGTCTCACCTGATGAGCTTTACCATACCGTCTGCAATCAGGTATCTCATCGTTTGTTATCATCAAAATTTACGAGAGATTTTGTTTTAAGTATTTGTCATACGCTTTTGTGACATGCTTAAGTTCTCTCTCTCTCTGTTTTTTTTAATGTAAAGGTGATATTTGATTGTTATTTGTGTAGTTTAGTTTCTGGCTTAGCCTTCTTTGCTCTTTTGTACACTAATTATCAGCATTTAGCTTGATCTTTAGGATGAGATGGAATTTATTATTTGGGACAGTTGTAATCCTGAATTTATTCTATGTTTACCGCAGGAGATTGAGATTGTTCTGACAGCCCATCCCACTCAGATCAATCGTCGTACTTTGCAATACAAACATATAAGGATTGCTGTAAGCCTTTTCTTAAATCTTCGTTGGAAACATACCGTAGCCATTTGGCGGTTCTGTCTTTGTCATCGTGATTAATACAGTGCTCCTTTTCAGCATCTCTTAGATTATAATGATAGACCCGATCTCACCCATGAAGATCGAGAAATGGTGATTGAAGATCTGGTATTATCTCCCTCTCTATGTTCATCTACTAGTATGTTGAGTCCGTGACCCTCCATTTTCATGACTCATTCATATCATTTAGGTAAGAGAAATAACATCCATATGGCAAACGGATGAGCTTAGGCGCCACAAACCAACCCCAGTAGATGAAGCTAGGGCTGGTAACACTTATTGCTTTAATTTAGGTCTTTCAATATTGCATTCCGTTGATATCATTTGCACACAATGAAGTGCTCTGTTTTTTGCAGGCTTGAACATTGTGGAGCAGTCCCTTTGGAAAGCTATACCTCATTTCTTACGTCGTGTGAGCAATGCACTAAAGAAGGTTTGTTAACCCTTTACTAGTTAAACTGCCGATGTTCTTCTATGACTTTTTCAGATAACCTTCTATCTTTCTTGTTTTTACCCCTTTTGCAATCTTATCAGCATACTGGGCGACCCCTTCCATTGACTTGCACACCCATAAAATTTGGATCATGGATGGGAGGTGATAGAGATGGAAATCCTAATGTTACAGCAAAGGTAATTCTGCCTGTAGTCTTTTGATTAGCAATATTAGTAGAGTATTTTTGGCATAAGGAGACAACATCTTCTTTCCTAGAAAATCCTCTATAAGTAAAGAAAGAATGAATAGCTCAAAGTGAAATGGATATGTAATTGAAATCTTCGTTCCTTCCTGTACCTTCCCAACTCCCACTAGAAGAGATGTGGCTTTCTGAACGCAAATATCTTTTCACAAAGCCTGTAGTTATACCTCTCTTCATCTACGGATAATTTGTACAATCATATGTAATCACCTTGACTGTCTTTTCATACACATTATTACTTTTTTCCCTTTCCCTAAATTCCTAATTTTGCCAAATAATTTTATTTTGTTTTCTTCAGGTTACAAGAGATGTCTCTCTGTTGTCTAGATGGATGGCTACTGATCTCTACATACGGGAAGTTGATAGCCTGAGATTTGAATTGTCAATGAGTAGGTGTAGTGATAGGTTGTCAAGGCTAGCACATGAAATACTTGAAAATGGTAAGATAATCTACCATCTTATTGTGCTTGTTCATTTTGTTTTTGTTGTTCATCTTCTATCTACACTAATGATAGGACTTTATATAGTTGATATATTGATAATGGAGCATATTGTTGCTCTAATTGTGAATATTGAGAATGCTCTAGTTGTCATCACTTTTCTTGCTTACAATAATAAACCAATTAAATATTATTCAGAAACCTCTTTAGAGGACCGTCATGAAAATCGAAGTCAATCTTTGAGCAGAAGTCAATTGAAGCTTCATCAAATTCCTTCTCTGCCAACACAACTCCCAGCTGGAGCAGATTTACCATCTTGCACAGGCATGAAATATCACTCTTCCCTTCCCCCCCACCCCCCACTTGGATTACTTCTTATTGTTATGTTTCCTGCATTTTAAATTATTTTCTCTGTTTATCCTAAACAATAGTCAAACTGCAAGTGGGTAAGCACTATGGTTTTTGAGGATTTGTCCACTATTAAAATGTGATGTAGCTGATAACTTTTGCTGAACTTGCATTAAAAAAAAAAAAAAGAAATATTCCATCAGGAAAGTAAATTAGTGCATTTCCACATGTCTCTTTTTTTACTGTTATCAAACAAAAGGGTGAAACTGTGACACGTTCAACTTGATCACCAATAGATATGTATGGGACAAGGCCATGATGGAATGAGTTGACTTTCCTTGACAAGATGCAATTATGTTGGATAGCTCATCAGGAATTGCTTCCAATTTAAATAAGAAGGAATCCTGTTCCCTTTTTTTCAAGTAATGGGTTTATTTTCATGATCATTGTAAATAATACAATCATAATTATTATGTGACCTTTGTTTGCCTCCTCAAAGTATTTCTGTGATGGTCATAATTAAGTATGTCAATTTTGCAGTCGACTATTTTAGCTATTCAAAAATTGCAAAATTAGACAGGTAAGTCTAGGTGCACTTATTTCTAGAACATTTTCCATTTGGCATATGCCACCTGGGAGTTTACTTGGAATATGCACCGGTGCTTCTAATAATATATTTTTGACAAGACATAACGATGGTGTGGAGTGAAATTTGGGTGTCATAAGTTGATGGGTGGACATAATTAGAAATAGGTGCATCTGGACCTACCTATCTCTCTCTCTCTAATTTGAAGTATTTCGACAACTATCTTAAGCAACAAATTGTTTCACATACTTTCATGGGAAATTTACATTGTTTTGTCTTACTTAACAATACAAATGGAATTAAAACTAGTTGAGGAGTGTTCAAGCAGTAGTCTAGGTGTCTTTTTGGTCCATTCATCCATTAGGGTTTGATCTTAAATTCACACATATCTTTCTTTTTTTTATATTTGGGGTACATTCTCTGGTGCTTTGCCTATTATTCTTGTTCAGAGTTCTAGTTCATCAAAATTTAGGTGCAAATAAGCCCCAAAATTTTGAGCAGCATTTATGAATTTAATATGTATTAATTATAAAGTTGCAGCCGCCATATATCCTGGATATAGGTCACACAAGCAGCATCACATTCTACACATCCCTTCCTATATAATTATGTTGGTCTAACAATTATTTTACTATCTTTATTGGATCTGATATTTTCATGATATGCAATGTTCATGTAGAATGCAACGAAGCTGACTCTCAATATCCAAAACTAGAACTTCCTGGCACCGATTACATGCCTTTGAATCGTCAGGTACAGCCTCTTCTACCTCTTGTTTACATGTTACTGATTTGCCAAGGTATTGAGTTTAGCTTATATTCCTTAACTCTAAGAAATTTATTTTCCATTTGATTTTAATAGAGGCTGCATTCTTTTTTGTAAACTTTTTTACATAGGATGGTCAAATATCTGGCTCAAATTCCTTGATCCATGACTTTGGGAAGAATTCGCCGAAATCATCTGAAGATGGCAACACAGCAAATTCTAATGGCTTTCAGGCTCCTCTGACGCCACGAAGTTCTGCTATGACATCTGCTCAGTTTATCGCTCAGCGAAAATTATTTGCGGAGTCACAGATAGGGAGGTCCAGCTTCCAGAAATTGTTAGAGCCAAGCCCACCTCCACGTCCAGCGATTGCTCCTTACAGGATTGTTCTTGGTGATGTAAAGGAGAAGGTATTACACCAGTGCTCTGCTGAGAAGCTAGTTTACACAAGTTAAATTCACATTGGTTGTTTTTATTAGTTACCATATATGACCTCTATACTATTTTACATGACCATTAATAGACATGTTTCCTCTGTTATTTAGATATATCTCGTTGACTCTTTGATCTCTTAGTTTGGGTATCATCATCATAGTAAATGGATTGGGAATGCTTATGCAATTTTTAACTACACTTTATTAAAATACCACACATTTGGAAATATTTGACACGGAGTATACTATGAATAGCCAAATTATCAGGGAACAGAAGATTTGTATAGTGATTTTGAGTTTTATGGCTCTAGGAAGGACTGACAGATAGAGTAAGGCATTCTATGTTAAGAAAGAATGTGATATTATTAAATTAGATCCTTGACCAATTGATCTCTATGTTGAGTAAATTTTTCTATGTAAAGAAAGAGAATGATTTTGTTGGATTTAAATCCACAACCAAATGAGAGGCACAAGTGTTTTAGATGAGCTAATGTTATCTAAATTTATCATGGTATTGCTGCTGAAATCATGTCTTAGTCAGGACAATGTTTCTCTTTGGCAAAAAATCTGTAACACCCACTTATAATGATGTTGTGAATCTAATACCACCTTTTGAGTTCAGCTTATGAAGACACGAAGGAGGCTGGAGCTCTTACTTGAGGATCTTCCCTGTGACCATGATCCTTCTGATTATTATGAAACCTCAGATCAACTATTGGAGCCTCTGCTTCTTTGTTATGAGTCTTTGGTAATAATTTCAGTTCTCATAAGATGCAATTTGTTAGGAATGCAAGACTACATCACTCCAGCAGTGATTAATGATTGTTTTCATGCACAGCAATCATGTGGATCAGGCGCAATGGCTGATGGTCGGCTTGCTGACTTGATAAGGAGAGTTGCTACTTTTGGCATGGTGTTAATGAAGCTAGACTTGCGGCAGGTTAGTGAGACTATCCGTTTGGTATTCAAAAGGTTTCACCACCCAATATAACTCCTTAATGGAAATCTTGGATTACATCAGGAGTCCACCAGGCATTCAGAAACACTAGATGCTGTAACTAGATATCTGGATCTGGGAACGTATAGTGAGTGGGATGAAGAAAAGAAGCTGGAGTTTCTAACAAGAGAGCTAAAGGGGAAGAGGCCATTAGTTCCACATTCAATTGAGGTAATGTCTTCACAGAGTAGTTGTAAATTATTCTATGTTAGATGACAGGAAAATGTTGTTAACCTTATTGTTGGAATTAGTGGTAGCTATCTCTGCTTCTTTGCTGGAGGGTGAGGATTCTAGTTAAAATGAATTATGAACACAAGCTTTTCCTAATGAATTTTGATGTAGGAGTGATTCTAAGTCATTGTTACTTGACTTTACCTTAATATTTGTGTTTTTCCCTCCGCAGAAATACTTAGGAAAGTATCAAAATTCATTAGGAATTTGTGTTGTACAGGTGCTACATGCACGTTTTATGTGCTGCCAAACATGTGTCACTGATCTCTCTAATCTTAAATTTGGAAACTCATGATTCTACAAGTCTTTAGTGTCTTATCAAATCAGTAGATTCATTTCCAATTTTGTGGAAAATTATGATTCTAACATATAAGGTTATTACTAGTACCGTTGCTACTGTATCTAGAAACTTAAATTAGTAGGGTCTCGAAATGTTTTATAATACAATTATGATTCTAACATATAAGGTTATTACTAGTACCGTTGCTACTGTATCTAGAAACTTAAATTAGTAGGGTCTCGAAATGTTTTATAATACAATTATGATTCTAACATATAAGGTTATTACTAGTACCGTTGCTACTGTATCTAGAAACTTAAATTAGTAGGGTCTCGAAATGTTTTATAATACAACAAAACTAATATTATTTAGATGATGGAAAAGTACCTAGTCAAATGCAATATTGGTAAGTGAAGTGTTTTCTTATTTTATTTACCATTCTGGAGCTTTAATATTTAGTTAACTAACTCTTTCAGTTATTATGCATTACTATTTACTGCGAGAGTAGCATCTTGAAATATGTGGTTTTATAACGTCTTATATTTTATTGTCATGGGCATGAAGGGCATATCATGGAAATTTTGTTAAAAATAAAATGTTTTAGACCAGTGTTGTTCACCACTGAAGTTCTAATAATTTTTCTCAATAATGGAAGTGAATTGCAGTTCAGGGATGTTGAAAAGTTTCTTTCTACCTTTCTGTTGGCAGCTTTGATGTGAGCTTTCTTATTATGTTTTCACTTTTACCATAGTTATAAGTGTGAAATTTACTTGTGAATTCAGGTAGCCCCTGATGTTAAAGAAGTTTTGGATACATTCCGGGTTGCTGCTGAGTTGGGAAGTGACTCTCTTGGTGCTTATGTCATATCTATGGCTTCAAATGTATGGTTTATTTCTGTCTTACTTGAACATATATTGAGCAACTCATTTATCTCTCCTTTAAGTTCTGAAATTTGATTTCTCTAATGCTTCTGCCACACAAAAAACAAAAAAATAAAAGATAAAAATAAAAGAAATTGAATTAAATTTAAAAAAAAATTCTATCTAATGCTAATCTTTTCCTGGTTCACATTTTTGTAGGCTAGTGATGTTCTTGCAATAGAGTTGTTGCAAAAAGATGCACGACTTGCTGTTAGTGGAGAACTGGGCAGACCATGTCCTGGTGGAACGTAAGTTCATAAACATTATTCTTGTAACCAAAAAGGCTTTCATCCTGTCTTCATTTATATTAGAGATATGTTTCCTTGTGGAACAGGCTGAGGGTAGTTCCTCTTTTTGAAACTGTGAAGGATCTCAGAGGGGCTGGTTCAGTGATCAGGAAACTTTTGTCAATTGATTGGTACCGGGAGCACATCATAAGAAACCATGGCAGCCACCAAGAGGTGCTTATTGAAAGTTGGTAATTGTAGAGTCGTTATACCAATTTCAGTTTTGAACTCATGGACAAATGTCACAGGTAATGGTTGGATATTCTGATTCTGGTAAAGATGCTGGGCGCTTTACTGCTGGATGGGAACTCTACAAAGCCCAAGAAGATGTTGTGGCTGCATGCACTGAGTATGGTATCAAAGTTACCCTGTTCCATGGTCGTGGAGGGAGCATCGGACGTGGTGGTGGCCCCACATATCTTGCTATTCAATCCCAGCCTCCTGGTTCTATCATGGTTAGTTATATCTGGTTGAGTTCTTGTGAGATCATGGCGTGCTGTGCAATTTCAGTCACATATAGTCTGTATGTCATTTAACTGTAATAATTTTCCTCATCCACTATCCTTTTGATTTCTACAAGCTGTTTTATATCTGTTTTATGCTTTGCACAGAGAGTGAACTATCGTCAAATTGTTTTTAAAAAATAAATTACTTTCTTTAAATTTGAAAATATCATTTACCTAATTGCTTTATGTTGATGTCTTAACAGGGCACACTTCGGTCAACTGAACAAGGGGAGATGGTGCAGGCCAAGTTTGGTTTGCCACAGACAGCAGTTAGACAATTAGAGATATACACCACCGCTGTGCTGCTTTCTACTCTGCAGCCTCCACAACCACCACGTGAAGAAAAATGGCGCAGTCTCATGGAGGAAATCTCAAAGATCAGTTGCCAAAGTTACCGCAACACTGTGTATGAAAACCCTGAATTTCTTGCCTACTTCAATGAAGCAACACCGCAGGCTGAGCTTGGCTTCCTTAACATTGGAAGCCGTCCCACTAGAAGGAAGAGCTCAACAGGTATAGGACATCTCCGTGCAATTCCCTGGGTGTTTGCGTGGACTCAAACCAGATTTGTTCTTCCGTCTTGGCTTGGAGTTGGACCTGGCTTAAAAGGTGTATGTGAGAAGGGACATACCGAGGACCTACAAGCGATGTACAAAGAATGGCCCTTCTTTCAATCCACCATTGACCTTATAGAGATGATTTTAGGTAAGACAGACATCCCCATTGCGAAACATTATGACGAAGTGCTAGTCTCGGAATCCCGACGGGAACTTGGTGCTGAACTAAGGAAGGAACTATCAACAACAGAGAAATATGTGTTAGTAATCAGTGGACATGGGAAACTCTTGGAAAATAACCGGAGCTTGAGGAGGCTGATTGAGAGCAGGCTACCTTTTCTAAATCCAATGAACATGTTACAAGTAGAGATACTGAAGAGGCTCAGACAAGATGATGATAACCATAAACTCAGAGATGCACTGTTAATCACCATAAATGGGATTGCTGCTGGAATGAGGAATACGGGTTGAGATCTGTACCCAGTTCCCACTGGTGCATCAATCAACCGTGCGAGTTCTTTTGTTTATACTATGGTTATGCTATGCCAGTTGTGGTTTGTGGGTTATTAGCCCTTGTACCCTTTGTTATATAAAATTTACAGTATGTTGGGACGCTGTTGCGTATCTACGTAACCGGACGACAACAATGACTTTACATGCTTTGCATGAGCTAGTCCTCGTTTTGCAACTTGCAAGAGATACAACTCTATTGCTTATATATCATTACCATGTTTTGGCTTCCTTCTGCGTTTGTGTGTTCAATTAGTTAAATTATTTTCTCTATTTAACTGTGGAAAGATTATCGTACCGCTTATGCCCTTGTATAAATTGAGGTACCTTTAATGCGTGCGATCTTGTTAGCAGTTGTCTTGTCTTCACTGTTTATGGCTACTCTTCAAGGTGGATCCTATCAGTGAAACGAGGGGACAAAAAAATGCTGATTTATTGCAGAGATGAAGAATATCGAAATAAAATTTCACAAATCTTAATTTTCCTGGAGTTTTATGTGGAATATATAATGATTTGAGTTTCTAGTAGACAAAAATTAACTAGTTACTGCTTTCTAGTTTCTCAAAACTCTTGTTTTGTTGCCTATCACAATCTATTATTTGATAATTTTTAAAATTGAAAATGGAATGCCATTATTTGATTTGGTTGGTTGGTTCATAGGTGGGATATTGGGATTATAGGGGTGACAGATATGGGTTTTCCTAATCAATATATATATATATATTCTAAACTTCAAAAATAGTGTAGATTTGAAAGTTATCCCCGAATAAGCACCCAGCTACTTGGGTTTTTCATTATGTTAATATCTACCGAAACCCAGAATAAGCCAAACGTTAAACTTTTTCCTTTTCCTTCTTTTTTTTAGAATTTTTTTAATTTTTTATTGTTTTATTTTTTTGGGACAAAACCAAAGATTAACATTTAAAAACTCGCTTCTCTTTTGTTTTGTGCATCTTCCCCTGATCTTCTTCTTCTCCAGACTGTTCACTCCAATGATAAGAAATCCAATTCATTTGTCATCTTCATTATTCGATGCACTTAAAATCATGTATTAGTTTTGATTAATTATTTTTATTTATTTTTTGAAAAATAAGGTGAGAGGACAGATAGTTTTAATAAGGCATGCTAAAATAGATTTCATTAAAAGGTGCATTTTTTGCATGTGTCGTTTTTGTAAAAATTATTCGATGCCTGCTTTGGAAACAAGTTTTAAAATTATACCATTTTCGAATTTTTTTCCCCTAAAAATGCTCCATTTCCATACAAAAATAAGAGATATGCATAAAAAAAATGAGGAGGGAGGGGAGAGAGAAATAGAACGAGAACGAGAACGAGAAAGAATGAATTTTGAAGAAGAGTAGAACGATAATTTATTCAAAGATGGAAAATTTATTTTAGGAATTGGAATAGCTAATAATAGAGAAAAAAGGGGGATTACATTCACTGAATATTAAGGAATGGAATAGGATGAAATATTCAAATTCTTGAGACATTTAATCCTTGTAGTCGTCAGTCAATCCAAATAGCACCTTAGCAAAAGTGGGGAAAAAAATGTAGTGATGATGTAGAAGTTGATCCAAAGATATATATTTGGGTAAATTATGCAACCTCCCCCTAAAAATTATACAGATATATGCTTTTTTTAATAAGACCGGTCCATATGATAATTGAATGGTTTATATCTACTTTAATCGTGATTAAACCCTTAATATATAATTTTTATATTAATATTTTATAGTCAATCTGATACTAACATTATAAGTGGGATGTTTCGTGATGAAACTGTAGAAGACCTAGGATTTTTTTCTTTTTCTTTAAGGAAAAATCCCATTTTAGTACCTAAACTTTGACGAGGTGAATAATTAAGTAAATGAATTTTTCAAAACTCAAATCTTATACCTAATTAAACTTTTCATTTCCCCTTTCACTACATCTACTTTTTTATTATTTCTTGAAATAGTTGACATGTGTCAAACAACGATTGAATTGGTAGTATTTAAGGCTATAAAAAGTTCAATTAGTTATGAAATTGAATTTTTTAAAAGTTTAAGAAACTAATTATCTATTTCGTTAAAATTTAGATACCAAAAGAGGTCTTTTTTTCTTTTTTTTTTTTTTGCCAATACAATAGGAGAAATGATTCAAACTTGATAGCTATCACTTAAGAGACTAGAGTCAAAGGTAATGCCACTAGATTATAAGCAATTAGCTAGTGGATCTAGGTTTTAAATTCTTTAAACTGTCTTATTGGATTTTTGAAAAACATATCATTTTGTAGATTACTTATATAATAAAATCTGTTATATTTACGAAAAGCCACAGTTAAAAAAGATGGAATGAATCGCTATATTTTAAAAACATTTCCGACGCAATTGAATGTTCTAAAGTTCTAAATTTGAATGTATTTAAAGCACCAATAAATAAAAAGTAATTTAATATTTTATTTTCGGTACATAAGCCAAAATGATATAACAGAAGCGTGTGGGATATCTTGACTTGAAGATGAGTCATGACAAAAAAAAAGAAAAAAGTACATACATACATACATACATACGTACGTATATATAAATATTTGTCTTAATTAAAAATGTATAACACTTATAAATACAATTTAAAATGGGGCTTATAGCCTATTGACATCTCTTTTGATTTCTTCAGTGAGAGATACAAGGTTAGATTCTCCCATCTTCATTGTAATGGTAAAAAAAAAAAAAAAGGGATTAAAGTAACACTATTATTTATTTATTTTCGTCTGATTACTTTTTATATTAACTTTTGGGGAGAGAGATACCAAACAAAGTTATCTTGTGGAGTGACTGATGTTTATACCACTCAGTCACAAGAGTTTTAGTGAATAACACTATATATCGAATTAATGCTATTTGAAGGTGTATATACATATTTGTTATGCTACCTAATAGTACCCTAACTTAGGTGGAGTTATATATATGCATATATATTGTACAAGTGTAGCATGTATTATCTATGTATAGTATTGAATTACAATATTATGTTATCTAATATAATAATTAATTATACGTAGTATAACACTAAGCTATAAGTATAGTATTAGTATAAAGTAAACTAAGAGTTTTGTACTATATTAATATATCATATTTAGGAACAAAATAAACAATTTTCGAGTAATAAATAGAACAGTTTCCTAAGATTAATAATAAGATATCATGTTTTAAAATATTCTTAATGATCTTAATAACTCCTAATAGCTCTAACGTTTACAATTAACCTAAAGTAACTTACCAACAACCAACCCTACAAGAGGAGAGGGGGGGGGAAGGGGGAAGAAGGGGGTTGTGTGGTGTGTGTGTGTGGTGCTGGGGGGTGAAGTAAAGCCTAGAAGTTTGGCTAATAAACCAATGAAACATGTATTGCACTCTTTTAAAAACTTTAAACAATGAGCAAATGGTTAAATATAAGAGGTGGATAAAATCGTTTGTATAAACTATGAGTTGTTTTGACCTCAAGTTGGTAGAATTGTCAAATTTGTATGAATTAAATAAATTGAGATAATTGATTTGTTCTTTGTTGCATTTTAGTAATTTGTTAACTTGATTGACTGCATTTAGAGAAATATTGTTTTTTAGGTATTTACTATTTTTGGACTTAAAGATTTGAAGAATGTAGAAATTGAGTTTTGTGTGTTCCTACTTATATAGGAATATATGATAGACTAACTATATCATATTTTTTCTCTCTAATTAATCCTTTAATTCCTATAACGATTAACTTAAGGCGGGCTAGAGTTTTTCTTAATCTTTTTAATTGTCTCAGGGACTCTTTTGTAACGAGCTTCATGTTTAATGGTCCATTTGTCACTGTTATTCTTTCTTTCCTATTTGACCTAAACAATCCTGTTCTCCAACTAAATAATCATGTTATGTATAATGTTCCTGGATTTAAAGATCTATAGCATGATTAGAATACATCTCTACATCTTTGTGTATGTCTATAGCTTCTTCAAGATGAATCATATGATCTCCTTGTTTTCTCCTCCTAGTATTTATCTTATCTAAGATTCCTACTCTCGAAGTTTTCTATATGGAACTTATGCTTGGTCTAGCTGACTGTAGAATATGAGATTCTCTTATAAAAAGGTCTTAATTTGTCTAAAAATTTTGCATTATCCCTCCTGCTATATCTGTTATTACCAGGGTTATCTCCTATTTCTTCTATTACTTTAGTTTCTTGAGCTGGTGTTTGTTCGTAAAGACTCATTTTCTCATGGATGTCCAATCTTCTTTCATAAAATATCCTTTGGGTTTTTCCTTTCTTTGTACTTCTATTTTTTCTATAATTAAGTCTAATTACTTTTGATAACTAAATCCACTATTTTCTTCATATCCTTGTTGTCTTGTTACTCTCTTAAACTTATGGATTCCTTAATATTGTCTAATTCCTGGTGTAACTTTATAAGTAATGCGATTATAGTATTATTTTGTCTAAGTATTCCTTTAATGTTTATAACCCCATTATTTTCTCCTTTCCAAAGTCCTACTACCGAATGATCATCTGTTATTTCTCTTGTTGCTTCTAATACAATAATATAATTTTTGTTTGGCTTTATGTTCATTCATTCTCCTCCTATGTATGCCTTCTTAACTTCATGAACCATTCTTTCTTTTTTTATTCCTATCTCCTTTAACTATTTAGCCTAGTTTCTTAATTCTTTAATTACATTATGTTGGTTACTTATCACTTCTTCCTTGTGTACCTATCTAACTGTCTCATCCTTTTGTCTATATCTACTTGTGCTTATTTAGCATAATCTATTAATTCAACTATTTCCTTTATCTGTTTATCTTTTTTTGTCATCCATTCTCTGTAACGGTTGTGAGCCTTGTACAAGTTATCAAAATCCTTGTGGACTTTTGAACTAAGGGAAATAATTAAATCTACAGTACTATTTAACTGCTATCCTTTGAGTGTAAAAGATGGGAGTCATTCAAAGATTACTTAAAATGACAGGAATGAGAAAAACTATTATTACCAACTTGGATCCTATTGTAATCTCTAATTTCTAGATCTAACCATTCCAATCTCTTAATCATATGGTTCTGTTTGTGGATTTACTAGCCTAGTCTAATTGCTTTCCTAAGCTATTCATGTTTTCTTTATCCTTTAAGTCTTTTAAATATTTTTCAAAATAATCCTTCATATATCTATGAAACCTTTCCTTATCTAATAATTCTTTTATTTCTCTTTCCTTTGTTGCTTCACTAAAATCTCTTAGGTCTACTTCCACTTCTAATTCTAAGGTATAGACATATTCTTCTATCTTTTTTATGCTTAAGATTTCTAATTTATCTATTGCAAGCAAGAAGTCAAAGAACTTGGGGTCATAGTTCCTACTATCACCTACCCTATCATACTACTTATTAATCCTTCATAATAATCTATCAGCCTTTCATATTGTATCTTCTCTCTATATCTTATGAATATCACTATCTTTATGTGCTCGAGTCTCAGTGATGTAACACTCTTGTATCCACTTAGGTGTATGTTATTTCTTATTCTTTCTTCTACTTCTCTTTTTCCCCTTTCTAATCTTTCTAGATCTTCTAATACTCATTCTAAAAATATCCTATATCTTTGTTCTTTGGGATTTACTAATAAATATATAATATTAGCTATGATTTATAAGATCTTTGCTATTATTTTGATTAAAGCCATTTTATCTTATGAACCTTGATTTGTTGTCTTCACACTTCATAGAGCTTTATCTTTTTTCTTATTCTGTCAATAAATTTGTAACTATGATGTAACGTATTATATATGCTTGTTCTTTGTGGGATGCTTACAAAGTTTCTATTCCTTAGATTTAGATCTTTGAATTATAAGAGACTCTCTAGCTCTTCTATGTAGCATTTTGTTCTCCTAATAATGTTTCTTAACATTTTATTCCTTGACTTTGTTCCTTTATAAAGTCTTCAATGAACGACATCTAATATACCAAATATCTCATCTATAGAATAACTTTCATATATTATAAAAACATAAGGATAATATGCATCAAATATAAGTTTGACAATCGTTCAAACATAACCTATAATATTTTAGCCAAAACAATAAGAGGTAAGCCACATAATATTAACCACAAACAAGTGTGTAAGAAAATATTAAACAACATGAGATATAAGGATAGCATGGCTCTTATACCAATTGAGAGGACCTTTATGCCATGGAAGAAAGCCTCATGGTAAGGAAAAACATTAAGGATACGATGATTTATGTTTTCAAAAATACCATAAAAGAGATACCTCATACCTATGCCATAATCTTGAGGCCTACCATGGCTTCCGTACCTCAATAGCCTCATCATTGATCTCTAGATCGATCCTTTCGGTATGGGATGAATTACACTAGAAGTTCTAACACTTGGGGATAAGTTTATTGAAGGTCTCGATATTTTGAGTGGTTAAAAAGAGGTCTCAAAGTTTGAAGAAGTGGGTTAATTTGGGTCCTAAGGACATGTGTCAACAGGAGAGAATATTTAATCAAAACTTAGAAGACTCTTCTCCCGTTAACATGTGTCATTGGATACCTAAATTGACCAACTTTTTCAAATGTTAGGACTTTAAATGAACTTATCCCTAAACATTGGGACATCTTTTTAACCACTCAAAATATTGAGACTTTAAATGAACTTACCCCATATGTTGGGATATTCTGGTGTAATTTACCTTTTCGATACATCTTTTATAATATTATGAACACTTAAAATCTATGGTTCCTCAACATTCATCCATGCTATAAAACCTTGATCTATGACATAAAGAGCCTCATGAAGGTTTTAGAGTATGACTACTCTTATATCTTAAAAAGAAAATTAGCTTGCCATTATGCAAAGTAACAAAAGAAAACTCATGAATATTATTGATGATGGTATGCTACATTTCTTGAAGGAAGTGTTTACAAACTTATAACCTTTAGAAATTATAAGAGTGCTCTCATAAATATTCTTACTATAGTATTTAGATATCCAACTCGATACCTACTACTAAACTAGCTGATGCCTTACATAGTTATTAAAGGAATATAAAACAGTGTAAAGGATAAGGATAAAGAAAAAGTGCTACATTAAAAAAACTGTCTTTCGTTTATCCTCTCTATCTTATTGTAATCTTATCCTGTCTTGTCTGAATCTTATTCCTCAAATTTGTTCATTCTTCGAACTTGTTCACATATTCTATTCCTTCCAACTCTGTAGACCCTATGCTTTTAGGTGTGTGGTTTGGATCAAAATGATTTCTTTTTTATCTTCTTCTTGTGGGTTCGATTATGCAGATATGTGATGTAATTTCCCCAAATTACCCCCTCCTCTTTAGAAAATATCTACTTAGTTTTGCTTGAAGCCGCCATATGGAAATCAGGATCCTCTAAGATTATGTTGTTCACCATATATGTTGTATAATACTCCAGTTGTTGGCTCCATGAGTTCTTAGATTCAAGCCTATGAATACACTAGCTCATGGAGTGTTTTTCCTAGAGGGGAATAATCCAAAACCATGTTATGGATGGTCTAGCTTCATAGGTTAACAATTTTGGTGGAAGAGACTGAACTCTTATCTTGTATTTGACAAGCAAATCATGTTGCTCATGGCCCCTTTGTATCTCTCTTAGAGCTTCTAGTACTTCCTTGAGCTGCCTCCCTAATGGTTGGGATATTACCTGTGGATAAGTTCCCACAATGTAAGTCATAATCCCATAGTCTAATAATGTTTGTAGGGTATACACTTGTGATCTTATGGTAAATCCTTTAACGTGATTTAAATCAATTGTAGCTTTGTGAGTTATGTATGTGACATGCTTTGGACAATAATATTTTTCATTATAACAACTTATGTGTTCAACCTATGAACAATCTTCTGTGCAAGCGAAGCATGGAAGCTCTGGATATTCTTTTACCCTAGCCATGGTCTTTATATTTACTCCATCAAAATACAAGCCTGGAATTTGATAGTATGTTGGAAGAGAATGAAAGGTTTTAAGGAGTTTGTTTTTGCATAATTTTCTATTCTCCATTTTGCTTCGGGTGGTAATTTTGAAATGAATTCATTTCTTTTGAAAAAGATGAAGGATATAGCAATCTCAAGTTACACGTGTAGTCTTTCCTTTTTTTTTTTTTTTTTTTTGCTCTGGAAAGGTAATGCTTCTTTGAAAGAAGCATTGTACTCTTTTGTCGGTTTCACTTGTGTCTCCTGTTCTTTGCCTTTTCTTTTCTTTGGACTTTTTTTAGAGATATATTGAGGATAGCTTGTTTTCTTGTTCCTCTTTTAATGTTGAAAGACTAGTGAATTGCTCATCAATCTCCATTTTTCTTATTGTTGCCTTCAAACTAGTAAAGTTATCAAATGCAAGGTCCAAATATATAATTTGTTTTCTCGATATTTCTCTTACTTAATTTTTTGCCATTTCAAGATCATTAAAAACCCTCAATGTAGGACTTGGATAATTTTTAATTTGGGCAAGTACATCTCCCCAATAATTGAATACCCTAACTGTGTATCCTTTTTCAACTCTCTACATTTCAAAACTTTTCTTATTTACTTGTTCAATTGTTTGCCTATATTTTCTTATGCTTCCACCTATTGGAATTTCCTTGCTAGTGCACAACATATTACATATTTAAATTTATCATGGCTAGTTAGTGATCATACCCCATCAATAAGGGCTTGCTGTGCTTCATTTTTAACAGATATTAGAAGCGAGATTTGGAACTTCTTCGGTGAGTTATTAGGTAATATTGGTAAATTTATGTCTCCTATCATGACCTATGATCCATGATTGAGGCTAACCTTGTTCCCTGTATATAATGTTTAGACCTTTCTCCTATGTACCTTGCTTGTGTCCCTTAAGATGAACTTCCTATTTGATTCAAGTTTCACCATTTTTGTGGTCTTAGACTTATTCTTGTATTCTTTTCTGCTTCCATTTCCTAAAACATAATCAAATTATATTAGAAGATTGGATAACTCATCTGCAATAGTATTTTTTTTCCTTTAATGTGTTCAAAGTCTATCTTATAATCCTGATTTTGTGTCTTTAAATTATATCCATCTTCTTTTACTCATTTCATTGCTTCTTGTGTTCTTATGAAGTTTTACTATTACTTCACAATTTGTCTTAACTAGTATTTCCCTAAAACTTTCTAAAGAATTTATGACTGCCATTACTTCCTTATCTATGCTAGGTAAATCTCTTTCTTTATACTTCCCACTTGTAAAACTACATATTTCTTAGGTACTTCTTTCTGTATATTTATAGGCTTTTCTTATAAGTATTCCTTCCCATCCTATATCAGATCCATCACATTCTATAATAAAAAAAATCTATGTCTAAAGGTAATCTTTATTTTGGTAGCCTTTTTACCTCTTCCCTAATTCTCCTAATTTGTTTTATATCTTCTTAGGTTAATTTCTCTAAACTAGACAATTTATTATAAGAAGGACTTACAAAGGAATTTAGGTCTTTAATAAAAGGTCTAGCATAATTTAATAACCCTAAGAATGCTTATAACTATTTCTTATCCATTTTCTCATGGAATTCAAGGACTTTTTTGACAATATGCTTTTGGAGCTTAATTCTTTCTTCACCTATTTCTACTCTAAAAAAATACATATATATATATTCTTCCTAAAAAATTGTGCCTTCTTTATGCTTACAACTATCCCTTGTTTTTTAAATTTAGAAAGCACCATTTTCAAGTGTCCTATGTGTTCTTGTTCATCTTTTGAAAAGACTAAAATGTCATCCACATAAATGGCTGTAGAGATGAAGACATTGTAGGGATGTTTTTGAACCAACATAACCCTTACAAAGAACAGATATTAAGTTATCAAAATGAAAAACTAGATCTCCTTAATAATATGTTACAAGACATTGGAGATAATGTCATGATGAATACAAGATAAGAAGTAGAATGTAGACATAATTGGGCACGAGGAAGTGGAGCTGATGATCATCCTTGTAAATTCTACAGTGGTTATCCAATTAATAGATTGAGGTACCAATGCAAAGAATGCATAATAGAAAACTGCAAACCATGTTATAATGATAGGTTCACAGCCAAGAGAAGTTACCAACAAGATGCAATAGGAGAAAGAATTATGAGGATAGATAATAAAATAGATAGGGTGGATGAAGAAATACAAGAAATAAAAGAAAAAATAGATAGGTTAGAAATGAATAAAGTTTTAGAAGCAAGAAGAAAGCTTAAAGGAATTGAAATAAATTAGAATGGAGATTCAGAAGGATATATATAGGAGCATCAAATACATTAATATATGTACCAAGAATTATAGAGAATACAACAAAGACTGGAGAAACACATGAGGAAGAACAAGTAACAAGATACATAGGAGTGTATGTAAGGATAAGACTACACTTTGGAACTCAGAAAATTGAACTAGATGCTTTAATATATATAGGAAGTACATCAAATATGGTAGATGAAAGAATAAAACCTCTAGAAGAAATAGAGCAAATGGATATATGTAGGATTAGTTCAGATATACACGGAAATAAGACAAAGGAATGTTGATATATAAAGAAGCATGATATTAGCTTTTTCACACGAGAACAATGAGGGATACCTATGCATAATAATTCTATAAAACTATGGGACTTTGGAGAATCCAAAGTCAGATGCATCATAGGATTAGATTTCTTATTATCTACACACATGTCATATTACTCACTAGATATACTGTAAATTTGTTAAGACAACTTACTATGGGATTTTTACCTTATCTTCATCTTCATCATCAGATTCTGTTATAGTAATTCCTTGTAGATCTATTATTGTTAGTATACTATAGATGGTTTTATGTCACTCATGTCCTCATCTGTGGCTAAAATGTCTTCATTTGTCGTTTCAACCAATATGCTGGCCATGGTGTTGCCGTTTCTTTTTTCCTCTTAGGGCAAGATCTTGCTAAGTGCCTTTCTTCAATGCATGTAAAACATCTCAACTTATTTTTGTACACTTTATTCTTATTGTACTTTCTAACATGCTTATCTTTGTTTAAATAAGGCTTCTTTGCTCTACTAAGATTAGTAAAGTATTTTTTCTTAGGTTCATACTTATGTTGTTTTATTATTAATCCTTTCTCTTATTGCATCTTGTTGGTAACTTCTCCTGGTTGTGAACCTATCATTATTTTGGAATCTTTTTGTTGCTCCTTTTGTCTATATACTTGAGGTGTATATACTGTTTGACTAAAGTTGAAATTTCCTCCTTTTAGTTCCTTGTTGATCTGTAAAGCTATACATTTTTCTATCAACTTATCTATTAAAATCTTCACTCTTACTCCAAAGTTATCCAACTCTTGGGGTGTATCTGGGTCAACTTTCTCATTCCGCTCTTTGTATATCTCTAGCCTTAAAGGTCCTGGAAGTTTCAGAAACAACTTGTCTGTTATTAGTTTTTCATAATAACATCCTGCTATGGTGCAATTATAGAAAAACTCCTATATGTACTTTTTTAAATAATACCAATCCTTGATCTATAATTGTTCTAAATTCCTTATTGCACTTCCTTGTAGGTCTATGTTTCCTATTTAAAGTGCTTTCCTTGTTAGTATTGCCCTAATCTTGCTACAAAATTTTTGGGATTTGCTCCTAGTTCTTAGTCTACTATTACGAATTGTGGAAAATTTTTCTTGTAAGACTCCCACATTACTCTTGTTATTTCTCTTAGGAATGATTCAAGATAAATGTACATATGATCTACATCATCTAATAATGAGCTATCTCTGCATGTTCTTACTATCATCTGAATCCAATTGTCAACTAAAGGGCCCATCATTATGGGTCATATGCATTAATATTCAATATGCTATCATTATCTATCAAATTTTTCCTATCCTAAGTTTCAAATAACATCCTTTTTTTCAAATATCCCATCACTTATTTCCCTTTCATTGTACTTAGTATGAGGAATTCTACTAGGGATTCCATCCCACATGTTTTGTCCTTTATTGAGACTATAGGTTTAGGAACACTAGATGATCTCGTATCATCTCCTAATGTTAACCTATTCATCATTCCCGTTACTGACATATGTTCTTCTATTTCACTAGAATTTTCTATTTCCTGTTGTCTTAATTTAAGTTCTTGTTGCTCTATCTCTATTATCTCTTCTCTTAATTTTAACAGAACATCTTTTTCAAGGCTTTCAATCATCTTAATCCTATAAGCCTCTCCTTCTTTTGTTATTTCTTTAAATTCTACATTTTGAAATTCCTTCAAAATTCCCTTTTCTTCTAGCCATACTTAATACGTGACTAAGTCTTCTTCTTGTTTTTATCAAAAACCCATTATTCCAATATCTCAATGGTTCTTTAGCTTCTTTTTGTTTAGTACTGGTTTTTATCTCTTCCTTTCTTTATTTTACTGGTTCTATTCTACTATTCCTATTCTTAAGGTATTCATTCATTCTTTTGAGTTGCCTTATGGTTTCGTCCACACAACTTGGACCTTTGTTTCTATAGCCATTCCATCTTATAGTATCTAGTTGGTTTAAAACATTCATCATTCCTAATGTTTCTTGTTGTTCTAAGGTTTTGTTAAAATCTTTTAAGGCCGTCATCTTCTATGAGCCTTGGTCTATCTTTATAATTCCTAAATCTTAATGAATATGTGCCATCTGGGTTTGAATACATCAGACTTTTTGTAAGAACTCTCTATATTTCACTTATCATATTCTCCCTTAGATTCCATTCTTAACCTTCTACAATAGAAGAATCTATTTCCATTGGCTTTATCATCTTAATTCTTTGCGAGGCTATAGCATCTATAACCCCATCTATGTTAAGCCTATAGGATACCTCATTATTGTTTGTTGTTTTGCATATGAATCCTGCATTGATGAGTAAGTTTTCACCAACATGATCTTCATATCCTTTACCTTGTAATCTTATTTCAAGATTTCCCAGGGTGCTCATGGATATCATGAAATTAGGCGTATAGTAAAACAAACCTTTTCCACTATTTACATCTACTTCCATAATGCAAATATGACTTCCCTTGGATCTTTCCTCCAAGATTTATCCATTAATAGAACTAAAAGTTTTTCAACTCTTTGAAGGCAATATCCATCTTTCGTTGAAAAACTGCTGGTGTATTTTTTAGCCCAACTGGCATTACTTGCTACTAGTAAGTTCCTAATGTGCATGTAAATACTGTCCAAGGTTGTGATTCTTAATCCATCTTAACCTATGAGAATCTTAATTTACGATCAAACTTGCTAAACACTTTGCAATTCTGTATCTTATTGACTAATTTTTTCTTATTTGGGAGATTGTATGCATCTTCCCTTGTATTTTCATTTCATTTTCCATAATTTATAACCATTCTTGACTTTCCTTTTACTATCTCGCTATGTTTCCTTACTATAAACATTGGATTCTTGTGTTTGCTGTATGATCTTTCTATGACTCTTAACTGCAACAACTCTTTTATGTGAGCCTCAAAATCTTGTCCATCCAAATTATCGCATTCTATTACCTTTGAAATGATCATAATATATGGATTTATTATATCTAGCTTACATGTGATCTCATTTCTTTCCCAAAATTTTGTTGGATTTTTTCAAAAAATTTCTTCCTTTTCAAGAGAATTTAAGATCTAGTCTATCTCTATGATTCCTGTTTCTAGTATGTGTTATCTAGTATTCTTCAACCTTTTCCTAATTAGTGATTTTTCCTTCATAATTCACAATCTCTTTCCATTCACTATCTCCTTCTTCTGTATCATCATCATCTTTTCCTAACTCCTACATTTTCATTTTATTACAACCTTTCTTACAATCTCTAAGGTTTCTGCAATTACATTTTTTTTCTCCTTCTTCACCATGCTTTGGAGTACTTTGATGTCTGAATCTTCTCCATTTTATTAATAATTTATTAATATATTTACTGCAATAGTACATCATATTATAAAGTTTTGATTATAACAAATACATATATACTAGTAGGCATGGTAAATGGGCTGTAATATGCATGGATGGCAAGTAGATTGTAGGCCTAGCACAGCACGCAAGACACGAGAAGGAAAAAGACAAAAGCATTAACACACGCGGGTCGGCACGAGGCACGTGACATGCAAGGCACGGTAAATAAGTGGGTTGGCATTGCACGGTACGCAAAACACGCGAACCAGCATGTGGGTTTTATTTTAAAATAATTATATAAAAAATAGTGGTTTATGGGAACATGATTACTGATTTTCAATTTTTATAAAACAATAATCTTTGTTTTATTTTTTTTTATAAATCAGTAATATGTCTTGTCGTTGCTTGCTCTCAATTAAAAATAGTACCTAGTATACATATATCCTCTTAATAAAACTTATGGATCATGTATATTTATTCTAGAGAACTTAAATCCCATATAAAAAAAAAGTTAAAAAATTTCTCTCATAGTTTGTTTTATCTAATTTTAAAATTCTAGATAAGATATATGTAATTAAAACTTCATTGAAATAACATGTTTATAAAATTCATATTTTTATTTCAATGATCCTAATGAAAAATGATATAGATCATGCTTTATATGATGGTGGAGTGAATTATCAATTAATAAATTATATAATTATAAATAGTCAATATCTTTAGGGGGAAAAAAATGGTAATAAGTTGGCATCTTTCTTGATTGTTGGGAAAATTATCTATTTAAATCAAAGAAAGGAGAAAGCAAAATTTTGGTGGAAAATGAATTCCTAGGGCGGGTTACAAATTTAGGCGGGCAATTTTTACTATCGCATAAATAGTAAATAGTTTATTTTAAAAGTTAAAAATTTTCCTGCCTTGATTGTTAACAAAAAGCTTTGCTTATGTCAAGTCAGTGAAACTTTTGAATGAATTATAGTTAATAAAAATTTTCATGCCTTGATATGAATTTCAATGTTGAAGGAATTATAGTTATCAATAACCCATCGAAAAAAAAAACGCAAATCAGAAAAGCAAATAAATAAAAAATCGCACAAACTATGTGAAAGTCGAACATGACTAAAGGCATGCAATATGTTACGTGGAGTCACGCACCACGACACATAAATAAATGGTCAAGCATAGCACAATGCGTTAAAAAAAAAAAAAAAAGCACATGGAGCGCGGCACGTGAGGTACACAAGTGCGAATGAGTAGGACATAAGAACATGTGACATGTAAAATACACAAAATTTGACATCAGATAGCATGATACAACCCATTTACCATGCCTATATACTAGCAGTGGCAACACCCATTATAGCAAAAAAAAAAAAAAAAAATGGATATATTAAATATTTTATTTTAATAAGATGTATCGAGAGAATATTGGAAAAAAAGCACCTAAATAGTGGGAAGAAATCTCGAATAAAGGAAGATATATGAACAAACAGATGAAATTACAATGATAGACTTATATATATGAATAATAGATATATAATGGTAATTAAAAAGGTAATTAAACTATGATATTGGATTAAATTGTAATTACCAGATGTGGAGCACATTAACAACTGTTGGATATATAAGATATATGCATCTAATGCTTTTGTACACGTAGCTCAATTACATATTTCACAAATGATTCTGATAGTGAAATGGGTAACATTAAGGCTTCAAGTCATCTAATCGACTAGTCACGAAAAGTAAAATATGCTTGAGGATACATACATCATCCTATATAACAAAGAGATTGAGCATCAAATGTTGTCAGAAAAGCAAAAATCATATATTCTCAAGCAAAGCATCGGATACAAATATCCATATCTCTATATTTTATAAACATTTCAGACACAATTGAATATTTTAAAGGTTCTAAATTTGAATGTATTTAAAACACAAATAAAATAAGAACTAATTTAGTATTTCATTTTCGGTGCATAAGCCAAAATGGAATATTATTAATGACGGACGCGCCAAGATATGATTTGTAGGATATCTTGACTTGATGATGACTCATGATAAATATATATATATATATATATATAAACATTTGTCTTAATTGAAAATGTATTGCATACTTATAAATACAAGTTAAAATAGGTCTTATGACCTAATGACATATTCTCTTATCTCTCAAGTAAGAAAAGGTTAAAATAACACTATTTTTTTGTTTATTTATTTTCAGCCAATTGCTTTCTGTTACAACTTTTGGGTAGAGAGATATCAAACGAAGTTAATCTCATGGAATGACTGATGTTTATACCACTCAGTTACAAGAGTTTTAGTGAATGACACTATATATCGAATTAC
Source organism: Combretum micranthum (assembly GCA_024138025.1). Lineage (NCBI taxonomy): Eukaryota > Viridiplantae > Streptophyta > Magnoliopsida > Myrtales > Combretaceae > Combretum > Combretum micranthum. Next base: position 695,968 of record JAMXBD010000381.1, read on the forward strand.
TGTTATTTAAAGATGTATATACGTATTTGTTATGCTACCTAATAGTACCCTAACTTAGATAGAGTTATATATATGCATATATATATATATATTGTATACTTGTGGCATGTATTATCTATGTATAGTATTGAATTACAATATTATATTATCTAATATAATAATTAGTTATACGTAGTATAACACTAAGCTACAAGTATATTATTAGTATAAAGTAAAATAAGACTTCGGTACTAAACCAAAATAACTCATATTTAGGAATAAAATAAACTATTTTTGAGTTAAATAGAATAGAATAGTTCTCTAAGATTAATAATAAGATATCATGTTTTAAAATATTCCTAATGATCTTAATAACTCCTAATAGTTCTAACGTTTACAATTAACCTAAAGTAACTTACCAAAAGGGGAGGGGGAGTTAAGTAAAACCTAGAAGTTTGGCTAATAAACCATGATACATGTGTTGCTTGGTTTTAAAAACCTTAAACAATGAGCAAATGGTTCAATATAAGAGGTGGATAAAATCGTTTGTATAAGCTATGAGTTGGCCGATCTCATGGTGGTGGAATTGTCATGTTTGTATGGATTAAATAAATTGAGATAATTGATCTATTCTTTGTTTCATTTTATAATCTATAGACTTGTGACTAATTGCATTTGGAGAAATATTTTTTTTAGCTATTTACTATTTTTGGACTTAAAGATTTGAAGAATATAGAAAACGAGTTCTTTGTGTTCCAACTTATATAGGAATATAGTAGATTAACTATATCATTGAGTTGGGAGCATGACAAAAAGATACTAATAATTTCTTGATATTATTACTGCAATAGTATAACATATATACTAGCGGTGGCAGCACCCATTATAGGGGTGCCAAAAATGAATATTTTTTTAATCTTTTATTTTAATAAGATGTGTGGAGGGGATATGGAGAAAAGCCACCTAGATAGTGGGAAGAAATCATGGATAAAGGTAAATGCAAACAGAGAAGAAGAGCAAATAGATGAAATTACAATACTAGACTATAATATATATATATATTGAAATAATAGATATATAATGTTAATTAAAAGGGTAATTAAACTATGATATGAAGGATTAAATTGTAATTACCGGATTTGGAGTGCATTAATCATAACTATTAGCTTAATATAAAGATATATATATATATATATTTTTTCAAAACACACCCATAATGCTTCTGTACACGTAGCACAATTACAAATTTCACAAATGATTCTGATAGTGAAATGTGTAACATTAAGGCTTCAAGTCATTAATAGACCAATCATGAAAAATAAAATATGCTTGAGGATACATACATCATCGTATATAATAAAGAGAATGAGCATCAAATGTTGGCAGAAAAACAATAATCATATATTCTAAAGCATAGCATTCGGATACACATATCAACATCTCTATATTTTATGAGCATTTTGGACACAATTGAATATTTTAAAGGTCTAAATTTGAATGTATTTAAAATACAAATAAAATAAGAACTAATTTAGTATTTTATTTTTGGTACATTAGCCAAAATGATATATTATTAATGACGGACGCGTCAAGATTGATTGGTGGGATATCTTGACTTGATGATGACTCACAACAAAATATGTATGTGTGTGTGTAACATCGGCTTTAATTGAAATTATATAACATACTATAAATACAATAATATTATATGTTAAAATAACACTATTTGTTTAGTTATTTATTTATTTATTTTTGCTAGTTACTTTCTATTGTAATTTTGGGTAATTGTCAAATTTGGTACCTGGACTTTGTATAAAAATTTAATTTGATATTTGAATTTAAAGTAGTCAATTTAATATTCAATAAAACTATTCATGGCTATTTTTATTTTTGCTAATATTTTTTGCTTATTTTTTAATGTGGAAGAGATAATCTATTAGTGTTGGATCATTAAGAGAAGTAGTAAAAATTCAATTGTATGATGTCACTTTCATATTAGGAAATAGAGCAAACGGTGTTGAAAGAGTAATAAAAATAGTTATTCAAAATTTGATTGGATATTAAATTATCTACTTCAAAGTTCATGCATAAATAAAATTTTTATAAAGCTGGGGTGTCAAATTTGACATTTATCCTATAATATTTAGGGAGAGGGCAAACCAAGTTAATCTCATTGGATGATTGATGTTTATACCACTTGGTTGCAAGAGTTTTAGTGAATAACACTTTTTATCGAATTGCCATTATCTTAACATATGTGTATGCATTTTGTTATATTACCTAATCTAGTACTAACTTAGATAGAGTTATCTATATGCATACCTAATGTATATATGTAGCATGTATTTATTTATGTATAGTATTAACTTACAATAATATATTTTTTGAATAATAATAATTATATGTAGTATAACACTATATTATGAGTATTGTATTAATATAATAGGATGAGACTTTGGTATTATACTAATTGTAACGCCATGGAACTTTGCCCAACCGAGGTATTGTCTGCTTTACTACACGCTGCACGGTCTTTTTCTTTGGTGCTAGTGCTTCCTAGGAGTCACCTATCCTAGGATTGCTCTGCCTAGAGCACAATTAACTTTGGAGTTCCAACGAATTTCAAGTCATTACACCAAAATGTACCTCTATGATTATTCATGTTTATAGTCAAGGGATATCACATACTCCCTACTCATAGAACTAACATCATTGTTAATTTCGTTATATCGGTCCAAAACCACTCTAGATAGGGAGGATACTTCTCTACTTCGGCTAGTGAACTACTTTGATACCACCGTAACTCCTTTAGAACTTTGCCCATCTAGATATTATTCGCTTTGGCCACACGTCACACGATGTTTTTTTATACTAGTGCTTTCTAAGAGGTCACCCATCTTGGGATTGTTTTGTATAGAGCACTTAACTTTGGAGTTCCAAGCCATTACACCAAAAGACGCTTCTATGATAAAAGTTTCCATCATCTATATTTGAGGGATATTATACTAATATATCATATTTAGGAGCAGAATAAACTATTTCTGAGCAATAAATAGAATAGTTCTCTGATTTTAATAATAAGATATTCATTTTTAAAAATATTCTTAATGATCTTAATTACTCCCAATAGCTCTAACATTTAAGATTAACCTAAAGTAACTTACCAGCTCTACCAAAGTGGATGCGAAATTAAGTAAACCAAGAATTTTGGCCAAATAAACCAATAAAACATGTATTGTATGCTCTTAAAATCCTTAATCAATGCATAGATGATTCAATATAAGAGGTGGATAAAACCGTTTGTATAGATTTTGAGTTGTTCTAATCACAAGCTGGTAGAATTGTCATGTTTGTATAGAGTAAATAGATTGAGATAATTAATTTATTCTTTATTGCATTTTAGTAATTTTCAGACTTGAGCACAAAGTAGCATACTGGAGTAGTTGCATTTGGAGAAATTGTTTTTTAGGTATTTATTGTTTATGGACTTGAAGAAAATAGAATACTGGTCCTGCATGTTCCTACTTATTTAGGAATATGTGGTAGACTCATTATGTCTTTGGGTTTGGAGCATGACAAAAAGTTACTAATACTTATAATTTTTCGAAATTACTACAATAATATAATCTATTATGAGGTTGTGATTATAATATATATATATATATATATATATATATAACATAGAAAAAAGTATTCAAAGCACACCCATAATTCGATGGTTTTGTACGTGTAGCTCAAATGTTTCTGACCGTGAAACGTGTAACATTAAGGTTTCAAGTCATTCAATCGACCAATCAGGGAAAATAAAATATGCTTGAGGATACATTCACTATCTATAATGAAAAGAATGAGCATCAAATATTGTTAGAAAAACCATATATTCTCAATCAAAGCATCTAATAAACACCCATCTCTCTCACAAATTGATAAGTTCATTCAAATTGCAATTACTCCTATTCCCTTGAAAGCTCTTTCCGAATTTACTATAAATTGAGAAGTATGCGCGTTAGGGTTTGCCATCAGTGCAACAAGATAGATAACTTCCGATTATTATCTGAAGAGAGAGAAGAAAAAAAAAAAAAAAAATAAGAAATGGCACCACTCAAGGCTGTTAGCACTCAAGGCCCGGTGCTACCCCCAGGGCTAATTAGCAGTCAACTCCCAGACCCACCCATTATTTAATTAACCGTATGGAGAAGGTATTATATAATTCCTTATATATATATATATATATTTAAAGAAAAATACAGAGTTTTGAAATTTTATAAAGTATTTTGTCTAGTAGCTAAAGTGACTTTCTTTTATTATTTTTATTTCAAAATACTTGTAATATACATCGGCCTGATCTAAAGCATATGTATAACAAGAAAACAGGCCTTCAAGACAGCAAATCTGCGACGAAAATTTGAAAATATAGTTATAATTTTATAAATAAAATCCGCGACGATGATTTTTGCGATAGAAATTTACGTTTAAAACAAAATTTTTGTCTCTAAAGCCCAATTTTCTTGTAGTGATTATTTAGGGATAGTCACAAAATTTTTATTAAGCGTTGGATGTTTCTTTCAATTTTAAACCTAAAGTTTGGAATTATTTAACACCATACTCAATAGAACTTTTACTGATCAATTTTACCTCACATTCCCTTTATTTATGTTTTTACTTCTTCGACTAGAGAATGTTTGATGGATAAATCTATGAGTGTGGCATTATCTTGAATACTTATATATGCCGTTAATCTCCATTATATTCACATATAATATCTATATTTACAAGTGGATACTAAGGCAATGATCCTGACTGCCCCCTTCTTGCATGGTTCACAGGGTTCAAGCTCCAAAAAGTAGATAAAGAGCATGGGGTGACTGATAATAACGTACGATTACTTCGAATAGCTTTATTCGAGGTAATCCTACTGGACTTATGAATGTTGTGTTATACTTTATTCTAGTCATGTTTCTACTTTTAGTATGTTTGATGAATAAAATATTATGATAGCAGTTTGAAGAATTGCATGTCAAGTATACCGTGGTTATGTCATACCAAATTATGATCGATAAATAATTAAGTAGACTTCTAGTGTGTTGGATTAACTTCATAAAAATAAAATAAAATAAAAGTTATTTCTTTTATGAAGATCTATCTCGCACTTGTTTAACAGAACAACTGTCTCATGAAATTGCGAAATCGCTATTCCTACAAAATGAAAATTGCAACTCGGTTGCAAAACTTGGAAAAAAAGGAAAAATTATTCCTTAATTTATGTTGGCATATTTCCATATCTACTTATAAAACTTCAGCCCAATAATCAAGTTTGGATTATGTTAAGGGTATACTATATCGAGATATGTTAGTAATATACCACTAATGTCATTTAAGATGATCTAAACAATGTGTAGATAGTGGTTTCGATTATTAGGCTTGGAGTCCAATTCAATGCCAAGAACCAATCATTGGCACTAGTGGCAGGGTTTAGAAGACGGGTTCACTAAGAGATGCCATAGGGAGATTCGACTTACTAAGCTCAAAATGAGAATTATTATACCAGTTTATTTTGCTCTTGGTCCAATTTGATTTACTTGTGCATGAAATGTAGACAAAAAAAATATTTTTTAGGGATAATTAAACTTTTTTTGGCTAAAATAGGGCTTATATTGAATAAAATAAGCCTACTTCTATTTTATATTAAAGATAAGTTATTATAAAGAAAAATTGGCTTCCTTTATATTATAAAAGCCCTCATCTTCTTTCAAGCTAATAACCAAAGCCCATGCCTATATAAGAAAAAGAAGGGATGAATGCTAATCGTTGGATTCATAAAAGAGATCCAGGGTCACAAGTAATACTCTGTCTCAATCATTCGCTCAAGTGCTATCAAATAGCCGGCACCAACCTTCACCATCTATAAATATGATGTTCCTCCTCTCATTTGAGAGGATATTGCGTATTGTTAAGATTGAGAGCAACGTGAAAACTCTGTTAGAATATTTCCAGAAAAGTCAAAGGAACTATGCAAAAAATGAGTCAAGAACGATTAGATCTAATTGATTTAATCTTCTATCACACTCGTGCACTTAAGAAATCAAGATTGCCTATTCCTCTTCTCCCGCCTCTTTCTATGATATTTCACACGTGTTATTAGTTTATGACTTCTCTAGGGTCGATTGGCATACCTGCTACACATGATTAAATAGTTGCAGCAACCCTACCATACATGAAGTAATTAGCTCACCATTTTATTCTTATTTTACTCTATTGCAATAGTATATAGCCATCCATCAAATGGGGAAAAGGAAAATAATATTTTATTTTTTAAATTACAAAATTGCCATTAGGATGAAAATAATCACAGTTTTAGGTAATTTGATCTCGTCTCTTTACGAGATGATGTCATTAGAGAGACAATGCTCTATATTTTGCAGGTACATCGCCTCTTGAAGAGACAAAGTATCAGTGTGGGGAGACCTCGTCTCTTGAAGAGTGGAAGTTGGCCCTAACATATCTTCTCCCCCCTTTTAAAGTTCATATTTCACTCGTTGTAAATAGAACAATTATTACCTATCATAATTAGCTATAAATCATAATCTACCATATAGAAACAACTTCGAAACAACGTAAACTAACCAAAACCCTATCCATCCATTGAAGAGGGAAAATGCATAAAACATAATAAGAATAGTTGCAATATTGTTCAGTTAATTACATCAAATATATATACAATAATACATACAATCATCGTATAACATAAATATAAATAAAATCTAATCTAATCTAATCTATTCCTACGTGCTATATCTCTTTCATCTTCACTTGGTGAAAATATGAGCAAATGGGATATGCTAATGCAAACCATGTAGCGGATGCTCCATAGATTGATCAACTTGTGTGATTATGGTATCCTTATCTCCACCACCAACACTATACTGGTGAAATGGGATAGGATTGGATCTAACTAGGTGAGCCCTCTCCCATATCATGTGGCGGTAACAATCGCCTCTTTTGTGGAGCTCTTAAGGTATGAGCAGTATAGATGTTTGGCATTGGGGTGTCCTTTGGATTAGCATATGATGATGATGGACTAGATAAATCGGGCTGAACATGCGAAGGGTCAGGCTTGTCAAGGTGTACATGTGGGGCGAAGGCTCATCTCTGATATTTGTAACCCTATATCGGCCTCACCTCACTCCTAACCCCATCCTCAACCACGCCTCTTTTTATGTGGTTTGTGTCTCTATGTTGGATCATTGATATGAAGTCCCAGGAACTCATCCACTATATGAATAACATCTCGTGTAGTGCCAGGAGTGTCCTCAAGTGGCATGCCTAGTGAATGAAATTTGCCTGCAATTAAGAGTAAACATGTAGATCAATAAATAACAATTCCAAAAGACATCCATACACCTTATGTAATCACTAAACTTACCATATATTATATAATGGCCCCCGTACGACTGTGCTGCGGCTGGTGATCGCATGATACCAATCGAAATAATTTTTTGATGTACTAATGGGGATATCCAACATCTTTACAATGTGATGACGCCTACTATCCCACTATGGGATCCATTTAATATGCTCTACTGCCCAGTTCCACTTGGAACGCTTTCGTAAGTCAAGCTCATGTAAGGCTCTCATATCATACAAGGGTCTGGGCTCTCATATCATATCTGAATAGTAGTGCTCGACAATGTGAAAACAAATCATGGGGACCCGTGTATGCCATACATCCCTGTCAGCGCGACAGTACTCAGGTGGGGAATCTATAATAATGGAGTATGGGTAACCAAATAACCTATTGCATAAAATAGCAAGATACATATAAATAAAATTAATGTAATTGTGCACGTATGAGCAAATAAGACATACAAAACCATACATGTTTAGTGACCTGTCAATCAAAGCATCCCCTATATTCGAACAACATTTGTGTGGGGGCTCGAGTGACATCAAAGTAGCGCTCCGGTAATTGATGAGAGGGCGCCCGTCGGTAATTGCTGTCATCTGGCATCACACGAAGGGGGAAGGGGGGTGGAGGAGGTGCGGTGGTAATGTGTAGGAAGTGCTTCTAGGCCCAAATCTGTAGAACTACAAGGGGCCTATTATATCACCCATGTCAATGTGGGAAGCCATGCATAATTGCATGTATAGCCATGATAAGGAAGTTACACCCCATGCATACTGGCCAGCTCTATCGAAGTCGTCAAGAAGTTGTAGGTACATAATATAAACTAGGTTAGACGATTTGTCCCTAGCAATAAAAATTCCTAGTAGCAATAGAATGAATGCAATGGCATGGTATCGAATCATGATATCATCTTCATGATTAGGTAAAACTCTGAAGTGTGCATCTAACTAGGACATCTTCAAGTGGCCTCCATCAATATCCATACTGGCCATGGGGTTAACTCCTAATCGCTAGTCGCATAACCCTAGCAATCCGTCCGGGCCATGCCAATAACTGCCTCCCCACCGAAGGGGAGGCCGGTGAGCACCGGAACATCCTATAATGTCACGGTCCACTCAACCATCAGCATGTGAAAGGTATGGGTCTCAGGATGCCACTTCTCAACTAAAGCAGTAATCAGTGCCAATCCAGCTGAATAAACGGTATACATGTATCACCTATGAAACTAGCATGTGACAGGAACGGAATAAGTCACTCGTCAATAAGTGTAGGCATGCCATCTTACAGCCTCAGCCTTGCCTCTTTTTGGGACAATGTAATTCATTGTGCTCCTACATTTGAAAAATAGTTCCATGAGAAACATTCAGCAAAAGATCTAAGTAATGGGTAAGCAAATGGTCATACCTGTCCTTCCCATGCCAGCCTCTATTATGAATTGGCTGATGGAAATCATATGGCGTGTATTAAAGAAGTGGATTGCATGTTGGAAGCTGTACGCTGAATCAAAGCTGCCGGCTTTTCTATCCTACGCTACCGGCCTTTTGACTTATGTCGCCGGCCTTCCCACTAGCATACAACATAACTCAACCTCATCTTTTTTATTTGTTCTTCCATGTTAACATTGCCAACCTTGAATAATATTAGGGGTATCTTTTCGAATTTCTTTGTGTCTTTTCGGATTTCTATGTTTTATTTGTTTAGTTACTTCGTTTTGAGGTTAACTAAAGCCTATATAAACCTATAGCTTGTAACAGAACAAGATAATTTATGTTGAATGAAAATAAAGAGTGATTCTCTTTGAATTCTTGATTGAATTCGGTTTTAAACTTATCAGGATTTCTTGTGGCATTCACCATTAACTTATCAATTGGATCTCCATCTCGATTGTGGCGTCTTCACTTTTATACCAAGGTTCTTGCTTCAATATAAGCAATGAGTCGTGGTTTCTATTTGATCTTGAATGATCTTGGGGATTGATTACTAGATTATTGGTACCAAGTCTCGTCACATGTTGGCATGGTTCGTATCATTTGATATCAAAGCGAAGTTTTTTTTAAGAATCCATATCCAGTTTGATTAGAGATAACTTGGGTCGTTCATATCCTATTCATCCTTTGTTAGCTTTTGATTTGTCTAATTTTGTTGATCGTCTTTTGTTAGGAATTATTAGTTTTGGTGTCCTTGATAAAAAAAAAGGAGAAATTCAGGCAAAAAAAATTGTCTTTTAAGGTTTAAAATTAGGGTTTGATTGAATTTTTAAGGTCTTTGTGAAAAAAAAAAGATTTTATTTTGATTTCTGATTAGGGTTTTTGTGAAATTTGAGTTTTTATATCTAGGGTTTGATTATAAAAAAAATGAGTGAAATACGAGTGAATCTAAATATATTGAGACATAATGGTGATGAGTTATTGTGTGAACCTATCTTTCATACGAGATGTTTTGTGAATGACAAAGTATGCAGTCTGGTTATTGACACTGAGAGTTCTATAAACATTGCTAGTACCTTGTTGGTGGAAAAGTTGAGTTTGAAAACTTTGAAGCTTCGAGCACCTTACAAAATATAAATGTGTGTAGAGAATTTATCGTGATTGATCATGTTCGGATTACCCTTTCCATTGGAAAGTATTATGATGAAGATATGATTCTAATGCAATCTAATCATATTTTGTTGGGGTGACCATGGAATTTTAAAAAGAAACCCCAGTATGATGATACAAGGATCGCTATTCTTTGGTTTTCAACCAAAATCAAGTGAATTTAGTACCCTTCAATCCATGGGAAGCTATTGATGATCATATGAGGATAAAGAAGCAATTTAGAGAAAGAGAAAAGGAAAAAACGAGAGGAAAGAATCAGAGAGAGATATGAGAGTGAGTGACAGTGCTGAGAAGGAGAGTGAGAGTGAGAAAAAGATCAACAAAAATGCACTAGAGAGCACTGACGAGAGAAAAAGCAAATGAATTTGAGAGATGAAAGAGAAGAGAATGAAAATGATAAAAATAGAGAGATTAAGAGTGATATTTATTGTTCAACTAATAATCTTAATTTTCCTTTTTCTAGCAAGACTATTTCATTACACAGGAATCCAAAGATTTGTCTTTCTAGGAAATTCTAGATGAATCACCTCCTTTGAATGAATTGCTTCCATTATCTATTGATGAAAGTGAAAGTTTAGATAAAGAAAAGATATAATTAGTCAAGCAACACACCAAGTAAGCCAGCAAGGAGTACAAGAAAATTGTATTTGAATTAATAATTGGGTGCATATGCTTAAGAATAAATTTCCACAACAACGACGTTCCAAATTGCATCCAAGAGGAGATGGTCCAATTTAACTGGTTGCAAAGATGGTGAAGATTCGAGGACGAATCATTTTGAAGAAGGAGGAATGATGGAAACCAAATGCTGTCGATTAAAGAAGCAGATTGCATGTTGGAAGCTGTTCACTAAACCAAAGCTGTTAACCTTTCTATCCTACGCTGGCCTTTCGACTTACGCTGTTGGCCTTCCTACCAGCGTACAACATAACTCAGCCTCGTCTTTTTTATTTGTTTCATAATGGTTGCCGACCTTCCATGTCAACACCACTAGCCTTTAATAGTATCAAGGTGTCTTTTCAAATTTCTTTATGTCTTTTTGGATTTCTATGTTTTATTTGTTTAGTTACTTAGTTTTGAGGCTAACTAAAGCCTTTATAAACTTATGGCTTGTAACAGAACAAGATAGTTTATGTGGAGTGAAAATTGAGAGTGATTTTCTTTGAATTCTTGATTGAATTCATTTTTTAACCTATCGGGATTTCCCATGCCGTTCACCCTTGACTTATTAATTAGATTTTCATCCCCGATTGTGGCATCTTCACTCTTATACCAAGGTTCTTACTTCAATATAAGCAACGAGTCGCGGTTTCCATCGATTTTTATACTTTCAAGGGTTTAATTTTCCAGATTAGATAACGTCTCATCACAGGTTGGCGTGATTCGTATTATAGGCTGCCTATGAGCATGGAGTCATCGAGCGGTACTGGTCCATCTATAAGAAAGAAAATAGTGAATAGTGTCAGTAAAGGCATATATACTAAATGAAGCATACAACGTATAAATAACGCCACCACAAAAGTGCATTAAAACAAATCAATGAACAATACAGTACCACTATGGCTTGATTGGTTCGTAACTGTCCTAATAGCCACTCATCTGATAGGAAAAATTCTAATGTTGTGCCCTGTCTGCCCACACGAATCACATGAGTAATCTTGTGAGCCCTCTCGAATGTCCATCTCATTCCGAAGCATTTTTCCCTAAGCCTACCCTTTTTCTAATAAGTTTCGAGAAGGAGTGCCATGTTGGCATGTCAAAACGAGTCCAATTCTCTTTATCTGCTATGGGTATTAATGAATGGCAATATACCCTTAGATGATTCTCCCACCTGTACCATTACCCCACTTGAGCAACACAATCCATGTGTAAGTACCCATTACTACCATTGCATATGAACATGGAATTTTATATACATTATTACATGTACATTTGCTTGATCTCAACTCAACTTTATGTATGTGATCTCCCTTTTCGCTATACATTGTAGGATGCTGTGCAGTCAGAACCTCAAATATACGCTCTTGATAGTCGAAACATGTTACTTGATGGGCACTTAATACATTATTCCACCTCAACCTCTTTGCAGCATAAGCTGTTAGTACATATGTAGACATGGGCAAAGTGGGTAAAAGGGCTGGGCCAATTCAGCCTGCTTTTAAATGGACCCAGCCGAGTTGGGCCCACATTAGCTTACTGGCCAAAATTAATTTTTTTTTTTATTTTTTATTTTTTAATGTTAGTTTGTGTGAAAATTAGAGTGTCTATATATTTTAAGGTTTTATATATATTAATGACTGATTTTATTGCTATTTTGATTACTTATATATAAAAAGAAGTTATTAAAATAATTTATTAGATATCATATTATGTTTAAATCAAGAAATATATATTTTAAAAAATGTTATGATACTTGAGGTTTATGTATCAATCTATCTTTTTCCTTAACATATATAAATAATAATTAATATGTTATCACATTATTCTTATTTTAAAGCTTTTTTTTTTTTTGTCTGTGGGCCAATCCAGCTCGGCCTGCTTTAGCCCAAAGATTAAATGGGCCGGGTTAATTTGGCTTGCGTTTAAACATGCCAAAATTTTTTGGCCACAACCTACTTCTTTAAGCGAGTTAACGGGCCAGCCCATGAGCCACGACCCATATGCCAAGCTCTACACATATGAATTTTCTCAACTTCCATACACTTACTCAATAGCTTTTCGCTTTGCCTCATGAATTTTCTTCATATGAACATTAGACCTAAACTCTTTTAAGATAGTCAATTGGAGGTCCTTCGCCCTCACATCTAAAGAATTACGAATATCCATTATAATGCACCTGGATAAATTGGTGAAGTCTAACTGAGAGTGATCATGTTTTGTGATTTCATCCAAGCATGTGTGGGGTCCTTCATACTTAGTGATGCGAAACTATCCACCATGTTTCTTATAGTTGTCTCTCAGTCTTCACTTACAACCTCTATTGTGGATATCAGCGCACTTAGCTGCCCATGACCTTGGGTTGGGTCCACCACCTTAAAATTGTAATGGTTCGAAATATGCTACATTTTAACTACCTACATAATATGATCTTTAGTCTTGAATTGTGTCCCAACCTTAAATTCATCACTGAAGCTCCAATTTCCAACACTCATTTCTTGTTCATCATCAAATGTAGCATATGCACTACCTACATTAGCAGTGAAAAAGGACACTGTCATTAAGCTTCCTACTACATCAACATCTATAGGAGTCACAAAATGATGCCAGTCATTTCCCTTAGATTGTATATTAGTAGCAATGACCTACTGTGACAAACCTGACTTATAATCATTTCTATCATCATCATAGTCGTTACTGGATTCACTTACGGATGAGTCTTGCCTTGCATCAGTATCATGACTATAGCTCCAGTTAAGTGCACTCATTTCAAAGTTACTCATCTCAACTTGTGGGCCTACTGTTGTCTAATCTGGAGTAGAGTTCAAATCTCTCAACCCTTGGCTGCCAACATTTCCATCAATTCCCATGGCACCCTTAAGCCTATGTTACAATTTTTTTTTTAAATATTCAGACATATACAACCAACGATCCTTCTGTGTACACCAACATCTCTTGTGTAGTATCATCATCGGTCACTGGAAAAATATCATAACGTAGCTTTCTATCTCCAATAACTACCTTATGATACAGCTTAACCCGATGTGTGGACCTATTCATCTTAAGTCTACTACAAATGGTGTGTAGTATTTACTCATAAGTTGAGTTCCTACAAACAATGACCACAACAACTGGCCGCCTATCATTACCAAAATCTTTGTTCCTTTCCACAATGTAGCCATGAGTATACAATATGAACTTGACCTTATCCATCTCCTCACTTATTCTGTCAACTTATAAAATATAGGTTGAATTCATGAAATGAAATCATGACTTATGAATTCCAGTCTCATAATATTCGACCATGTTTACCAATGCAAGTTCATCCATCTCGTTCTTATTGAAATATTTCATTGATGAGATGATTAGAATCATCATGTATTAATGTCTTTTAAAAAATAGGAAATATTTTATCAAATTTCAACAACAATCACAGAGCATACCTAAGGAAGTGTGAATCAATACTAACTATAGTATTGGCATGCTACTTTGTTTTTCTAAACCATAAAAACTCCTTCTATAGATTGCAGTGACAATGTTTAGTCATCTACATTAATCGATAGTTAAAGTTCTAGCTTGATTGAAACAGAAGTTGATACAATTAAATTCGATTTGATTAAAATTCGTTCAATTCATTTTAAATAATTTTTCATTTAGTATAACATCTATAATCTAAATTCAAGCTTGTTCTAACCTAACTTAAACAGAAATTAGCATGATTATCAATACTATATATATATATATATATTTATTATCACCCATATAATCAATTTAGAGTAAGAAATAGGACATACCTACGAGATCATGCTTGTCTTTGTGTTTGAAATTTACAATCCATCAATTGAGTTTTGCTCCAAATGATGACTCTATGACCTGCTAATCGAAATAGCTCAAGATCATGTGCCAATTTCAAGCTTCAATTGAGCTACAATGGAGGAATCAGGATGAGGGTTTGAGAGAGAATGGTTTTTTTTTTTTTTTTTTTTTAACTTCAATGGTGGGAAATAGCGAGAAGAAGAAGAGGATAGGAAGTTAATCATGTTGACCTCATCTCTTGAAGAGAGGAGGTAGGTCCGCACAGGTTCTTTGTCTCTTCAAAAGATGAGGTACCTGCAAAATATGAGACCTCATCTTACCTAAAATTGGCATTATTTTCATCCCAATGGTAATTTCATAATTAAAAAAAAAAACTAAAATATTATTTTCCTTTTCCCCCATCAATTGACCTAGTAACTTATAGACATTTCAACATCAAGATCCACTATGTTCAAAATAAACATTTTTAACCCCTGACATAATAATAATAATAATAATAATATTATAATATTATTAATAATATTAGAACAGCTTAATCAATGATTATCTTTCACTACCACTCCCTGTTTCCTTCCTCAATAGTGAGCTTGACTATGGATTTTTTAAAAAACCAACAATATTCATTCCATTTGAGTTAATCATTTGGTTTCCATACAAAAACGGCACGGATTTTACAAAAATGTTAGTGTGGAAAAATATTACAGATGTAGGTTAATGAAGGTGCTCTCAAGTGGGCGTTCTCTAAGATAACTTTAGCGTAAATGTAATTACATTGAAGGCATTGTTCATAGAAGCGCCCTTATTTTCTATTGAAGGTGCTGCTTTGAACAACACCTTCACTTTTTCTAAAAAACAAAGTGACTAAGGCTATCCGTTGATGAATATATGACAACTCCACTTGCACCACACAAGAGGCGAGCAGCTGATGACCATGACATAGTTGTCATAGCTTAGGAGGAAGGCCCAACACTTACACAGCATGGTCGACGCTCCATTGTATCATGGATTGCATGCAATCTCCAGAAGAGGGTAAGAGGCAAGGGTAACTTGTAGTGTACCATTTTTTTTCCATTTTTTTTTTTATTGACTAAAAAAATGTATTGTTGATTTCAATTGTAACAGACTTGGTTTTCATTTATGGATGATATTTTGTTCAAACAAATTTCATGTTTTCATATTTTACACTTGCTAAATATGATGCGGGGTTGGTTTGTGTTAGAGAAGAGTTGTGATTTCGAGAGGAGTATTGATTTAACATAAGAATGAAGTTGCGGAATAATGATGCTTTAGTTGTGGAATGTAGAAGGGATGTGGAAGGTTGATGGTTGGACCTTTTTCTTGTAAAATTAGGCTATTTTACACAAAATAATAAAGATTTTGCAGGTTTAGCAGTGAAAGCGTTGTTCTAAGCAATGCCTTTACCTTTAGTAAAAAATGAGGGTGCTTCTTTGAACAGTGCTTCAATACAAATATGAAGGCGCTATTAATACATCCATGATATTTTTTCATGCCGTACCATATTTTGTAATTTTCTTTTTTAAATCCGTACCATTTTAGTATGGAAAACTTAATCATTCATCCATCATATTAGTGTTACATTTATGAAGATAATATTTCATAGTAGATTGCTATAAGGTTATGTATTGACATGTCATAATTTGGTTATTATGGTGTCAGTAAACTTATGAAATTATGTATGAAGTAAACTTTTGCTTAATCTATTACAATATAGACAAGAACTCTATAGATGCATTCGTTTACTCAAGCATGAGGGACTATATAATTTGCAAGTCTCATTTTTTGGACATTATGACCTGCATAGAAGAACCCGAAAAAAACAATTCCACATGGGCTTTGATGCTGGTATCAAAATTTCAAGTTGCTTTCTTCTAATTTCTTAGATCATTTGACTACCAAGTATTGAGCAATCATAATCTATGTATTATATTCCATATAAGTAGACATCCTTGCCTTATTTAGCTATTTTCATCCATAGTTTACAACACAATTAGATGATGATCACTAATCAAGCAATTGATTCATAATACATGTATTCTACCTAGGGCTGCAAACGAGCCGAGCTATTCATGAGCTACTCGAGCTCGACTCGTTTCAGGCCCAGCTCTGCTCGATTCGTTTAGCTAAACGAGCCGAGCTCGAGCTCCATCCCAGACTCGTTTAGCTAAACGAGCCGAACTTGAGCTTGTCTTCAAGTTCACAAGTCAGCTCACGAACAGTTCGTTATGGGCTTGTGAACAGGCTCGTTAAGGGCTCGCGAGCCAAGCTTATGAACGGGCTTGTTTAATATGTATATAATATTGATATTATATTATTAATATATATTAATGTAATATTGTATAAAATTATTTATATTAATTTAATATTATAAATATAATTAAAAAATAATTATATAAGCTAAACGAGCCGAGCTCAAGCTTGTTTAACGAAACGGGCCCAAGCTCGAGCTCGAGCCTGAACCTACATATTCCAGGCTCGTTAAAAGCTCGGTTCGGCTCCAGCTCGTTAAAAAATCAACGAGCTGAGCTCAAGCTGGTAAAAGCCCAGCTCAACCTGACTCGTTTGCACCCCTACTCTACCTAGATCAAGAGTAGATACTTTGGTCTCAAATGAATCTAGTCATTGTCATTTTAACTTTTGGGTCCACTATAATAACCACATTACGTTGGTCTATGACTTAGATACCCCTCCCCCATCCTCAGCCGACATCCATGGCCATATCAAGCAATAAATCGACAACCACAATTAAGTTCTAATCTTAAATTTAATCCATTTCAAAATACGAAATCATATACGGTAGAGGCACAAAATATCAAATAATCTATCACGAAGGTAGTTCCCGTTAACTGTTCTATGTATGCTACCTTCTATATTTCTATTTACAAAAATAATGCTATCTAAACTTAAACAAGTTATTTGTCTTATAAAAATTATTACCTACCTAATGAAATAGAAAGATTCTAAACCATAGAGCACAAAGAATCTTTACTGCTTAATTAAATCCCTACATCCAATGATAACCGAATTAAATCGTCATCAATATTCAATCATTTTACTTTATTTCCAATGATACTTCTCTAGCCTAACAAGTAGTTTATCAGTCACTCTCCTCCGTGGTCTCGCATACCAATTCTTTAATTTAAAAGGGTTACAAATTCTTTTTTATTTCATCATTATCATCTCTATATTTCATATGTACCATATTTAATTTATAATCTATATTAACTCTACATTTAGCAGCATTAAAAGCATGAAATTCCACATATGATATATGAAGGTTTTAAACCTAGAGATTATTTTTGCTTAATTAATATAGATGAGAAATTAATGATATTAAATATGCGATATCCTTTATTAATGAATCTTGTCTTGTATTCATTTTATCTTGGAATCACTTATATATCTAAGTTGCCTTTCCTTTGGTGTAGTGAGTATGACCTTAATCATATAGCGTTGGCCTAAATATTTATTCAACCAATGACAACTTTTTAATAATATGATGTTACAGAATCCCATAAATAATATATCTTTAATATTATTCTAGACATACTTTAATTATCTATGAAATTTTATCTTAAATGATAGATGAGTAGAAAAATATACGTATATAATAAACTTATCTTTTATTGATAATATTCATAAAGACAACTTAAGTAATAACTACAATCCAAAAAAAAAAAATATATATGATAGGTTCCAAGTTGATTTATAATTGACTTTCACTTGCATTACTTCTTTCTAGACCTACTTTTTACTCTATGGTTGCCATTTAAGTACTTGGTTTGATTAAAGTTTAAAAATTTCAACTTTTAAGTACTGATAACCCATGGATATTTTATCCAGAATTTAACCTTATTACTATTTTAGACTTTATTGACACCTTTTCAATATTAATCTAAGACTCTAAGTTAACTATTCCCTTATCTTGGTTGATTTAATCAACTTTGTTAACTATATAAATCATCAACTCCAGGAGAGATGCATGATTATAAGGTAGGGGACTAAACTGGGATCATCAAAATCGCCAATTTCATGACATTATTATATAAAGCAAAGAAAGGAAAAAAAATGATGTCTTAAATTGTCAAATAAAAAAAAAAAAATGAACCAAGTCCGACTGATTGCTCTTTTCCATCATAAAATTCATTTATATGGAAATTACATCAATAATTCATCGTCTTTGTAGCGCTTATGTGAAAGAAAAAAAAAATGAAAAAATAGATTTAAAAAATTAAGAAATGACCAAAAAAAAAAAAAAGAAGACACTATATAATGACAATTATACCAGCAAGAAAAATTATATAATAAAAAGAAGAGTCACAAGTGAAAGAAGGTACAATACATTATACAAGATAACAATTATAATTTAAGTTATCTATACTATTTATTAAGCGAGCCCTGAATTGTAGTGTAAAAAAAAATTAACTTTATTTTATTTTTTTCTTATATTATGGCAGTTATAGTAACAGTTACTATCCCTCTATCCCTCTCTCTCTCCTTTCTCACTCTAGATTAAAATCCGTTTTTTAACCTTTTCCACTCTTTTTATTTATTTATTTTTTGCATACATGTCTTTTTTAACTTTTCTTTTCTTTTTTTACACATGCAATACAAGCGTCATACATTAGTAGTTTTGTATATGAGATCATGGAGATAACTGGTAAGAGATTTCTATGGACTCGCTCCTTTTTTTTTTTTTTATTGGACAATCTCATAAATTATTAAATGGTTTGGATTTATACATAATTATAATTGAACAATTGAAATACCTATTGCATTAATTTTTATAATTATTTCAATACTCAAATAATGGGTTGGTTAACCCCACTGATAAAATTTTAAAAATTCCCAAGCGTGTGATAAAGATGATGGAAGTTCGTCATCTAGCATTGGAAAACTTACGATATATATATATATATATATATATATTGCCAAAAAACTTGTAATATTTAATTGTATTTCTTAGTCTTAGGTGATGCTTTCTTACATATGGACGAAAAATTTCAATTGATTGCTTCCAATTGAAAAAAAAAAAAAAAGAAAAGAAAAGAAAAGAAAAATTAAAGAGTAAATCAATAAAGAATATTTCTTTCTTTTTTTTTCTTTTCTTTTGTCAACAAATTAAGTAGATAAGATAATTGGCATCTCTAATATAAGTTATAGATGTGGTATGTTTTAATTTTTAAATCAGATTTGAATAAATTCAAATATGAAAATTTTATTGTTTTTATTCATCAAAAGGATTTTTTATTTTTATTTTTACTATTTTCTTAGAAACTTTGAAGATGAAACATGCCTACATAGTTAATTGAGTTGTTATAGAAAAATTGAAAGATTATCAATTGGTGATCAAATTCGGGCATGCAATATAAGGGGGGAAAAAAGACAGTTCCGACAGCTATAATAACATTTATTGAAAAATGAGGTACTAATTTATTAGTTGCAGAAAAACATTATATGGGGAGAGGAAAAAATTATTGATGTCACATAAATAGAAAAAAAAAAAAAAAAAGAATGGAATCAACTAATCATGTTACATGGCCAAGGAGTGAGGACCAATATACTTGGAGCAAGGTTATACAGATGTGGTGGGCATTCTAAAAAGAAGTAAGGCCGATAACATTATAATATAGTGACATTTAATTCAAGTACTTATCATTAAAGTATTGAGTTCGATTTTTCACGTTAGCATATTGTAATGACTCGCATTAGCGTATTGTAATGACTTTAGTGATCAAGTTTATTGAAATAATTGAAGAAAGAAAATAAAGAATTAAGGAGTAGTTTGCTTCAATAAGACTAAAGGCAAAAAGAAAAGAAAGGAAAGAAGGAAAAAAAATAAAAAAAGGGACCATTCAGCTTCCATTAATCCAACAACTTTAATTTATGAGAGCACTATTATTAAGCAATTTTTTTTTTTTTTAATCAAGTTAGGAGGCCATGGCCCCTTTAATCCCCATATACCTATCCTGACATTAGTTGAATAGGTAAACATTAAAATACTATATTAACAAAACAAGATATAGGTATCTGTATCTCTAACGGTTGGGTCATAATTTCTAAATATGTGGACTTAGCTGCCCCATAAAGACGACGGGATGGGTCCAATGCGTGAACCCACCAAGTCTTGGGGCGGGTCGGACTAGTTCCGACCGGTGAACACGTTTTCATTCTTTCTTTTTTCTTTTTCTTTTTTTTTTTTTTTGCCAATTCTGCTGTCTTGTTTTTTTTTTTTTTTTTTTTGCCCTTTTAAGATAACTACATTTCGTCTCTCATCAATCGTAAAACTTCTTTCTTTGTTTGCTCCTTCTTCACCTCCTTCTCTCTTCTTTCTTTAAAAAAAAGAAAAAAAAAAAAAAAACTAAGAATTCAAAAGTCAATCGCAAACACGTCCTAAGATTCAATTTTTCCATCAACTTAAGTTTCATTTAATCCGCATCTCTGATTCAAAACCCAAAACTTATTGTTCTTGAAAACTCCTCAAAATGCAATCAAATGACTCGGATTCAACATCACAACAGCAAAAGCAGCCGCCAAAGCAAAACAATAATAACAACAATTTTCATTTAATGGTCTTGCAACGTCCAGGGCCTCCAGGCCATTGTCTTGTTTGCTTTTTTTCCCTAAATGGTTGCCTGCATCGTCCGTGCGACGCAAAGATGTGGAGCCTGCAACATGCAAGCATTTTGAGTATTTTCCTTTCTCTTTTCTTTTCTTTTCTTTGGACCTTGTTGGATCCGTCGGGCGTGGCCTGGTCCAGTCAGGTTCCGGTTCAGACCAAACCCTTGGAGACGTCTAGCTAAGTAGGTTAATAAGCTCGAGAGAGAGAAACTCATGCCATGGAGCGCAGTAGTAACAGAAGTGTTCGAACAAGACAGAAACCTAAGTGGTTAAATGATTTTGCGTCAAAGTGGTTACATGAAAACTGTTAACAAGCAAATAGCAGTTGTAATAGTTTCGAATTATAACAAAACAACAGAAATAGACTATTATGTCTAACTGCATGTAACCAAATAACAGATTTATCATAGAGATCTGCTATATATATAGATGATGGAGGGAACTGGGTTTTATTCTGTTACCACAATTCTTGGTCTCTTTTAGATATCAGGAGTGACCAAGCGACTCAAATAGCCTTGGAATTATACTGCAAAACAAATACAAACACGATTCGAACAAACCCTAGGGGAGAGAGTGCAACACGAGAGAAAAAGAGGGGAAAGTCGATAGTATTATAAAAGGAAAAATATTTACTTGTATGGATAGTTCTAAGTTCTAACCATCATTACTAAAATTCGGCCCTGTCTAATGGAACTGTTTGGCTTGTCATTCAAACATTGTATATAATAAATATTTTAACAATGCAACTGCAGTTTGATATAAATTTATCCATTATTCAATAAATCCCAGGACTAATTCCATAAAAAAAGAAGAAGAATGCAAACATAGAACTTTTCTTTTCTCTAGTGCCTTGTACCATTAACGATCAATAGTAGTTGAAATCTTTTAGAGTTTTCTTTTTTAGATTAATATGATACTATTTGTGTCGTCAGTTCAAAATCAGTGGTGGGCTTTTGGATAATTAAGCTTGGTTATAGGTTTATGAAAATGGACCCGTAAGACAAGGCATGGTTAGGGATGTATTGAGGGGTTGCCCAGTGTGGCTATGCTGACGCTTAAGTCAGCATTCATCAAAGGAAGAAAATGAGTGAAAATAAAGCATAGGAGTTACTTATTTATCTTTAGAAGCTTGCAAAGTGGGTTATAGGAGAAGAACTTCTTATAATTATCAATACCATGGAGAATGTGGAGTAGTAGGGGATTAAGTGCGATTGTTCGGGACATAGGCTTTAAGCAATGAAAACATGATCCAACCACTCCCATAGTGAGAATAGTAAAAGTTATGAGGGAATTATGCGGAGTGATCTCAACCGACTTTACTAAATGTCTGATATGATAGGTTAGCTTATTGAGTTAGAAGGCCACCCTAAGTAGCTTGTAATGAGTCAAAACTGAGTCATAATGAGTTGGCCTAAGCCTTGAATAGATTGGGCCCGGGAAGCCCATGTCCTAAAATTAGCCATCAAAACTTAACCCCCTTCCCTAAGTACTTTTATTATCCGTGAGTCTACAAGGGGATGAGTCCTGTTGGTGGGTTGTCTAGGCATAATTAGAGTCATTTGCAAGGACTTTAATCAGGAGCATTGTTCTTGGCATTGTTAGATTGCAAAATGTCGTCGGTGGCCGATTAGGGCAATAGCAATTACCAGCAGTTTAGACAACCGTGACATGGCTGGTGGAGTAAGGTCGAGTTGGTTGATATCTTGTTTTACCGAGCCAAACAATAATTATGTACTTTTTGAGTGAACATGGAGAAAAATGGGGGGAGTGAGTAATTTGAGCCAATCATATCACAACACATAGTCAACATGGTTGAGCTCTACTCATCAGATTAACATTTCATGATAACTTGAGTATTACACAGTAGAATTCAAGTAATTTAACACATTTTCGTTCAGCTTATTATCCAATTATTGAAATGATTATAGAATTTAATATAATAAATATATAAATGGTAATCATGATATGATATTAATTTGACCCTTTGATAAATTACAAGGCTAGTTTCGTAAAAAAAGAATGAGACTATAAGACTTATCATTGCTCTATAACTGTATCATTAACGATCAATGGCATTTGAAATCTTGTAGATTCTTTTTTAGATTAAGATGATAATATTTATTATTAATGATTTACCTTTATACTTGGCAATAAGATCTCGTTTAAGCTTTTGAGGTGTCATGTCAATTTTTAAGAAAAATCTTTTCGTTTCAACTAGTCCTTTACTTTATTTGAAAATCTTGTTCTCAGGCAACGTGAACTTATTATAATTCCCCACACCACCCCCGCGCCCCCCAGCCCCCGCCCCGCCCCACCCCCCACCCCACCCCACCCACCCCCCCCCCCCTTCTCCCGGCCCGGACCAACTTATTGTCTATTTACAATTAATCATTTTTATTTATTATTTTTTAAAGCTACTATGATATTTATAAAAAATTAAGAAAAATAAAATAACCTTTTAAAAGTAAGTTCTTGCCATATGTTTACTGTGATATACATATCCTTGCAATTAATGTTGACATATTTGACAAAAGAAAAATATGGCAAGAGTCTTGTCAATAACGCCCAAAAAACATTTTTAAATGCATTTTTTAAGCAAATTTTTAAATGCCTTAATAAAAGAATTTTTGCGCATGCAAAGCGGTACAGTGTCCCCTATATATATACACAAACACATATGAAAATAAGTAAATTTATATATTTTGCTTTTATTTCATTTTTTAGTAAAAAATTCCTTCTTTCCATCAATGGAATTTGATGAGAACATATAATGAGTGGGATGAAGAAAAGAAGGTGGAGTTTCTAACAAGTGAGCTAAAGGAGAAGAGACCATTAGCTCCACCTTCAATTGAGGTGATGGCAGGAAAATGTTGTTAACCTTATGGTTGGATATAGCCGTAACTATCTCTGCTTCTTTGCTGGATGGCGTGGATTCTAGTCATCGTTACTTGACTTATACCTTAATATTTCTTTTTTCCCTCCACAGAGAAATACTTAGGAAAGTATCAAAATTCATTAGGAATATCTGTTCTATAGGTGCCACATGCATCTATAGAATTAGAGATATACACCACTGCTGTGCTGCTTTCTACTCTGCAGCCCCACAACCACCATGAGAAGAAAAATGGCACTCTCATGGAGGAAATCTCAAGGATCAGTTGCCAAAGTTACCGCAACACTGTGTACGAAAACCCTGAATTTATTGCCTACTTCAATGAAGCAACATCGCAGGCTGAGCTTGGCTTCCTTAATTAACATCGGAAGCTGTCCCACTAGAAGGAAGAGCTCAAGAGGTATAGGACATCTCCGAGCAATTCCCTGAGTGCTGAGTGATTGCGTGGGCTCAAACCAGATTTGTTCTTCCGTCTTGGCTTGGAGTAGGATCTGGCTTTAAAGGTGTATGTAAGAAGGGTCATACTGAGGACCTACAAGCGATGTAGAAAGAATGGCCTTTCTTTCAGTCGACCGTTGACCTTCTAGAGATGATTTTAGGTAAAACACACATTCCCATTGCGAAACATTATGACAAAGTGCTAGTCTCGGAATCCGTGCTGAACTAAGGAAGGAACTATCAACAACAGAGAAATACGTGTTGGTAATCAGTGGACATGGGAAACTCTTGGAAAATAACCGGAGCTCGGGGAGGCTGATTGAGAGCAGGCTACCTTTTCTAAATCCAACGAACACATTGCTGGCGGAGATACTGAAGAGACTCATGGAACGCTGCTGTGTATCTCCGTAACTGGACAACAACACTGACTTTACATGCTTGCATGAGCTCTACTACTTATATATCATTATCATATTTTGGCTTCCTTAAGTTTGTGTATTCAATAGCTAATCTTTTTTGCTCTATTCAACTGAAGCCTATACAAAAGCCCCGGGATGGGGGAAATTCGGGCATATTTAAAAAGTAGGGTGTCCGTGTTTTTTCAAAAGTTGATCGGAAGTGCTCAATATAATTTGTCTTTTATTCCAAAACTAAACCTTAACCCTTAAAAACTCACTTCACTCTCTCTTCTCTTTTGTGGCATCTTCTTCATCAGACAGTTCATTCCGATGATAGAAAAATCCAATCCATTTCTTGTTTTCATTATTTGATGCACTTAAAATCTTGTATTGGTGTTAAGAGGACAGGGATTTTTTATAAGACTTAATAAAATAGATTTCAATTAAAAAGTGCATTTTTTGCATGTGCATTCTCTGTGAAAATTATTCGAAACCTACTTTGAGAATAGCCTTTGAATTTACACGATTTTCGATTTTTTTTACCCCTAAAATCGCTCCATCTGCATACAAAAATCGAGAGATATGCATGAAAAAGGAAAAATGAAGGAAGGGAGGGAGAAGAGAGAGAGAACACGCAAATGAGCTTTTAAAAGAGTAGAATGTAATTTATTAAAAGAAGTAAAAGAAAATGTATTTTTAGAATAGAGATATCTATGGCCAAAAAAAGAATAGGGATATCCAATAATAGAGAAAAAAGGGAATGAGATTCAATGAAAATTAAGGAATAGGATCAAATTCTCGAGACATTCAATCACTCTAGTTGTCAATCAATCCAAATAGCACCTTAAGAAAAGGGGGGAAAATATCCAGGGACGATGGAGACGTTGATCCAAAATATACATTTTAAGTTTTTGAAATTTTCAACAGATTTGTGTTTTTTTTTTTTTTTTTAATAGGAGTGGCCTAATCTATCTCGTAATATAACTGCCTAGGTCTATTTTAATTATGATCAAATCTCTAATATATTTTTTATATTAATACTTTATAATTAATTTATAGCTAGCATTATGAGCAAGACAGTCCATGACATAATATAATTGATTTAGGTTTTAAATTCTTTAAATGTTTTATTGGGTTTTTGAAAAAAACTTAACAATTTGGGTAAATTACAACGATCATCGTTAACTTTTGGAAAAAAACATGCACATCCCACTTTTTGAATTTCTTTTATGTAGGCCTCACAAAACTCAGTGAAAAAACATATGATGGTAATAAAATAAAATATTTATCAAATTTTATATCATTTTAAACTTAATTAAAAATTATGAAAATAGGAAAAAAAAAAGACAACTTATTAAAATATATATAAAAATTAAATCTAACACATATAAGCCAAACCAACATATATATATATATATATATATCATTCGTAAGCCAAAAATAGAGATTAGTGTTAGAATCAAATTAGTTCCTATTTTTAGACATAAACCATCTATATTCTTTTTTGTGTTGTGTTTCTTCTTAATGTTAATTTTTTTTTCCATGAATCATGAAAATGGAAAAACAAAAAGAAGTGAGAAATGATGATGATATCATCTTTATACCTTGATATTTCTACATCCGAGTTTTTTTTTTTATCATTTTTTCATAAGCAGTAAACCAGGAAACCATTATGTCACGCTTGGTACCAAGAATCATTTATTTGGATACGGATATAGAATGAAACAAAAAGAAATTAATTTATATTAGAATTTACTAAAAATACTATTTATAGAAAATAAAATAATAAAGGATAAAAAAGTCATTTTTTTGGCGAAGATAAAAAATGTCATTTAATTAAAAATCTTTAATGAAAAGCAGAAATAACTTGTGATTTCGTTTTTTCAAAAGCATTATCAAATTCCACCTTAGAGCAGAAATCGTCGATTCGAAGGAATAGCGATTCCGGTTTCTCATAACGCCTCCGTAGGAAAAAAAATGGAAGCCGGAATGCACAATTCTATTCTGGTCTATTCCTATATACCAAATAAGCTGTAAGTGTTTTATTTATTTAGCTTATACAAATCGTAATTCATTTTTCTTTTTATTTATTAATAAGTAGTATTATTTTATTATCTTTATTTTTTAATTGATAAATTTAAAATATCATGGAAATTGATAAGTATTTATTTTGTTACCATACCAACATAATATTTCCACATCATAAACCATTTACTTAAGTTTTGTGGGGGCTACAAATGTAATTTCGCCTTACTTATATAGTATACTGTGTTATATTTTAGAAAAGGCACACTTAAAAAAGATGGATTGAATTGCTATATTTTAAAAACCTCTATGACACAACTGAATATTTTACACGTTCTAAATTTGAATCTATTTAAGAAGCAAGAAAAATAAGAATTAATTTGGTATTCTATTTTCGGTACATAAGCCAAAATAATAGATTATTAATGAGAGACGTGATATGATTGGTGGGATATCTTGACTTGATAAGGACTCATCCCAACATATGTGTATATACATATTCACCTTAATTGAAAATATATAACGTACTAATAAATACCATTATACATAATATTATTTGTTAAAATAACACTACTTCTTTGTTTGTTTATTTATTTATTTTTCGCCAATTACTTTCCCATTATAACTTTTGGGGAGGGTTATTAAACTAAGTTAAGGTGACTAGTGTTTATACCACTCCGGCACAAAAGTTCTGTTATATATACGCAGATATAATGGAAACATGTAGCATGTATTTATCTATGTATAGTATTAACTTAAAACATTATATTATCTAATATAACAATTATATGTACTTAGTATAACACAAAGCTATATGTATATTATTAGTATAAAGTAAGATACGTCAGTACGATACTGATATATCATGTTTAGGAATAAAATGAAGCATTTTCGCGTAATAAATAGGATAGTGCTCCAAGATTAATAATAAGATGTTCATGTTTTAAGATATTCTGATCTTAATAACTCATAATAGCTCTAACATTTAAGATTAACCTAAAGTAACTTACCAACAGCTAACCCATCAAAGGGAATTAAGGAGGAATTAGTAAGTAAAACAGAAATTTGGCTTTAAACCAATGAAACATGTTCTTTAAGCTCTTAAATACTTTAAACAAAGCGCAAATGATTCAGTATAAGAGGTGGGTAAAATCGTCTGTATAGATTATGAGTTGATTTGATTTCAAGTTGGTAGAATTGTCATGTTTGTATAGATTAAATAAATCGAGATAATTAATTTTTTTTTTCCCTGCATTTTAGTAATTTGTAGACTTGAGAATAAGTAACACACTGGACTAGTTGCATTTGGAGAAATTAGTTTTTTAGGTATTTACCATTGAGTTTGGAGCATGACAAAATGTTACTAATACCTATAATTTCTTGATATTACTATAATAGTATACCATATTCTAAGATTTTGATAATATCAAATATATATATATATATACTATACCATTGAGTTTGAAGCATGACAAAAAGTTACTAATATTTAAATTTTTTTGAGATTACTACGATAGTATATCATATTTTAGGGTTTTGTTTATAACAAAAATATATATGTATATAACATAGAAAAAGGTTTCCAAAACACACCCATAATTTGATGCTTTTGCACATGTAGCTTAATTACATATTTCACAAATGATTCACTTATGTGTAACATTAAGGTTTCAAGTCATTTATTCGACCAATGGGAAAATAAAATATGCTTGAGGATACATACATCATCTATAATAATGAAAAAGAATGAGCATCAAATATTGCCAGAGAAACAAAGATCAAATATTCTCAAGCAAAGCATCTGATACACACATCAACATCTCACTCACAAATCGATGAGCTCATTGAAGTTGCAATTATTCATATTCCCTTGAAAGCTCTTTCCAAATTTACTATAAATTGAGAAGTGTGTGCTAGGGTTTGTTATCAGTGCAGCAAGCTAGACAACTTCCTATTGTTATTATTTGGAAGAGAAAAAAAATGGCATCACTCAAGGCCGAGAAACCTGCTAGCACTCAACCACCGGTCCAAGCAAAGCAAGAAGGTCCTAAATCCACTGGCAGCTCAACTAAGGCGCCGGCCTCGAAACCGGCTCCTAAAAAGGTTGAGTCTAAGCCTCAACCCAAGAAGAAGGTATTGCATGATTCCCAATCTATCTATATCTATATTATTTAAAGAAAAATAAAAAGTTTTACATTTTTATAATATATTTTGACTATAAACTAAAATAGCTTTATTATTATTATTTTTGCTGTAAAATAGATTCATTAGCCTCTAAAACATATGCTTTTATAATTTATCAAATTTATTTAAAGATAACTACAAAGTTTTCCATAAACTTTGGGTGTTTTTTTCTTCCTCCAACTTTAAATCTAAAGTTTAGAATTGCATAATTCCATACTCAAATGAACTTTTGCTTACCAAATTTACCTCAAACCCTCTTTATTTATGTTTTTACTTCTTCAACTAGAGAATATTTGATTGATATAATAAAATTAACAACTTAAAAACTTCTAGCATAAAATTTAATACGTCAAATATTTATTGAAATGATCCTGATAGCCTTCTTCTTGCATGGTTCATAGGGTTCCGGTTCCAAGAAGTAGATGAAGAGCATGGGGAGGCGCCTTATAACAACGTAGGACCACATTGAATAAGCTTTATTATTCGATGGTGATCCTACTGGACCTACGAATGTTGTGTTGTACTTTATTTCAGCCATGTTTCTACTTTCAGCATGCTTGGTAGAATAAAATTATTATGATAGCAGTTTGAAGAATTTCCCGCTATATGTACCATGGCTGTCATACCAAATCATGATCAAGAGATAATTAAGTAGACTTGTAGCGTGTTGGGTTGACTTAATGAAAATAAAATAAATAGTTATTTCTCTTATAAAGATTTATCTGATTTTTTTTTTTTTTTGGTGAATAATTATCTCATGAAAATTGCAAAATTGCTAATCGTACAAAGTGAAAAATTGCAATTCTCAAAAAAAAAAAAAAAAAAAAAATGAAACCATTCCTTAATATTTGTCGGCATATTTCCATATTCTAGTTATAAAATTCTTGCCCAATATCAAGTTTGGATTATGGTAAGGGTATATTATACTTAGATATATTCCTAATATATCACTAAAGCCATTTTTAATGATCTAATTATTATAGTAATAATCGTTACTCCCTATTATATTCCTATTTTCCTCAATAATTCTACAAACATCTGGTCATCCATCAATTGAGTTGGGTAGTTATAGACATTTCAGCACTAAAACCCACTAAATTCAAAATAAGCCATTTTTAAGCTCCAATGGTTGTTGTTTTCATAGATGAGAACTCTGTGGATGCATTCATTTATTGAGGCGCGAGGGACTTTACAGAATGGAAATCTCGCTTTTTGGATATTATGACCTGCACAGATGAACTATATGTATAACTTATTCCACATGGGGTATAAAAATTAAAGTAGCTTTCTTTTAACATTTTAGATCTTTTGATTGCCCAATATTGAGCAATCCGTAACGTATGTATTTTATTCCATATGCATGGACATCCCCCTCTTACTTAGGTATTATTGTGTTTTTACAACACAACTGGATGATGATCACTAATCAATTAATTGATCCATAGCACATGTACCCTACTCGGTTGAAGAGTAGGTGATTTGGTCTCAAGTGAACCTAGTCGTTGTCGTTTCTAACTTTTGGGTACACTATAATAACTACATTAGGTTGGTCCATGACTTCGAAACCCCTACCCCATATGAAACGTTAGCCGGCATTCACAGCCGTATATCACGCAACAAATCGACATGGACAATGAATGTGTAATCTAAGCCTAATCCATTTCAATAAACCAAATCATAAAATAAAAAGTAAATGTAAAATTTGGTACCCTAATTTCGCATAAAAATTTAATTTAGTATCTAAATTTTAAAATGGTTAATTTAATACACAATTAACCTAGTTATTTTTATTAGCTCCTTAACATCTATACTATATTTGTTAATTTGGAAGAGGTTATGTATAAAATAACTTTTACAACTTATCTTAACATAGTCTAGCACGGACAAACTATTCTTCCACATCAAGAAACATATGTTAATGAGGTAGTAAAAATAATTATGAAAAGTTTCATTGGGTATAAAATTAATGATTCCAAAATTTAGTATTAGATTGAATTTTTGTTATAGGTAACAAATTTGACATTTCTATAATAATCAAAATGCTATAAGAGAGGGAAAAAATATCCAATAATCTATCACAAAGGTAGTTTTTCTTAACTATGCTATTATGTGCGCTTTTCTAATGTAAGGACCCGACTGACCTCAAATTCAAATATGAGGTAATGCCAAACCTCCCTGCCATATATAATACTTTAAGTATTACATGCACAGGCCTCCTTGAATGATATGTTTATCTTGAATATTGCTGACAAATTTTATACACCATATATCATATAGTTACATTTTAAAAACAATTAGATTTATAATGGGAAAACAAATTTTATAAAAACATTTCTAGCTTCTACTCACATGAATAGATCAACATTCTAAAAAACAAAGCTTTAAAAGCTTATTATAAAACATATGGGTTCCAATAGGCCCTTAAGGAGCAACAATAGACTTAAAAGATATAAATCCAGTTCTTTAAAAAAACAAATAAATAAAATACAATAATCTATCGACTCTATCTCAATTCACTCCTCCTCCTTCAAACCTCCAGGATCACCCATAACCAAGCCAACATCATCATCATAATCCAAATCAACATCATCAATCATCATCATCATTATCCAATCGACACCTGGAAAGAAGACAATAATAAGTCAAAGCCTAGTACATAGAAACACAACCACACAAGATAGCACACAAACTTAATCTAAATACAATTGATCAAATAACAAGTTATTATCTTTCCTTTAAAGTAAATCAAGCATCATAGGAGCACTTACACTCCACAACAATCTCTAGGAATATGAGGGTTTTGAGTAATAACAACTACTCAGGGAGTTGATATAGGCAGCCTGAATACTTATATCTTTTATATCTAACTGAAAAGGAAAATAGCTTCATCTAGAGTTCATAACTGTTGCTTGCTCTTTACTTATCTCAGTCCATAACATCACTTAGCTCAACCGAACCTATAAACATGAACTAAATCATGTTACTTCACTCCAAGCTTAAGCAAACATTATTCCGATGCCGTTTGCCCCATTAGCTACTTACTGAGCTACTTATAAATGTCATTGCATCATGATGGGGGTGGACTAAGCGCTTAAACTACTGTACCTTGCTTGGGATAAGGCTGTTACTCATCGGATTGGATTCAACGACACAAGCACAAACATCACTCATCGCTTAGACAGTCTTTAAGTTTTTAATTCATTTTAAAATACCTACCCTAATAATCATCACATAAGTTACTGCGTATCTTATTTAAGACTCGAAGGAAATCAAAAGACAACCCAGGAGATAAGACAGAAGGTAGGTTCAAGCATCTATTCATGAAATTAAACCAATACAAGAAATTATATTAATTATCCATTTACATTCTTTTATTAAAACTCTATTTGATCAAACACTAAATAGGAAACCTACCATGGCTATGAAGATCACCCTACAAGGATACGGACAGTTCTGCTTTGTCTATCAAATTATTTCTTTTCACTTTGACTATTTATTACAAAGCATCATCACATCACTTATATTAAAGAACATTCATATTCAAAGTAAACAAAAATTTGAAACAACATATATCTTATGTTAAACATAGATTATCCTAACATATTAATCTAATTCAATTATTAGTTATTAAGCCTATTTTAACTTAATCTTAGCCAAAATGATTAGAATTAATCATTTAATTCATTTACTAGGTCAAGTTAATTAAACTTAATCAATCTAATTCATTTAGCTAATTGAAGTCTATTTAGTCAAGTTGAACTTAGGATTATCAACTAAATTCATTTTATATCTAACTTCTATATTTAGTCCAATTATTTATTAAATTTGTAAATCCACTTAAATCATACTTAATTATATCAATTAACTAATATAACATATTAACTATCATTTATCTTTTTCATTTTTATTTATTCAACCTTTTATGAAGAACACAGGCAGGTGCACAGCTGTGTTTCACCCTGTGTATATACATATAGAGAAGCACGGTCGATACATCAAGCCGTGTTTCCATCGTGTTTCAAAAATGTTTTACATGCTCAAGGATCAGAGAGAAGCACGAAAAGATACATATTGTCATGTTCTAGTTGTGTTTCTCTTGATATAATATATACGTGAGAAACACGATAGAATAGGGCACCTCGTGTTCTAGTCATGCTGTTCTAGGTTTGTACATGTTAAAAGGAACAGAGAGAAGCACGGTTTGATATGTTTTCCCGTGTTCTAGCCATGTTTCTTCTCTTATATGTATTTTTGAAAAATTTTCAATGCAAAAGGAAGAGCACAACTAATACATCTCCCTGTGTTTCTCCCCGTGCTTATAGATCTATTTTACATTTTCGAAAATTTCACTTACTTCATCTCTTTTTTTACATCATTTTTCAACTGCTAACATCTTATAATCGACTTATAACCCTAGAATCATTATCTTTAACATCTATATACAAGTTTTACTTCATTTAACTTCAAATCAGGTTAGTATCATTTAACCTATACATGTATATACTAACCTAGAAAACTTATATATTCATATATCCATTACACACCAACTTCATCACATTTCTTACATATAAATAACATCAATCTATCATATATACTCAGAAATAACAATCAAAACAAAATAAAACAATAATACTTAGCTTTTACTTCATATAAGTTCAAATTACACTATAAGTCATCCAACCTAGGTTCTAACTTGCCTATCCATATATTCATGGTGTATGAACTCTATCACAATGCATACTTATATGCAACTTCAAGACATCATATACATGTAATAAAAACAATTAAAATAAGAAAAACAACAACACTTATCTTTTTAACAAGTTCATGCCATTGAATCTTTTTTTTTTCTTCTTGTTGGAGTTACCCCTAACATGATTTCCACTTCCTATCTTTTTTTCCAACTTTGATTTCTCTTCTAATCTTCTTGAAATTGAGATTTAGAGAGACAAAAGAGAGAAAAGGACAAAAATAGAAGAGAGTGAAAA
The DNA here is from genome assembly GCA_024138025.1 of Combretum micranthum. Taxonomy (NCBI): domain Eukaryota; kingdom Viridiplantae; phylum Streptophyta; class Magnoliopsida; order Myrtales; family Combretaceae; genus Combretum; species Combretum micranthum. The sequence continues at coordinate 729,987 of JAMXBD010000381.1, forward strand.
GAAAGAAAGAAATGGGTAAACATAACAAAAAGGAAAAGATAAGAAAAGGAAAAACAGAGGAATGGAAGATAAAAGGAAAGGATAAGAATAAATTAAGATATTTTAGAATAAGGGTATTGGGTTTAGAATTTTCATATTTATATCTTTAGTCGTGAAAGTATTTAGAAAATAGTATTAGAATTTTTAGGTTAGAAATTAAGAACTTAAAATAAGAACTTAAGGAACTTAATTTAGATCAAATTAATATTTAATTTGAGTTTGGCTTAAGAACTGATATTTTTATGCAAGCAAACGAACTCAAAACTTGTGGGGATTTGTGAATTGAAATTTGGAGTAAAGTTCTAAGAGTTTAGGCTCTTAAGAATCCAGTAAACATTTAAACAACATATTTAAGGATTTAAGGATTCAAAATCTCAAATTTCAACTTAATTAATCATTTATCTAATTATGTCAACTTGTCTAATTACAACATATAATTCATTTGATTCATTTAATCTATTTGAACTCAATTTCTAACTTAGTTGGAGATTCGTGGTATTTCATCTAAATTTCTATATATAGAGATATTGTTTTCCTAATGTAAACTAAGGTAGTTCTTGAATAAAAATGATCACCTACCTAATGTAATAGAAAGGATTTAAACCATAAACCACTAAAAACCTTTATCACCAAATTAAATCCATACATAAAACCGTAACTCAATTAAACAATTTCATTTAATGTTACCGACGCAGAGGATTAATTTAGGGTTTATTGTAAAGCCATTGATTCACACACAAATACCTGGCTTGTAATTTGCAACACCTATTGATTTTGAAAATTCCTAAGTTATTGGTATCAAAATTCGAAATTTATGCAAGTATTCAAATCTTTGGGAAAAGAGCAATGACGGCTCTGAAACTTTTTTTTTTCCTGAAAAATATGATATATGATTATTTGTTTGCCTTGGGGCATACAATTTATAGGCTAACTTAAAAATTGCCGAAAATTAAAAAGGTCCTAAAACAAAGTACATATAAAGACAAGTAAAATGCTACAAAAGGTGTATGAAATCAACACTTCTATAAAAAGTTATAAAAAAAAACTTTATAAAGATATTAAAAATAGCCGTTTGAAGCCCTAAACGAAGGAATTTAGCCAAAAATCAACCTAACTTATCACCAAAGATAGTGACTTCTTTGAGTTAGCTTGTTTCTTTTGAGATAAGGACTTGCAATTATGGGATTGCCACTAGCCAGTCTTTACCTAGCTTTTTTAGGTATCGGTTTGCCACTTCTTCCACTTCCTCAGTTACATAAGCGGCTTATGAGTTACTCTTATCCCACTTAAGCGGTCCTTGTATATCAATATTATTTTGTAATTTATATTAATGCTACATGTGATAGCATTATAGTGCAAAATACCACATATGATATAGGAATGTTTTAGACGTAGAGATTATGTAAACTTAATCGATATAGATAAGAGACTAATACCACTATATATATTGTATCCTCTATTAATATTAATGGGTCGTGGTTTGCAACCATTTTACCTTGGAATCACTTGTGTAGTAAAAACACATTTCCTTTGGCCCAATAAGAATGATCTTAATCATACAAGGTGTTGGTTTAAGCATTTCTATCATTCTAAATATTTATTCAATCAATGACAATTTTTGGATAATATGAAATCACTAAATTCCCATTAAGAAGGTATCTTTAAAACTTCATTTATCTATGAGATTTTATTATAAATCATATACAAGTAGAAAAATATACATGTGCTACAAATACTTGTATTGATAATATTCATAAATTAAACAAAACCATTTCATGGATGTCATGGTTCCAAGTCGACTCATAATCGACCACTTGCACTATTTCTTTCTAAACCTACTTTTTATTCTTTGTTTTTTTTTTTCTTAAATGCTTGGTTTGATTAAACTTTAAAATTTCATCTTGCTCTTTTCGGTCGGACAATTCATTTATGATGGACATCAATGCATCTATCTGTAGTGTTTGCGCGAAAGAAAAAAAAAATCATGAAAAAATAAATTAAAACAATAAAGAAAGGACGTAAAAAAAAGGACAATATAACAATAAGAAAAGTCATGAGTGAAAGAAGGTGCAATACATTGTAGTCATGCTATCGCTAAAACTGATAAATTTTGAAGAAATTAAAATCAATGACCACTTGATTGCATCTATTCACTGTTCACCTAGGCTGATCCAAGGAGTTGTCCAACAAGACACCAGGAGTTTACCCTCCAAATATCTTTGATTGCAACATTCTGTGATGTTCTCTCCTTCAAGGAATTCCTTGACTGCTTGCTTCACTCGGGCACACGCATCAATGTGTACGCCAGCTTATTGTCCCATTGAATGTATTCGATCCAAAGGAATCCTTATGACATCCTTTAATTAACAGGTGGTACCACGTCTGATTTAGAACCATTGCAGAAGTTGGTTTAAATGCTTTACCTGTAAGATTCATCCTGGTTGCATGCAATTGAAATGGCACGGGAACAATCCTTAACCATGCGGCTGATTGTAGCCTGAGGAAAATTTCTGCTGCAGACATGAATCAAAAGTCAGTGACCTAGGCAACATGTCAGGATTATAGGAGTGAGCATAACTTTCAGAGGAAGAATAAGATGTTTCAATGATGAAAATTACAAGAAATGCTAATTGCCCCCGACTTGAGAAATAAAATTCATTCATTAAGGCCCAACAAATAACATGTATACCTAAGGCATGGATGGACTTTACCATAAAAGAAGGGGACTAGAGCCCAGCGAAAAACCAGGCACATCACCTGTGCGAACAAAGAGAATTACCAACCGTATGACACAGAAACTCTTATGTACACGATGAAAATCTAGTACTTTCACAACAAAATTCTTGCATAGACAATAAGCAACAAGATGCTAACACAAGAAAACAAACTAAAAGCTTGGGCGGGTCCACTCCAAACCAACCTTGTTGGCAGCAAAGGAAAACCTTTCTTACTCTATATGAAAATTCAAAATATCAAATCTAGCTGCAGAAATAGGAGCTAACAACCAGACCTGGAGACAGAGCCATCAAAACCAGCACTGGTGATGGGAGCATAGAAAGAGAGTCAGAACTCAGAAGGAGATCAATAAAGGGAGAAAACAAATGGAAGAAGATAAAAAATGTGAACAGCAAGAGAGGAAAGAAGAGCAGAGCAGATGGCAGTCGTTGGCTGACACTGCTCAAAGGATTCTATTAAAATTTTGGATAAGGACATTGGCCAAAAAATAAAAAATAAGAATGAGGATGAGTAGGCGAGAGAAAAAGTAAGCAGAGATGAATATGATAGAGGTGATGAATTGACACATGATTTTATCGACATGAAGACATGGTGTAATGAAAGACCATCAGTCCCCTAGTGCTGATACACTTGAAAGACCATTGTTTGAATAAAGACATTTCCATACATTGTACAATATATTAGGATAGTATATAACAAAGGTTTGCAAAGTCAAAATAAGCAAAACCCAAAACCTAAAAAGTATTCGATATTTTCTCAAACCTCATCTCCAAAAAGAAAGCATCATATCAGGTTCAACCAAGTTCTGCTCAGTCGAATACATCACTAAAGCCGAACCACTGAAATCACCAGCAGCATACATTCAATATCCCATAAAAAACATATGAATGAAATAGTAGCAATAATACTGACTGCGCAATTGGCAAACCATTTGAAAACAGCCTGCGGCTCAGTCCATAGGGAAAAATTGTTCCTGTAATTGATGCATGCTACCATGATGTCTCTTTGGTAGCAATTGACCTAAAAGACCACCCATACTTTGTTGCTGTAACATGGGAAGTTTAAGAACTTTATCTGGCTTTTTACATGGATCAAAAAAAATCTGACACAGCAAAAGTGACTGCACAATTGGCAAACCATTTAGAAACAGCTAGTAGCTCAGTCCATAGGGAGAAAAGTGTTTTTGTAATCAATGCATGCTACCATGATGCCTCTGTCAGCTGTTGACCTGAAAGACCACCCTATACTTTGTTACTGCAACATGGGAAGCTATAATTTGAAAAGAGCTCCAGAAAAGGGATTCTCTAAAAGTGCTTCTGAGGGACTTCCAGTTGTGTGTGTAACAATGCGGCTACCGTAATCCTAAGTTGGCAACTACGATGTTCTTTTGTGCATGTAGTGGAGGATTGAAGTAAACAACATGTACAGGGAGAGGAGTTATGACTATCACTATCTCCAGAAGTGCTCAAAGCTGAATTTCAGTAATGTGCCCCTTTAACTGATTTGCTTCAAGCTAAAACTAGGTGAATATCCTCCTCTCCTTATAGGATAACTACAATCACATTTTGACACTTTTACAGCTGCGAACCGAGCTTCAAATTAATCCATGCATTCACCAATCCTGCAACTGCTTGAATGCCAATAAACACAATCATACTTCAGCCTATAGACTTCCAACATGCAATTGCAAGCAATATATTCAAAGAACAAAAAATTAACTGAAGAAAAAGGCAAGAGAAAACAAAAATACTTGCCAATATCCAGCATATTCAGCAACAAATCTAATGAAAGAATTTGGCATCTCGTTTTAAATATTGTGCTTAGAACTGATGGATGATCACACAGGTTTAATCAGTTCAGATGTGGGAATGAGGCCTATCCTGACACGGCCAATGAAGCTGTCTGTTGAGCATAATAACTCTTACCAATCCAATAAAGAGGCGGCACACATGCAAGAGCAGGAAGCACCCAGCTTCGCCACATCTAGTGTCCCCAAACATACTTTTAGCCTTCTAGTTGCACAGAAGCATATTTCACGATGGTATCATCAATCAATAACTGGTCTGCCTTAAATAGCACAGCTAATCACAGGAGTTCTTGCATCAAAAACTGAGAAAATCACTTCCCAAAGAACCATCATCCACAGCAATTGTTTGGAAGTTTCTTAAGAAGTTGAGAGCATCGTCAATTTCCAAATTAGATGTATCTCCTGCACTAAACCTGTATGCTCTCTTTCCAAGCTCAATCATGCTGTATCCTGGAACTTTCTTCAAATCTTCACGATCCATTATTGATCTAATCTTCCTTCTTTCATGCCAATTTCTTTCTTCTGCATGAATATTAGCCAATAAGGTGTAGTATCCTGTATCGTCAGTATCAACATCTGAAAGAATTTTCTGAACTTTTTTAATAATATCCATTCTTCGATGAACTCGACAACCATTGAGCAAAGTTGCCCATATACTAGAATCTGCAAGGAATGGCATGGACAAGATGAGTTTATATGCTTCGTCGAGGTTACCAGCACGGCTAAGAAGATCCACAAAACAAGCAAAGTGTTCCATTTTGGGATCAATTCCCATCTTTTTCATCAAATCAAAGTAGAATTTCCCTTTCTCCGTATATCCTGCATGACTGCATGCTGATAAGATATTCGTGAAGGTCACATCATTAGGTTTTATTCCGAACTCCATCATTTGTGTGAAAAGAGAGATAGCGCGATCCACCTGACCATTCATTCCACAGCCTGCAATCATAGCACTCCAAAGTGACACGGTTCTTGCTGATGTGTTATCAAAAATTGCTTGGGCATTTTGAAGTTCTCCACATTTGGCATACATGTCAATTAAAGCTGAATCTATGTAACAATCTTGCTCAATCCCACCTGTAATAATCTTGTGGTGAAGCCATTTTCCCTTTTCTAGAAAACAAACCTGAGCACATGCATGAATTGCACTTAAGAAGGTAACTTCATTCATAGGAAAGTTATTCTCATACATTTTGTCCAAAAGATAAATAGCTTCTAATGAGAAACCACATTGAGAAAATCCAGAAATCATAGAATTCCATGTCACAACACTTCTTTGCTCGATATCATCAAAAACACCATATGCTGAGTCCACTTGTCCACATTTGGCATACATACCAGTCAATGCATTATGCACATACTCATGTGAAAATCCAGTTTTGATGATATGCTGATGTATTTGATGCCCAAGCTGAATAAGTCCCATATTTCCACATACTGAAACCGAAGTTACTAAGCTAAACGAATCTGGCATCCTTCCTGCTGCCAGCATTCTCACCAACATTAACAGACACTCTTTAAGCATCCCCTTTCTAGAATACACGGACATTAGCATATTCCACAAAATAACATCATTCTCTTGAATTAAATGAAAAATCTTCTCACTGTCATAAACTCTTTCACAGTCAGCATAAAATTCTATCAATGCAGGTCCCAAGAACCCAAATTCAGGGTCAGAGTCATTTCTTATTATAAAACCATGAATTGACTTCCCTCCTATCAGCCACCTTAACCTAGCACAAGAACCTAAGATAGCCATAAGAGTGACTGAATTTGCTTCCACCTTACACTCTTGCATTCTAAGGAAAACATCAACTGCTTCTCGGAAACAGCCACCATAGTTATAACTCGATATCATGGCAGTCCAAGAAGCAGTGGTCCGACAATCAACATTGGTATTACTAAACAGAGTCTCCGCACTAAACAAATCCCCACATTTACTGTACATCACAACAAGCGTATTATTCAGCGATCCATTAACTTCAATCCCCCGCACTATGACCTGTGCATGCACTAATCTTGCCAAATCTAAAGAACCCAATTCCGCACAAGCCTCAGCTAAACTCAACATGGTAACAGAATCCGGCTCGATGCCTTCCTCAACCATCAAAAGAAACAAACGCAAACCATCACGTACTCCCCCATTAACGAAATAACACGATATCAACGAACTCCACGAAACAACATCTCTCACAGACATATTATCAAACACACTCCTTGCATCGTGTAACCACCCAACTTCTCCATACATAGACATCAAACTAGTCTCGATAACATGATTCTCCAACCCAGATTTGATCACAGTACCATGAATCTTTCTACCCGTGTAATCAACATGCCCACAATAAGAACAAGCTCTCAGCACAGAAGGGTATATGAACCTACTTCTAAAACGGATATGCTCTTCTTCAAAAGCCATCAACATGTTGCAGTAAAGAGAAATGGCTGCGTGAAAAGAGCGGTTCCATACATGGGTCTTGATGAGAACAGCCCACATAAAGGGATCGGGAGAGTGGAAGCTATTGAAGAGTAGGTTTGAGGAATGAAGATGACCCATTTGAGCATATGACTCTATGAGCTTGGTAGTGGGAAGTGGGTCTCTTAAAAGGCCGTTGACTAAGAGGTGGGCGTGGAGTTGGGTTAGGTTTCTTAAGGTTGTACATGACCTGAATAAGGGCATGTACAGAGACATTGATCGTTGGATTCCGTCTCGTGAGTTTTTACGTTTCAATTCAAAACGGTAGCGGGAAAGAACAGGAACGAACTGAGAAGACAAGAGGAGAGCTTACTAGGATCAGTATATTTGTCGGTCCATTTTGCGGTTTTGTCCCGAAGTACTTCACTTTTTTAATCTTAATCCAAAAATACATTAGTTTGTAAATATATCCCTCGTATAATTTATCAAAAAATGCATTCAGTATTCATATTAATAGCGTTCAAGCCAAAAACTATTTTTTTTTTTATAAAAAATAAGATAGGACACATTGACGGATGCGTATGCATTTGTTGCCATTTTATTTTATTTTTTGTTAAAATCTATTGGATGTATTAAGTGTATGCATCCGTAACCTTTTTTTTTTTTTAATCAATTGAACGCTTTTCTGGACGCATCTAACCTTTTTAAAAAAAAAAAATTCTTGAACGTATTTAATGAATGCATTTGATCTTTTTTTTTTTTTTTTTTTTTTTTTCCTTAGACTCATTCACTGAATGCTTCCGAATGCAGTACATATCCCCCTCACAATCCAGACCAGCTATTCAGTCACTTAGACGCCTAAAACGCACTCACTTTGCTCTCTCGCTCAAAGGAAATTCTACAGCTTGTTTTTGGCAAAATCGCTCACACAAATTCATTCAAGGAATCTATAAGATCAGCTTCAGGTAAAGTTAAAGTCAATTTCTCATAGTTATTCATTAATTTTGTTAGTTTTTTAAATATTTCAATATGGAACCCTAAAATTGAAAATAGAGTAGATTTACATATTTAGCTAATGATGCATAGTCTTTGGTGTTGATTTGAGTTTGTTAAGCTGTTTGATGATTTTGTAACCTTCTATGTGTTGATTCTCAAACATGCTTGATAAATGTTTGATACATAGTTGTCAAAATCGCGATTTTACCCATACGATTTTACGAGTTTATGATTTTAAGAGGCCATTCCGAATTGACTTGTGGGTAGAATCGTTTTTTGATAGAATCTTACGATTTTAACCGAGCTACATATAAACATGGTAGAATCTTATGATTTTAACCAAATTTACCGATTCTACCTATTCGAGTCAAATAAGCTGAAATATAAAAAATACAAATGTGTGTTTACAATCTCATCAACTATTATGAATTAGGATGATGTATCTCTCATATTGTTGTTTCTATTTGGTTTCCACACACACTCTCTATCTTTTTTTCCTCCATCCCCTGAAAACCCTTGTTGTACATTTATAGAATTCATTTGAGTTAAATTATAGCTCTAAATTCGTAAGAAAACTTATTTATTTCATTTATATAATTAAGCATTTAATAAGTTGAAAATTTTAATTGTCCTTCAATTTATCACTTATTTCAAATAAAACAATAGAAAATAAATTAATTTTGCCAATATTCACTCTTTTTTATATATGTTATATCATAAATTAAGAGTTATTATAAAAAAAAAAAAACTTAATTTCTTTATTTTTTTTCAAATCCATTATGTATGCTAAGTTTTCTAAAATTTTTATAAGCATTTTCATAAATTTTCAAAGCTATTTTGGAAAGGTTATAGAAAGTTATGTTTCTATCTTACATTTCGATTCTACTGGCCTCTTAGCGATTCTATATAGAGTCGCGAGTTTGACAACCTTAGTTTGATAAAATATCTGTATAGGATCGAATATGGGGGACTTTGTTCGCTTCATTGTGTATGCTCATGGGAATGTTGTGATTGGAAACTATGATCCAGAGTATGACCGAGCTCCCATCAAGAAGGTTTGGATGAGAACTAATACTAACTTTACTCTTTTTTGAGCAAGATATGTTGTAGTGTTGAGGTAGATCCAACTATGGAGGTGTTCAAATAATCTATACATACCTCCATTACATGTTAAATGGGCCATCATTGATGGTATATTCGAGTTTTATAATTTATAATCTTATGTTCTATCTCATACTCGATACGAAAAGCAAGCGCACCTATCAATTGTAGTATAGGAATTGTTTATAGGGTCATATTCCTCGGGGCCCTGACAAGTACTACTACTCGCCCCTTATTTATTATCTAGCAATCGAATCAAATCAGGTTTAATTAATTACTCAACTAGTTAATTCTACAACTAAGCTATATTAAATACAAAATTTTATCACAATAACATGTAAAACAGGAATTTGACAAAACTACTAACACAATATACAGCAGGGTTACTCCATCACATTAACATGACTTAACTAAATTCATCCATTTAATCACTTATCTGCGGAATTCTCAATTCATGATCACTATTCTTATAATAAATCAATTCTAATCCTAATTGTATCAACTAGAAGCTTTTTTAAGTTAATAGCCAATTCAGAATTGCATTAGAACTCTTATTGTAAACATATAACAAACTTCCTATTAATATCTCTATCAACAGGAGTAATTTGTTATAGTACCTTAGATCTACTCAAAGGAATTGTTTCTCAACCTTTTCCAATGAGATCTGATGTAGGATTATGTCGTGCACTACAATTTCCTAACTTTATTTAAGGCCCATCACTAGAAATTCGTAATTAAAACGATTAATAACAAATACATATACAATTCATGTTAATATGATTTCGTAACACCCTAATTACTACTCACTCATGCTGGGATATGAACACAAACATAGAACAAACATAACGATAACAGAATAAAACATACAACAAGAGTAAGATAAGAAAAGAAATAAAAACCCCTTTAAATTATGATAACGTAGATGTTTGTACACACACGAACACTTGGATCCAATCGCCTCTCTCGAGTTCTTCTTAGAATCCCAACTACACTTACGATAATTTCACACAAACTCACGTACAAATTCCCTTCAGATGTAGAACAGATCTCTTAATTTCTGAAAAGTATGAAAAAGTATCAAATGTCTCCTTCTATTAATGGGTGTCTTCCTTTTTATAGATATTTCTCGAGTTTGGTGTGTAATAATACAACACTTGGGAAAGGAGATGTCTTTTTGTCCGAACTGATGTGTCAAGAAAATGAAAGAAAACAACACTTCGAAGTCGTTAGATAACCCATCACGGGCGAGCTAAAGGGTTGTATTCTGGCGGTGATGATTTTTCTTCCTTTGTATCTTCAACCACGGGCGACCAAAAGAGCTGTATTTGCACTGTTCATTAATGAATTAAATTCCTCGCCCGTGATTCCAATTGTTCTAATGTTGTTTCAATGAAATTAAGGTCTTCTTGCTACTTTTTGCTCCAAATTGTGTTGTTTTGGTCTAAAGTTTCCTGAAATGAAAATATTATTGAACTAAGTATCAATTCTTAAAATAACAATATAGTTTAATGCTCGTATTTTACTTAATTCACCATTAAATCCTTAGATAATTTATGTCTATCAATCATTCATGCTACTCCCTATTGTTGATGATAAAGGTGTTGAAGACTTGATTTACCAGGCTAAGAAACCTGGTACAAGTCTATTGCAAGAGTTATATATGTAAGTACAAGGATAGTCTAGTGTACAGATTGGGTACGTGCCATCTCAATTGGAACAAGTTAAGGTTCCAAACTTGGAAGACAAGTAGAACACGTAGCTTCAACTTATTGGTGGGGTTAATGTGTGTAACCAAACTCCGCACCAACAAGGTATGGTGCATCATTCTCCTATGAATTTTGAGGCGTATGAACCAACCTCGTAGAAGAAGGGATGGTGGAACTTGAAATGAGAATTGAATAGGAAGTTACTTTAATTCTAAATCCTAAGGTTACATATGAAAATTGGGATGGTCATAATTATGTGGATGAGAATGGACATCTAATAAAGGACAAGCAAAGTGGCTGTGAAGATGATGACACTTCCGAATAGATCAATGGGCATCATGCCGATGTTGTGACTAAGATGACATCACAACAACCCTCCAGTTCAAGAGAAACTCCTCTAAGTAACGATGCCTCTCAAGGTGGTATTAGGGATAAAGTACCATTTTCAATATTGGTAGTAGTGATGGATACATAACTTTTGAGGAAAGCTTGAGTATAATGTGCATAAACATATTAAACCCAAATGATCTCAATAAAGGTATGGTGTTTAACACCAAAGCAGATCTTATTAACAATGCAAAAACATTCCATGTGAAGCAACATAATAACGTTCAGGTAGATGAATCAACCAAAGCTCTATGGTCGACATATGGCATCAAACATGATGGGGGGCGTAAATGGAGATTGTGTACTTATAAGAAAAAGCTGAAGGGCCTCTTTTTCATCTCTAGATTGGAAGGTCCCCATACATGTCTTCTCCCCATGTTTAGTTATGATCATTCTCAGATAGATTCTAATGTCCTAGCTAAAGAGTTCTTGATAATGGTTAGGGATGATGTGGATGAAAAACAAGAGCAGTATAGGGGCATGCAGATGATCTATTTGGATACCAGATATCGTGATGGAGAGTGTGGGAAGGGACGAAGAGAACGATCGCCATGATATATGGAGATTGGGATAAAGCATACAATGAGCTCCCAAAACTGTTATATACAATGAAAGCCAACAATCTTAGAACACAAGTTGAGTGGGGATAGAAGATCTATAGAGCCTAGAAATCGATCGTCAAGTGGTTATTCTAGACATTTGGCCCTTGTGTGGAAGCCTTCAAGTATTATTGACCTATCGTATGTGTGGATGGAATATTTCTATACAGGAAATATAAACATATGTTGCTAGTTGCATAAAGGGTGGATGGTGACAGTAGGATTATTCCCTTAGCATTTTTTTGGCTTAGGCAGAAACAACGGAGTCATGGAGTTGATTCCTTGTACGGTTGAAGCAACATGTCATTGGCCATTATGGTGAGGAGATGATATGCTTGATATCAGATAGGGGAGCAAGGATTATCTCAACATACTAAGAACAATCCAATGGGGGGTTGACCCCATTTGCTATTTATAGGTTCTATGTTAGACATGTTGCCAATAATTTTAACAAAGTGTATAAGACCGTGAGCATATAGAATTTGGTTACATATGCTACCTCTCAAGCACAACCACATAAGTTTGAAAAATTCATGAATTTGGTTAAATGGTAACTACTATTTTGGTTACATGACTGCTGACATGGTAGAGGCTTATAATTCTGTGATCCAAGGTACAAGGGGGCTTCTTGTGATGACACTTGTAAAGAAATTTTGTGTAATGCTTTAGGAGAATAGAATCACAGAGGCTACTGATGCTGCCTAAAAAAAGCTAGAGGTATGGGGTTAACGTTCTACTAATTATTAGGTTACTAGTTTCTATAGGAATACTAGACTGTTTGAAGTATGACCAGGGCCCTATCATGTAGTTAGTGGATTGAAGGATGGATATCAAACACGAAAGGTCGACTTGGGGAAATAAACATGTATATGCAACAAATGGCAAATTTATAGGATACCTTGTTCACACGCTCTAGCTGCAGCAGGTCACATGAGATTGGACCGATCAATTTTAGTGGGACCATAGTATCGATGGACGAATTATATTCGGTGCTACGAAGCACACTTCCATCTTATTGGGGGTTAATTGGAGTGCCAACACCAGCCAACTTCCCTTTCCTAGTGTCTGATACTATGATGACTTATGTGAAGGGTAAACCATGAACACACCATTTCTGGATGGAGACAAACATTAAAGGCCATCTGGATGAGGTCACATGTAGTGTTTACCGCCAGCAAAGTCACAATACAAGACCATACCCCAATATAAACTAGCATGGTTAAGACTATAAACCGCTTTTTATTAGTTATTAATTGTAAATTGTGATAGTTATATGCTTAGTGTCATCTTTTAGCATTTATTACTTCTCATCTATAGGATAGATGGAGCTTGGGCCAGTAGATCCATCAGTATTAACACATCAGACGACACATAGATATGAAGATTTGTGGACTACAGAGGTACAATGCTAGGAGCTATGTCAATGTAAGTATTTTTATGAAAGTAACTAATAGTTGCATTGTTCGCACTTATAGGGTAATGCTGACGCTATCATTTTATCTCAAACACTAACTCTTAGACGCGAAAGATGAGTCTTAGGCATCCTGATCCTCATATAGTGCCACATCTTCAGTAAACTGGATTCTATGGAGCCAGTAGATTGCCATTTATAGAGTTAGACTGGCACTTCATTACAGCACTTGTCGAGCGTTAGAAACCTAGACACATATGTTCCACATGCTAATAGGTGAGATGACAATAACTCTATAGGATATGGAGGTTCAATCAGAATTGCAGGTGGACAAGCTACCTGTGATAGGGAGCAGTAATCTAAACATTCCAATGCTATGTTACAACCTCTTGGGAGTTGTACTAGGGATGCCCATACAAAGGGAGGGCGGATTAACCTGAATTGGATTGCTAATCGGTTCAAACATATACCTAAATATGCTAATGAGGAAGTACTTATTAGACACACACGGGCATATATACTTCAACTGATTGAGGGTTTCCTTTTTATCAACAAGTCAAGAAACGTAGTTCACTCCATGTTCCTAGGTGTGTTAAGGGATCTTAATGCCGTAAGCCAATATGCATGGGGGGTTACATGTTTGGCTTGATTGTTATGTCATGTAGCTATATCAGGTGCCCAAGAGATAGCGAAAACAGCTATATTGCTGCAAGTGTGGGGTTATGATAGATTCTCTTAGTGTGCTCTTCGTAATAGGTGTGGTATGATTGTACTTGCTGGCAAACCACAAGCGTGTAGATGACGAATGCATAGGGATAACACACACCATCCTACACATGTGGTCACCACATATCCGCTAACTCTGGATCAACTCTCATCTCGCAAAAAACGTAAAACACATGTAACATTTCATTATAGACTTTTTGCATTTGTTGCAAACTCCTTCTTCTTCACTTAGTGCTAATACTTTCATTGTATGCAAGTGGACTGGGAGCCATACCCTAAGAACTTGTTGGAGAGACTCCTTCCATTTTGTATTGTATGGTGATAAATATGGATAGCCCATATCCTGCTTATTTGCTTCGCCATCATTGAATGGTACTTCCCCAAAAGAGTAACATGACAGTTTAGAGGTCTTCAACACATCTTGGATAATGTTAACATGGATAGAGTTCTTCATGACATTGATCTATGGGGTAAGTCAGACTTAAATTAGTAGCAACTTCACACAACATTTGTTGCTTTGTGGTAGGAGCATCATGTACACATTGCTACAATTGAGGATAGACCTAGTATGGATGTTGAATACTTAAACTAGTATTGGTACATCACACATAGATATATCTCCCATATAAGAGCATTGATTGGACACATGATGAGATCCCAAACATTTAATTTACGTTCAATATCGTTTGATAGCATCATTATCTTAAAGTGGTTATTTTCTCAATTTTGCAAATCAACACAATGGAAGAGAGTCAAGCGAATAGTTTAGATCATACATATGCCCTTGCAAATGAATCAATGGCAACTATAGAGGAGGAGAATGAGATTAATATGTACTTGCCTATAGGTAGACGTCGAAGGGAGGAAGCTCAAGCACCCTACACAGAGGAAGGAGCTGAAGTAAATGTTAAACAACCGCATCCACGACATTGAAGGTTAGATTGGCCTCATGGAAGGTATCGAACACATCCTCTATACCCACCTAGCAATAATACCCCGTGCATGCATTATTTCACGATGTGTTTTCAAGTAGCATATACCCAGTTGATGGCTTAGACTCAGCTGATCTTATGGGCGGTGCAATATATGATCCTACTGCATTTATGATTCTTTCATACCATTGTAATATGTATGAGCTAACTGTAACTCTTCTAGCATCCCGTAGAGAGCGGCCATTCCATATTGCAGATGAGCTTGATATGGGAGAAGGGGTAACACAGCTGACATAATAGCTACCTCCATTATGTTATAGTCCAAATGACCCTTAGGGATTTTGAAGAAGGTTCTAGTGAAGCGAATGAGCAAAGGGGTGATTGTCAAGATAAAGGCAAGGAGAAGGAGTTGATGTTTAGGAGATTTGGAAAAACCATTATTAGGTGTTCGAAGAAAAAATAGACCAATTGCACTTCTCATTTTTTATGTCTTCATTACTGTATCTGACACTGCTTTTGATTTATGTAATTTGTATTTAAACATTTACTTATTATAATGTATTTACATTGGATAAGTTACACTAGTGGGTCACAACATTTAAGGGTAAGTTTATTTTGGGTCACAACATTTGAAAAGTTCATTTTGGGTCACAAAGTTTAGAAAAGTGATTTATTTTGGGTCACGGTGGACATATGTCAATAGGAGAAGGATGACATGTGTCAACAGAAGAAGGTGACACATGTCCACTAGACTTAAAATGAATCACTTTTTCCAAATGTTGTGACCTAAAATGAACTTACCCCTCAAACGTTGTGATCCAAAATAAACTTATCCCCAAATGTTGTCACCTATTAATGTAATTTACCTTATTTACATTGTTACTGCCATTTTGATTCAAAATGCTCATATTGCTATAATAAGTTTGGCCATAACTTCACTGGAGTTATTATGTATTGGATGACAATTGTTGATTTAAGTTGGAGTTTGATATGTACCACGTAGTTGCATGCAGGTTAGACTGATGTTGGTGTTGGATTGTTGATGTTATAGTTGGATGTGTTGTTTTTATTGTGCTTGTTGTAATTATTGTTGTGGTGGATGTGGTATTTGTAGTTTTAGAGTGTGTGCCTTTTGCTATGTAAGCTATTCATTAAATGCATCCAAGAAAATTAAAAAAAAAAAAAATTGAACACATTCATTGAATGCATCTAAGAAAATTTAAAAAATTAAAATGAAATAAAATAATTTAAACGCATTTAGTGAATGCGTTCGATTGATTTTAAAAAAATAAATAAGCTATGGATGCATTCTGAGTGCGTCCGACAGATTTTAACCAAAAACAATAAAACGCTAGCGACGCTTCCTTATTTTTTTAAAAAAGAATAACTTTGGCCTCAAATGGATTCAGCGAGTCCATCATTAGTATGAATTTTTTATCACACTCACTAAATTCATTTTGACAAATTATATGAGGAATATGTTTACAAACTAACGTATTTTCGGATTAAGTTTCAAAAGAACAGTACTTCCATACAAAACCCATCCATTTGGTTGATAGTTTGAAGTTTTTAATTTTTTTTATAAATGAATATATAGTAGTTGAGAGAAAATAAATAAATAATAAACCCAATAGAATGAGTATATAGGATATGTATTTTTTTTACATCAATTATAAATGTTTAAGAAAATTAAATATATCAACAATCATATTAATAAGATTTTTTTTAAAAATGAATAAAAAAAATAAGAAAAATTACACAGGAAGGTATAAATATTTGGGGTTAAGGCCCCATTTGTTTTATTGAAAATGTATTTCAGGAATATGTATTTTCATTTGTCCATGTTCGTTTAAGGAAAAAAGAGAGGAAAACAACTTACAAGATATAAAAGTGTAAGTTATATTTCCATTGATTTATGAGCACATATACTAATCATTTACTATCCAAAGAAATTTATTATTGATTTTTTAAAATATTTTTCCTTTAGATAGGTTTATTTCTCATTATAATATATATCCTTTTTATTTTTTATACTTAAAATGTATGAGCTATTTCGAAATTATAAGAGAAAAATTACTTTTATAAAATTAGTTGAACATTTAGAATTATGCTACTTTTAATGAAAACTCTTTCAAGGAAAAACATTTTTCATTAACAAATATTTTTTCTCGAAACAAATGGGACCTAAGTTCATTTAAGATATCAACATTTGCAGAGATTTAAAAAAAAAAGTACAAACATTTGAGTAAGTAAGTTTAATAAAACATGGTAAATGATAGTCGTAACTCCTCCGTTAACCATAAACTCTAACCAACTCAACAATGCTAGTAATCTGTTCTCCATCTTTACCAACTACCACAATGATACCATCTTCTCTATCTTCTATATCTTCTCTAACTTCACTAACCACTGCGATAGGATCATCTTCTCTCTCTCTCTCTCTCTCTCCCCCTCTCTCGTTTGGTGTGTTTGTTTTTGGTTTGTGGATGGCAACGACAATAAGTAGTTGAAATACCCTAAGTTTTCATTAATTTAAGTAAGAGTTGTTATAATTAAAATAAAATAATGGATGGTCAATTTTAAACTATAATTTAAACTTAATTTAGAATTTGGATTTAGATAGTTTAACTAAATCAAGTAAATTAAACTATGGGATACAATGAGAAGATTAATACAATCAAATTAGTAAATAGATTTAATTGAAATTTCAGATTTCAAATATTACTTTCTGTTTATCTATTTACTTTGATTACCCATTTCATCAATCAAATTCTTTAATCCTATCTAACTATCAAATTTGAATTATATTCCGTTCAATTTTTCTATTCACTTTAACTATCTTTTCTAACAAATAAAATTTCACCATCATCTCAACCAATTTTTTTTATTATTATTTAGAGCTCATTTTCTTTCAAATATTAAATAAACCAAATTTTCTAAAATTCAACCACCTAAATTTTATAAAAGACTCTATTTAATCAACTCTATTCAATAATTTTAAATTAAATCCTTTTTCAATGAACCAAAATATTAAGTTCTTCATAATCATTCATTTTAACTCCTTTTCTTCTATTATAATTCCTTAAACCTTCTGAAATAATCTAACTCTAATCTTAATTTAATTTTCATGCATATATTTTATTTGTTTTGGATATCAAATTTTAGGAGCATGTTAAATTGATAAAATGAGCATGTGTTAGTGTAATTGATATTGATGATAATATATGAGTATATGATAGTGTAAATTTATTTTGTATTTATGTTAGTATAAATTGGTGTTAGTATTTGTATTAGCATAATTAGATATTAATATTGATGAATATGTTAGTGAAAATTTATATTAAAGCATGTACTATTAATGTGGATATGTGAGTAGAAGAAATTATAGAGTATAGTGTACATGTTAGAATAAAATTTGAAGTGTAGAATGTATGTGTTTGTGATGGAGAAAATATATGCTAATGGTTGTATTAATGTAATTAGTGTTAATATATTTGTTAGTATGAATAAAGTGTGTTTATGTTATTGAAAATTTATATTGGTGTAATTGTTAATGAAATTTGGTTACTAATGTTTATGTATGAATAAGTGTTGTTATATATATGTTGTTATATGCTTGGAAATATAGCAGATTTTTTTTTTACTCAAAATAAGCCCAAATCCAATATGTTTTAACCCAAATTTCGAGCCAATGAATTAGCCAAGTCCAAACCCATTTAAGACTCCTAAGAATCTGTCTTCAAAAGTCAAAGAAGAGATAAATATAAACTTAAAATGTGTAAAATTCGGATGGAAAAATGAAGAGAAAAATTAGACATCCAAAACAGCCACAAAACTAAAGCCTTTTACCTTCACAAACACACACACATACAAGCTTCACTTTCTTCTACAAAATTTGTAAGGAAACACACCTTCAAGCCTCCAACAAAGCTAAGACAACAAGTAAAGCTCCTTAAGCTAAGTCTATATGTCTTTTTTGTGATAATTTATAGGCCTTTGTTTCATGAATTTTCTATCAAAAATTAGTTCATGGTAGATTACAAGTAATCTTGTTATGTTGAGTTGTTGTTGAGTTGTTTAAGAATGCTTTTGGATGTTGGAAGTTATAGTAGATAGGTTGTTGTAAGCTTTAATGTCATTTTGAGTTGAAGTGTTGGAAAATATTGAGTTATGATGAGTGTCGAAATTGTTTTGTGTATGTTGAGTTGATGAAAGTTGGTGATGAAGGAATTGATTCATGTTGAGTGATGTGGAGAGTCGTTTGATGTTGATAAAGTGGAGTTTGTACTTGTTTTGTGTCCATAATTGCATGAGGCATCATGAAAGATGTTTATTTTGGGCTTAGGGTATGATAGGATATGAGAAAAGTGGAGAAAAAATCGAGTTTGAAATAGGGAATGTAAAAAATTTTGATACACCCTGCTATGCGACCTGTTCAGAAGGGTGTATCACTTTTTGACCTTGAATTTCTTTCCCCTTGGGTTGAAACAGCCTTGGATACTAGCCATATCCAAAGGTGTTTCACTTTCGAAAGTCAAAATGTGTTTTCCCCTAGGTTGAAACAGCCTTGGATACGGGCCATATCCAAGGGTGTTTCATTTTATGATCATAGTGTGTTTTTCCATGGTTGATACAACCTTCAAAATAGCCCATATATAGGGGTGTTTCATTTGATACAGCCCTTGATATAGCCCGTACTCAAGGGTGTATCACTTACCGTTTTGAAAAAAAAAATTCTTTATTAAATTTATTTGTTGTAATTTTACTTCTTTATATTTGTTCCTTATTTATTGTCTAGCTTTATGATTAATTAAAAAGCTTATATGAATCTATTGTATATATGAATGTTAAGCATGAATCAAGTGGATTTGTAGATTTAATAAATATTTGAATTTCTATGAGTGTTAAACTAAAACTAGTTATGTTGTATATATTATTTCCTTTGCTTGTTTTATGATCGTGTGATGACTTAGTGAAATTAATTGATCTTGATAAATAAATAGATGATGAGTTATGCGTTTATATGAATTTTATTTGAATTTCCTTGATGTTAAGTTTAAGATTTAATATGTGTAAGTGTTACTTTCCTTCAATTATCTTTCCTTGCGTGTTATTTGTTCTTATGATTTGTAATTGAGTTTAAATGAACTTGTTAAGTATGTAAATATTAAGTTAAGCTTATGTATGAGTTATATTTGAATTTCATGACCTTTAAGCTTAAGGCTAATTATATTGTATTTATGAATTGAGATTAAGTATAACAATCTTGTGAGCTTGTATGATCTTATTAAATATATATATATATATATACATGCCTTGTTGATGTCTTTGTTGATAAAAGACCCTAAACAAAGTGAAAAGACATAATTTGACAAACAAATGAGAACCGTTCATATTTTGACGACGCGATATTCACAGCCATAGTGGGGTTCCACATTAGTGTCTGATCAAATAAGACTTAAATATTATAAGTTTGATAAGTGAATGAATGAGTAATGGTTTGAGTCCTTATATGAATTCAGTTTCATGAATAGATCTTGAATTTTGATTTCTGATTCTTCTAGAGTATCATCTGAGTTGAGTATCTGATTTATCTTAGGAGATGAACTTCTAAAGTACTTTCTGAGACCTTGTTGGGATTCCTTATACCAGGTACGTAGTGACTAGCTTGATTCTTTGCTAGGTTAGGCATATTCCAACTTGACTTAATTCAAGATGACTTAAGTTATATTTTTTTTTTATTGTAATTTTCACCGTTGAATACGGTCTGAGGAGCGGCATTATCTTTTTAATGTCATGATGCAATGACATGTTAGTATAGGCGCTTGGGCCACTTGTCATGATGCAATGACTTTCATTAGTAGCTCAGCAAGTAATCGATAGGGTGTTTGGTAATGGTGTAACATTCACTTATTTTTAAAAGGAAATAATATGATTTAATTCAAGTGTTTATGGGAACAGTTGAATTAAATGATATTATAGATTAAGTTAAGTGGAGTTGAGTAATGGTTAGGTGCCCTAAATGAGATTACTTTTCCTTTTAGAAAGTTTTATAAGAGATATAAGTATTCAGGCTACTTATATCAACCCCCTAAGCGTCGAGATTATGACTCAAGATCCCTTAGATGTCCCTGTTGTCTGGAGTTTGAATACTCCCTTGTTGCTTAACTAACTAAAGATTATATAATAACCTAATAGTTGTCACATTTGCATTTAGCTAGGTATGTGTGCCACTTCGCATTTGTTTTCGTTATTGTGTATTGGGCATTTGGCTCATTATTTTATCTTTTAAGTTATGAAAATGATGAGTTCTATACCAGTTTAAGATATGGAACCAATTTTGAGGACTTCTAGAATGGCTAGGAGGATTAGGGACTTGACCATGGCTTTGATGGGAGTTTTGTAATAGATTAAGAGAAGTTTTGTAAAGCTTTTGTTGTATTTTGTATAAAGTTGTAATAACTCTATAGTTTTTTTTTTTTGTTATTGGCTTATTTACAAACTTATATTTGTATTTAATTATTATGTAGTGTATAAGTGTGTAAACTAAGTTTATGCCTTAAAGGCCATTTGAAGAAAATGCATTAACTTTTATGAAGTTTTTACAAAGGAAAAGTTCTTGAAATTGTTTATAACCTAGGTTTTGGCAAATAATTATCCAAATCATTCTTTATAGACAACCTTACATATAATTTCTATAGGTTATATATGGTTAAGGAACTGAATTCACCTCTTTTTAAATATGTGGAGGATTCGGGGTCTTTATACCTTCAAACATGTAATTTAAGTGACTTATAAATTCATAGATCCTTAAAACTTTAGTTTAACTTCTATTTCTTAAATCCTATGATTTTTGAATGCAATTACCTATTTAAAAATATCAATTCTTAAGCCCAAACTCCAATTAAATATCAGTTTCTAAAAAATTAAACTCGTAAGCCATACCTTTGATTTATGTCACTAATTTCTGTTATATAAATTCTCATATTTCTTTCCAATTATCTTCACTACTTGAGATAAGTATCTAAAAATCTTAAATCAAAACCATTATCCATAAATTTCCCCTAAATATCTATTTAATACTTATCTCTTTTCCCTTTTCATTCCATTCCCATCTGCCTTTGCTTTCCTTCCTTCTTGTTTTAGTCTTCTCTTCTTCTTCTTTTCTTCTACGATTCATTCTTTGTTTTCTTCTCTCTTAAAGATCAAATCAAAATCTCAAATTGAATAAGATCACAAGGAGAAATAGAAGATGAAAAACAAGATAGAAGTTGGAAATCTTGCATGAAGAAGCTACAACAATTAAGGAGGAGGAGCACTAGTAGAGATCAATTTGCATATAGATTGCTAAGAAGATAAGTATAATTGTTTTTCCTTATTATGATTGTTGCTCATGCATGGAAATGATGAGTAAATGCTAAATATATATAGGTTTTGTGACAAAAATGGTACTTAAACTTGTATATTAAGACCTAAGTATAAGCTATGCATGTGTAAGCTAGAAAATAATGAAATTATTTGATGATATATGAAGTATAAATATGTTTAGGAGTGTTGTTTAAATTTGACATGAATTTGTATGATGCTTTTACAATATTTTGTTGAATTATGTAATAAGTAAGTAGTCGAATTTTGAAGTTTTGAGTAAGGAAAAACGTGAAAGATTGGTGTAGGGTACTCATTATGGGCGTAATGGAACTTATGATGATCTCTTATCCTTAGAATTTTTGAAGCAAACTTGATCATGGGCATGATTATTCCCGTGATGCTTTTAGATTTTCAAAATTTAGATGATCATGAGCATAATTAATCTCATAATAAACACCGTTTTACAAGTTTTAAATGATCATGGGCATTATTGAGGGCGTGACGACCATAACCTTCTCCATCACGGGCATGATGAAGGGCATGATCACAGGTGAGATGAAGGGTGTGATAAGCTCCAGCCTTAAAAAAGCGAAAAAAAAAAAAGAAAGGAAAAGAAAAGCAAAGAAAGAAAAATAACATCAAATAAACAAATGAGATAAATAATAAGTAATATATATGTATATTAGAGATTAATATATGTAGAAATTATCAGAAAAATATAATATATTGAATATTAAGTTTCGCTGAATAAATGTATATGCATATGATATGTTGATGAAATATAATGGATATATATTGATGTATAATATGTATATAAGCATGTGAATATGATATAATATGTTATTAAATGTATTGTAATGAACATGTGCATGTGTGTATGCATGATATGTATATAGCATTGACCATATATGTTAAAATATATGCTTTGTGAAATTAAGTTATAATTAATAAATAAGATTAAACTAATAGAATAAACTTAATAGCTATAGGTGACTTGAATTAAATCATTAGTCACATAATAAACTCCTAGATATAAAATATACTTAGTTAATAAATTTAAGTCCAACTTGACTTAATAGACTTAGTGAACTAAAATGACTTGGACTAATTAAGGTCATATAGAACATATAACAATGTTATGATAGATTAAGTGAATATAACTTAGTAACTGAATTAGAATTAACATGGATTTTGAATATAAAGTGGACTAGTTAATAGACTTAAATTTAATTTGACTTAATCTACTATACAGAGCTAAAATGAATTTGATCTAGGATAGAATATTTAGATTAAATAAGATCCTAATAGATTCGTAATAATGATTTAATGAGACAATTGTATATGATTTAATAATTGGATTAAGTGGTTAAGTCTAATCGACTTGGTTAAGTTAAGTTTATATAGACTTAATTTGTAAATGACTTAGATATAATTATAGTATGTTAGACTTTAAATATTAGAGAAAGTATGTTATTTCAAATATATGCTTGTTAAGAAAAATAAGTGTGTTAAAAGTAAACAATATAGAGATATAGGTTATAAATAAAAAATTAAACTCAATAAACACTCTTAAAGCTATAAGCATGAATTTTGGCGTACATGAGATAATAAGAAGATGAAGTGTTGATTAGTATAAAACATTGGAATAATGAGTATGTTGAAAGTGAGTTTGAATGCTAAAATTTAATAAAGTGCACATTAAGAAAGATAATGAGTATTTTTGTTTCGTTTCATACGAGAAACAAACAGATCAATCTTTAGATTTACTAAAAGATTAGTATAACTCAACTAGGATAACATGTGAGTAATTTTGAACTGATAAGTGTCTTTAGACCCTTAATTTTGGTGCTATTTGAACATTCTTGATATGTAATTTTTGGGATTTCATGGAGAAAAGGACATTTATTTTTGTGAAAAATTCATTTCATGGTTTAAAAATCATTTTTAAAAGTTTTTATGATGATTCAAAGGAAATCAAAGCAAATTAAACAAGTTTGAATCAATTTTATTCAAGAAGGAATTTCATGTTTTCATTCTTTTCATTCATCTTGGCCAGGAAGGACACTAGGGAAGACAACAGAATGCTTTATTGAAGAAAAGTGTTTCAGCCTTACCTTCAACCTTGGCCAGGAAGGACGCCAGGGAAGACATCAGTAGCTACACATGAAGAAAGTTTTCAGCCTTTTTATTCATCCTGGCCAGGAAGAACGTTGAGGAAGGAAACAGAATGCTCTTAGGCCTAATTTCAGTTATTTTGCCTTCATCCCTGCCCCGATCCTGGCCAGGATGACGCCCACGATGAACTGGGATTTTTCCAAAACTATAAATAGTGCTCTGTTTTCGTGTTTTATAATCTTTAGATCATTTCTCTAGGCTCTAAGACAGAAATTACGAAGGAAATTGCGAAGGATTTTGCTAGGGCATCCATTAAAGATTCAAGACATCAATTAGGGTTTTCTTTCATCATGATTCTTTCTATTTCCTCTAGATCTTTGTTCTTATTATAAATCTCATGGAGGAGTAGATTCTCATACTCTTCATCTTGTGAAACCCTAACCATACAAATTGAAATGTCTTTTGATTAATGAATGTTCATGTCTTTGTATCTATTCATGTGATTCAATAGTCTTGTGATTGATTTGTGCACAAATTAATTGCATGTTTGATTCTTATTGGATTGAAAGAGGCTTCATTCAATTAGATAGATCTTCATGAATAGAGGAATTGCTAATTTCACCTAGAGGTAGGGAAATTACGATTTTCTGCTATAAAGAATTTAATTCTTGTTCAAGGATCATGATCTTTAATGCAATTCTATGTGATGTTAGTAAGGGAGAGGTCTCTACTATCTCATTTAGGGTTAGGAATTGATTAACTCGAGGGAGGAATTTATTTACTTGTTGAAATCCTGTAGTGCAAAGCATGAATGATTCATTAATCAATCTTTTATCATAAGAACTTTAGGTTTAGGGTGGATCAAGGTGGAGAGTATGTCTTGTGATTAAATTCATCTTTGAAAACAAATATTAATTGATCTTAGAGCTTGTTTAATCTTTTGCTTAGTAGTTAGTTGTAGATTTCTCTCCAAAATTTAGGCTAAATAGTAGAGAACCGGTAATACTAGTACTTGTTCTTCTAAATCCCTGAGGACGATACCCTAAAATCTATGCTACATCGAATAGGTGCGCTTGCCTAGCTTTGATCATAGATTTAATCGGGTTTATAAATTTTAGAAATTAATACGATCGATAAAACATCATCATGAACCTATCACATTTTTGTGTTTGTAAAGTAGTGGCACAAAATTTAACCACAATGATAATTGATTGTGTATGGGGATAGGTACAATGCATGTTGTATGGTGATTGGATGACTTACAAGCTTTAATATCATAAGAGAACACTGTTTGATTGGTATTGATTGTGAAATGTGTATATATGATTGTTTGGAAATTGACTGGTCACCTAGTAATCTACTATAAACCTTAGTCGACCCTTAAATAAATTGGACATGCATTACATGACAGTATAACTTGCATTTGCATGGTATTCACATCACGTATAAATAATTCCAATTCTGTGGTAATGTTTTGGTGAGTCCAGTTTATTTGGTTAAGATTACCATAGGGTTATTCACTAAGCTAAGTTGTGCTCACGCTCTTGTAGATTGTTTGATTTTAGGAATCAAAGGGACTGTTTGAAAGTTAGAGATAGAAGTTAGAAAGAAAGGAATATGAAGAACATATATGGGTTGGAGAGAGAGTTTTGAAGTTTATATAGAGAAGTTTTTTAGTCTAATGGTTGAGAAAATTATGGCATAATAGC
The DNA here is from genome assembly GCA_024138025.1 of Combretum micranthum. Taxonomy (NCBI): domain Eukaryota; kingdom Viridiplantae; phylum Streptophyta; class Magnoliopsida; order Myrtales; family Combretaceae; genus Combretum; species Combretum micranthum. The sequence continues at coordinate 756,035 of JAMXBD010000381.1, forward strand.
TAAAAACTTAATGTTAGTTCTATGAAATGTAATTCTTGTTTGTATCTTATATATGCAATTTTTCTTATTCTAAACAATCTTTGGTCTTGTATGAATGTCCAAGCCATGGAGTATTCTACAAGTTAGATGCTCATGTGCCTCTTTAGGAGCCTTAGATGGTTTGATACCAATGTTTGTGACTCCAGTTTGACAAATGACATATCAATACTTCTAGGATACCCCAGAGGGGTGGGGTGACAGTTTTAGTATGAATTTGGTTAGAGAGAGAGACTCAACTAAGATAGGGAAGAGAGAGCTCGAGATGGAGAGAAAAAGACAACAGAGATTAGGAAGGAGAGAAAGGGCGTGCCGATGGATTTTGGGAGAAGAAGGAGAAGAGAGAGAGAGCTCGAGATGGAGAGAGAGAGAAGGAGAGAGGAAGTGCTTAGAGATTCTGGGAGTAGAAGGATAAGAGAGAGAACATGAGAGAGAAAGAATAGGGAGAGAGAGATCAAGAAGGACAGAGAGGATGTCGAGAGAGGGAGGAAGAAGATCATGTGCATTGCACGTGATATTTGATGGAGAAAATAGAAGGAGTTAGATAAGATGCCCTACTTGACTCTCTAATGCCTTTTTTTAACCTCTACAACCGTTGATACTCTAAACGAATTGAAATATCCTAAATCTTAACCTAAATTAAAAATATAAAGTAGATAGTTTAAATGGATCAAATAAGTAAACAATAGAAAATAAATAGACAATTCGATATAATTAAATTAGTAAATAGATTTGAATTAAAATTGAGATTTGAAATATTTTACAAAATCATCTATTTTTCTTAATAACTTTCCTTTTAAAATCAAACTATTCAATTTTAACCCAATTCTTCATTTTAAACTCCTTTTATCCCAAATTTAAATTCCAAAATCTCATAACAAACATTTTAAACGTTTACCAAACTCTTAAACCCTTGAACTTTGATTTAACTTTAATTTCACAAATCCTTATAATTTTTGGAATATGAAAATATCAGTTTTAAATCCAAACCCGAATTAAATGTTAGATTTTCATAAGCTAAACTTATGAATTGAATTTTTGTATCAAGTTATAGATTTCTAATATAAATGTCATTTTCCAACTAATTACAATTCTTAACATAATTATCAAAAAGATTTAAATCTAATATCTTATCTAAAAAAATATCTCCTAATTTTCCCTATATATATATATATATATAACCTTTTTCTTTTTCCTTTCCTTTATCCATTTTTTGTTGGCTTTTCTTCTCCTTCTCTTTCTTTCCTTTGTCTCTTTTTCTTTCTCTTTCTCTTTCTCTTTCTCCTTCTCCTTCTCTCTTTTCTCAAAACCTAAGCTCTAAATCTCAAATTCAACAAGTCTAGAAAGGAAAATCAAAGATGGAAAACAGGATTAAAGTAGGAATCAAGCTAAAAGTGGCCTAGACAACAAATAAGTAGTAGTTGTGAAAAAGATCAAGAAGTGGAATTTGCTCAAAAAGAGAAGTATAGTTATTTTCTTTATTTTAATTCTTGTTTATGCATGTAAATGTTGTGATAGTACTAAATATATGTAAAACTTATGATGATAGTGATAAATCAAAGATGTACAAACATGTTTGTTAAAAACTTATATTTGTGTATATTTGTATAAACTAAGTATTTGACGAAATGAATTGTGGTAATAAGATGTAAATATGTATATAGAGGTGTGTAGGAGACAAGATTACGCATGTTTATGCTTATAATATGATGTTTTTATTGATGTATGTCAAAAACAAGTTGATAAAATTTGAAGAACAAACAAAGGAACTCGTAACAGAGATTCCCCTGTTTATCACGATCATTAACCGACTCGTGATCTCTTCGAAGCAAATCATTTTTGAAGATAATGGCAGGATCACTACTGTGATGAGAAGCGTGATCTCCTCTAATCACATTTTTCCCCTTAATTACTAGTGTAACGAGTCCCGTGTCAGCCATCATGGCTCCTATAACAACCATGATGAGATAAGCGATGGAGATCATGAATCCATAATAGGCGTGATGAAGATGGTGATGATGATCATGGCCCCCATCACGGGTGTGATTTGTCCCTTATTGCTATTTCAAAAGAAAGAAAAGAAAAATAAAAAGAAAGACGAAAGAAAAATAAAATGAAATAGATAAATGATAGTCAATGTGATATGTTAGTTAAATGATATAATTAAACATGAATCTAGTTAATTTATAGATTTAATAAATAATTGGATTAATCATAGGAGTTAGATATAAAATGAACTTAGTTGATTAACTTAAGTTCAACTTGACCTAAATGGAATTGATTGAGTTAAAATGAATTAGATTAAGTAGTTTTAATCACCTTGGCTTAGTAATTGAATTAAATGACGAATTCTAATCAATTTAGCTAAGTTAAGGTAATATAGGCTTAATAAATAATAATTAGCCTTAATTAATGAATTAGGATAAACCTTAGTATAATATGGGGAATATGTTGTTTCAAATGTGTGTTTACTTAGAAAATGAATATTTTTGAATATGTATGATGTGATGATGCTTTTGTGAGAAAAAACTGTAAACATGAAAATGAATACTTTGATAGATAAATGTGAATTGTCCGTATTTTGGCAGAGCGATATTCGTAGCCATAGCGGGATTTTTTATTTAGTGTCTGATAAATATGGTTTTAATAAAAGTTTGAGATAATTGAATAATGAGTATAATTTCTTATATGAGTTTAATTCTTGAATCTACAAACATAGCTACCTAATTTATCTTAGGTATGTAGTAACTTACGTATTGTATGCTAAGATAGGCATACTAAAATGAATTAAAACTTAAAGACGACTTAATTAATTGATTGTTGTTTGTGCTTATACCGTTGAATCCGATTTAGGGAGTGACAACCCTATCATCATGTAATGATATAGTAGTTAGGCACTGAGATGTCATGATGCAATGACGAATATACCATGATGCAATGGTATGCTATGATGCAATGGTCGATTTTATATGTGGCTCAACAGGTAGCTAATGGGGTGAATGGTATTGACATAATGTCTATTTAAGTTCGAAATTAAGTAACATGTTTTCGTTTATGTTTATGGGACCGGTTGAACTTACTGATGTTATGCACTGGGATAAGTGGTGTGTATGACGGCTATGAACCCTAGATGGGGCTATTTTCTCTTTTTTGTATAAGTATAGGAGATATAGCTACCCAGACTTTCTCTATCAACCCCCTGAGTAGTTGTTGTTACTCAAAATCCTCATATTCCCCGAATTATTCTAGAGTGTGAGTGCTCTAGTGTTGATTGGTTTACTTTAAATTGAGGATAATAACTTGTTGTTTGTGCATTGCATTTAGTTAGGCTTGTGTGCCATTCCGTATGTGTCTGTGTTACTGTGTACTAAGTTTCGACTCATTATTGTTGTTATTGTCTTTTTTAGGTATTGTTGATTGATATTGATGACATTGTTGATGATAATGATGAGGATTGATGATTGATGATGATAATGTTGTTTTGACAAAGATGATGTTGATGGTGATGAACTTAGGTTTATGGACGATATTAGAGAAGCAAAGTGAGATAGGGCCGTTGGATGATTGTATTTTATTTTATTTGTTGTAGAACTTGATTTATCTTTTCTGAAGTTGTATATTCTTTAAGGGTTTGGTTGAAGAACTCATATTTTGTAAATAAGCTTTATCTTTGTTTTGAGAAAGTTGATCTACTCTATATGAGTAGAAGTTAGAAATGTTTTTATAAAGTTATTTTATTGTTATAAATCCAATTATTTTGAGAATCTAATTACAAGATTTCATAATTTTAAATTGAGTAGCAATATTCACGATAAGCATATCATTTTAGGAAGCCTGAGCGTGTAATACATAGAGTATTATACATGGTGGTAATGCCTTAATTAAAAGTTAGGGTGTTACACGAACTTAATCCTAAGCGTTAATGTATTCTTATGTAATTTTCCCAAATAAAATATATACTAGTAAACAAGCATTTTTCATATAACACTCCTCAAATATAGATTGTGAAACTTTAATCACAGAAGTACCTTTTGATGTAATGATTTGGAATTCGTCGAAATTTTAAAGTTAAGCATACTTTAGGTAAAGCAATCCTAGGATGATTAATCTTGTAGGAAGTGCTACCACCAAAGGACAGTGCAACATGTGGTCAAAGTGGACAATACCTCGGTGGGTAGAGTTTTGGGGTATTACAAGTGGTATCAAAGCAGTTCACCAGCTAAAAATTAAGAAGTATCCTCCCTATCTGGTTTGGTTCTGAACCTATGTAACAAAATTGATGATAACGTCAATTTTACAAGTGGGGGAGTATATAATACTCCTCAAATTTATATAATGAAACTCTAATAACAGGGGTGTCTTTTGGTGTAATTGCCACACCCTCACAGAGTATAGTTGTAATGATACATCATGTAATTAATTGAGGCCTCCAAGAAGTTACATAAGTATTCTACAACTAACACGCCTCATGGCGTGGACAGATATAATAGGATCGAAGGTTGTTAAGATCAAAAAAGACATTGTATATATATATATAAATATATATATACATATATGTAAGCCACAAGCAAAAAAAAAAAAAAAAAAAAAAAAAACACAAAGTCTGGTCATCACATAAGCATTACATCTTTAGTCTTCATAGGCTTTACCTGAGAACTTCCAACCAAATAACTTAAGATAAATCACAAAACATAACTTGAAATATTACAAACATCAAACTCAAAGTCTATTACATAACAAGGTCTTCCTTTAATAAAAAATACATAGATCCACCTCCTATGCTAACTTCTACATCTGGTCTTGGTTTTGGTCTTCTTGCTTATATTCCTGTAAATATTAGTCTAAAGGAGTATGAGCATAACAAGTTCAGTAAACACTGAATCATTTCACCATTCAATTAAATCATGCATGTTTAATTATCAAGCATATGCAATGTATCAATCAACCAAATGAAGCATTCATGGTTTGGATAACTGAAATCCAAACCTCTGAGGATTTACGTGCTCTTTGGGGGTTGAAGGATTATTTCCATTAATGGTAACTCATACGCATGTGAATCTAAAAATAAAGAAGGAGAATTCTTTTTCAAACTCTTTTCATTTATAAATGAATATAATTATATATTCTCCACTTCCTTTAGAATTTGGAAATCCCACTAATACTAATACTCTATAGCCAACTCCAACACAGGCAACATGTAAACCCCTCGATTTCTAAGGTAAAGTTGGATTACACCCTAACCGTAGTGAAACCGGAGTTTCAAAAGTCAACTATGATCAAGACAATCTAGCAGTTTCAACTCTAGTAATCCCGCACTCGAAACTTGAGAATAATAGAAATAAGTTAATGATGGATTATAGTTCGGAATAATATAAGATAACTTAAAAAGATCAGATTTGTCAAAATTCGATTTGTTGTGAACTCGAACGAGATCAGTTCCCGAAAAATGTGCCCTGGTGTTTGAAATAGTAAAAAAATTTCGATAGCACCAAAAGACTTGTAATTATACAAGGATTTCAAAAATATCAGTTTCGTAATTTTTCGATAACTAAAAATATCAGATATACTCGTTTATGTGTATTTTTATTACAACCGATATTTTATTTGTCTAGTCTACTATTCATAATTTCTTTCTACTATTTATTACTATTTCACTATCTTTACTTTTTCTTACAATCTATTTCTTACTACTTATACACTTATTTCTTACACTTTTACATTTCCAGTACAACTTTATTTACATCATACCTTACAAATTATTACATTTCATTAAAAAAAATACAAATCAAATCAAATCAAATCAAATCTTCCCCTTCTTCCTTCAAGGCCGGCGCTACCTCCCTCTCTCTTCTCCATTATTTATTTTTTTTAATTTATTTCATTACATCTAATTTTCACCCAAAAACTCTATAAATGCATCTTCCCTTATTTACACTTTACACATAATTCTCAAACCTTAACAAAACTCTATCAAAATTTCCTCTCAAATTATCTTTCTAACAATTCTCTCTCAAACACACTCTACCATTCTCCACTCTTCAAGAAAACAAAATAACAAACACACTACCCACATATTCTTACATCCACCTTCAACACATAAACACAACTTAAGTAAAAACTTTCTACCATTGTTTTTCCCATGTCATATAACTTGGTATGACCATGGTATTGTTTCTCAAAAATTCATGTGAGTTGTAAAAGCAACAACATGTTCATGTTTTATTCTTACACATGCCAAGAATACCGATTATATTATTTTTTTTATATTATTGTTATTATGTTGTTATTATTATATTGATATTATGCTTCTAATCTAACTTTATATACATATTATTATATATGTATATCTATATTTCTTAGAGCCTAAATACACACTAACTTAACTAACATGCTCTTACTATTATTTATGCTCTTATTATTGCTTTTTCTTTCGGGATTAGTCTATTTTCTTAGTCCCGGAAAGTCTTAATAAAGTTAAGGCTCCCAATACTTAACCATGATACCTTGATAAAGCTAAGATTCTCAATACTTGACCATATTATTATATTTATTTGCTTATATATATATATATATTTCTTTCTATCTTATCGAGTATTATTCTTACTTTTTTATTGATACATAATCGTATTCATGCATGATTAGAATGTTATTGTCTTAATAAAAATAAAAATGGGTTCTACCTTAAATAAAGAAAAGTAAACTATATTTGTTAACAAATGATTTTTCAACAAGAGATCTAAGTATTGTTTTTGATAAATTCTTTTCAAAAGCTTAGATAAGGTAATCGTAAATTTTAAAATGTTAGCAATAAAGATTTCTTCAAATAATAAAAGGAACTCTTTTCTTTTATAAATCAGAGCTAAATACTTCATAAAAATATAATTTTAGCATTGAACTTGAGATTTTGACCCAATCATACTTTTATAAAACTTGAATAAGTTCATCATAGACTTTGAAAATCACATACTAAGTAAGCTTTTACAAGACTTAATTTTTAAGATTGTTATTCTCTTTTCAAAGTTAAAATGAAATTTTTACTAAGTTCTAATGTTGATAATTCTTTATTATGAAAGCTTTTCTTATAAATTTTGTGCCACCACTTGATAAATATTAAGAATAACGCAAGTTTTTCAAAAACATGGTAAAATAAACTTACTATTTTAGAAACCAACTTAGAGAAATAAATTTTGCCAAGAAAAGTGAAGTTTTAAAAGTGTAAACTCATTTTCTAAAGAAGTGGAAGGATATAAAAATAAGAGGAAAACATACATTTAACACAACTTCAAATATTAGACAACACCAACAACTTAAGAAAAATTTTCAAAACATTATTTTTTAATCACTAGAAATAAAGTTGGTAAATAACTTAAAAGACCAAATTTTTGAAAATTAATTTACCTTTGGGAAGTTAGAAAAATAAAGTTATAATAGGAAAACACTCACTTATAACTACCAAGAATTTCTAAATTTTTCTTTTAGCAATTCAAAAAGGAAAAATTTTCATATTTTAAAATTCTTAAAGACAAATTGTTTTGTGAAAAATTAATGTTGAGACAATACTACAAAAATCATGCATACAATATGAGTATATACATATGTTTAAAGGACTTTTCAACCATACAAATATCCGTACACTTATTTAAGGGTTTTTGGATGGAGGAAAGTTGGAAATTTTGTATTTTTAGAAGTTGGGAAATTCATAGCTATTCTGTATCATGGTTTTTTGGAACCCAAGTGGATTTTTATGACAAAAATAACTTTAGAAAGGGATAGATCTTTTCGAGTAGGTAGAAAACGGTATATAATATGCAAAACTTTGAATTAAAATAAGCAATTTATGGCTATTTTAAGTTGGAATTTCCTCTTATCCAAATTTTGATGCAAATACTAGAATAGAGTTAGAAAGTTCAAGTAGAATTTCCATAAAATACTCATTTCGGGTATTTCTTTCATTTAGGTAACAAAGCTTGGGAGGGTTTGTATTCGGAGGACTATTATGAGTAAAAAATTTTAGCAAGGATAGCCAAGTGAGTTTATCTCCTACTTTTACGTACTTATTTGTACTTGTAGCTAAAGGCACTAGAAGTACGAAAAAGAGGAAAATGGAATATGTATGATAATATTGGTTGAATTTATTCTAAGTACATCGAGACATGAACTGTTGCTAATTAAATTGTGTTTTATTATCATAATGGAGTGTTTGTAAATTCTATGATCGCCTTTAAATTACCTTAATCACATGTTACAAGTTATATTAATTGATTCATGCATATCATGTAGTTAGCCTCATTTCATTAGCTACTATACTCGATGGGACAAGAGTATAGTAGTGGAGTTTACGGGAACTCGTAAGTCTGCAAGATGGGCGAATAAGAGCCTGAAAGAACTATTTAAGGATGGAAAAATAGGAGCCCGAAAGAACTATTTCAGGATGGGCAAGTAGGAGCCCAAAATAAACTACAAAGTTGGATTTTAAATATGAGTTTTAAACAGCCTGAAACACCTAACCCCGAATGGAGGGGTAAATCCATTCAAACATATGATTTCTGGTAGATCATATGTATTGCTTGTTCACTTGCTAGATGCATTTCATATGCTTATTTAATAATTTGTTTGAATTTATTGATATGAGTATGTTCAACCAGGAATATTCTCACTAATCTAGTTAAGCTAACACCCCAATAGACTTTTGTTGACACACGATCGATATCTCTTTTGCCCGAGGACTTCATATGCTCAAGTGGAATTATGTTTTGAGAAGCTTTTGGGGGAAATCCATTTGAAGATCTTAGAATAGATTTCCTTTAAAATCTTTTGGTTCTAGTATTGTTTCTTTATGTAAAAGACTAAGATGATATTATGATCTTTGGAGATTTATCAGGGGAATGCTCCTAAGATTATGTAAAGACCATATTCTTTATGTTGAAGTTAGATATTTATCTAGATTTCTTGTATGCTATATTTACTATCTCGATCTACACATCCCACCGGAGTCTCCTATTATTATGATAGGCGCCTTACATATGGTGTTGAAAATTTCGCATGATTTTGAAAAGTCATTCTTAAGTTTTAATACTGTATGTGGCGGACTACCACATTTAGGGTACCCTTTGAGGCGTGACACAACATCCTTCGGTGTTTACTTAGTTCTTGAGAAGTTGACAACCCTATGATAATCTTAATCAGATTCACTGGACTCATCAAGCATTATCACAGAATCGAAATACTATCATGTAACATGAATACCATGCTAATGCAATTATGATGTCATGTAATGCATTTTCGGTTTACTTATAGGTCAATTAAAGCTTATATTAAATTATTTGTGACTACCCAAGTTCTAGACAATCAATAACCTACACCCATATAATAGTATCAATCAATTTGTATTCACTTTAGCGTTACAAGTTTATTCAATCAACAATTAAGCCACATGCATTTTCCCCCAAATCCCCATACGTATAATTAATTTTCCATTATATTTAGAATTATATGCAACTATATTACAATCACAAACATGCGAAAGATTCAATACACTCAACCATGCATATCATCTCAATAGTCATAATAACCTACCAAGAAATTCAAGTTTCGATTGATATATCCTATAAATAACAAACAAAATCTACTACGTATGTGACTATTTAGAACTTCTATTAACACTTAAGTATTCTAAACTCATGTTATTGTAATCCTAGTTCATTAATCTTTAATAAATTAGAAGGTATTAAACTCAACTACCTTCACTTAACTAGTTGAATATGTTACAGTTTAAAACAAATAAATTTTAAGCCTTGATACTTTTGAAATCTCTCAAAACTTAAAACATAAAATCTGTAGAGCTCTTTTTAGGTTTTTGGTAGCCTCTTGAATCACCTCAATCCAAGTTTAGACAAAAAAGTTATGGTCAATATAAAAAACAGCATCGCTATTGCCCTACCTTCAGCAAGTGCATGGAAGATAGGTGGGGTAGGAAACAAAAGGAAAAAAGAAGAGAAAATGCAAAAATGAGCATTCTGATCTCTGCCATCCCAGTCTACACAGTCGTGCTGACCTAATTGTGCATGTTATAAATTCCAATGTCAGTTAGATGAAAATTTTAGTCTCCCTCTCGAGCATAGCCATGCAAAATGGCTATGCTGACCTATTTTACTTCTTGCATATTTTCTAAACTTTTTACACTTTCCCGCTACTTACTATGATCTCAACACCATCAGATAGACTTCAACATTCACATACATGGCCCATAAGTCCTTCAGATAACTTCAAATTGGTATTACACCAAAACATAAACCCAACATCAACTCCATTCAACCAACAAAAGCCTATGATATTAATGATTTATGACTCATACCATCAATATTATCACCCAACTTCACTTATCTATCTTTAAATCATCAACAACCTTATAACTAACAAACCCAACAAAAGCATAAATTACACTTACTTATATAAACAAAAATTAACAAGGTAACAAGGAAGCTATAACTTACCTAAAGGAGTATTGACTTGTTGATGGAATTTAATCAAAGTTTTTAGAGATTTTTGAAAGAGAAAAAGAAGATGATGATATGCATATGTGCGTGTGCATTTTGCATTTTGTAGGGAACAGAAAAGGAAAAATGAATTTTTGCTATATTTGTTGATATTTAACTTATATAATTAGTAAAGTAAATGTTGACTTTTGAGGCATTAACATAAGAGAGATTGTGTGTGTTTATGCATGATATTAAGGTGGGTGTATGGGCTTTAGGCTTGGGTTTGCACACATAAGTTAGTCTTGTTTGTAATGCACAAATTGGCTTCTACACTTGGCATGCATCAAGATTCAATAACTTAAAATTATCGCAAAGTTTAATTAAATTAGTTATAAACTATTAGAAATTTTTATCATGAAATCTATAATAATATTCCTTATAATTTAGAAGGTAAATTTTTGAAATCTAAATTTCTAAAGGAATTTGAAGGTAAAATAATTGATAAACAACTTAAAATGAGTTATTTGAAATTTTTGTTCTCTAATAACTTCACTAATGAGAAATTTGAAAGCAATTAAATTATATGTAACTTTAATAGATTAAATTGAAATTTTACTTCTCTATTTTTATTTATCTTATCCTATACATGTTATTATACTTAAATCTAATAACTGTAACATTCATTCAAATTTTATCTTAGAACTACATTGATTTTAAACTTACTCCTTGAACTTGACTTATGGAAAAATTGGGGGTTTATATTCTCTCCCCCTTAAAACGAGCTTTGTCTCCAAAGCTTAAAATTTACTTGAATCTTTAAACAACTGAGGATAATTATGTTTGATCTCTTCCTTTAACTCCCATGTGGCTTCTTCAGTTTGAGGATCTCATAAGACTTTGGCGTATTCGATTTCTTTGTTCCTAAGAGTTTGTACTTTGAAGTCCAAAATTCTCATAGGGTGCTTCCCATGTGTTAAATTCTCTTCAAACAATATAGGCTCTAATTCAAGCACTTTATCTGGATTTTGAACATATTTTCTCAAAACTAATATATGTATATCGGCGAGATTTGGAGGAAGTGTCAATCGATATGCTAGATTTCCAACTTTGTTTAAGATTTCAAAGGGTCTAATGCATCTCGGGCTCCACTTTCCTTGTAATCTTCCTCTATGCAAACTTTTGATTGGCCTTATCTTGATATATATAATATATATATATATATATATATATGATCTCCTACATAAACTTTAAGCTCTTTTCTTTCAAGTTTGGCTAGCTTTTCTGTTTATCTTGACCTTCCTTCATCTTTTGTTTAATTTTTACCACCTTATCAATTGTCTCTTGCACTAACTCAGGTCCAATGGCAACTTTTTCCAAATTGCCTCAAAATAAAGGCAACCAACATTTGCGCCCATATTAAGCTTCATATGGCAGCATACTAATGCTTGAATGGTAGCTCTTATTGTATGCAAACTCTACAAGAGGCAAATGGCGATCCCAAATTCCTTTGAAATCTAGTGCACATGATATTAGCATATCCTCCAAGGTTTAGATTGTTCTCTCTATTTGTCCATCTGTCTAAGGATGATATGTTGTATTGAACTTTAATTGAGTGCCTAAGGATTTTTGCAAATTAACCCAAAATCTTGAAATCAATCTTGGATCTCTATCGGATACAATTTTGACTGGAACTCCATGTAATCTATCTATTTCTCTAATATATATTCATTCCAATATTTCCAAGGAATATGTCATATTAATGGGTAAGAAATGAGTATATTTAGTGATTCGATTCATAATTACCCATATAGCATCATAACTCGCATTAGCCCTTGGTAAAGAACTTACAAAATCCATGGAGACTCGATTTCACTTCCATTCTAGAATCGATAAGGGTTGCAACAATCCACTTGGCTTTTGATGCTCTATCTTTACTCTTTGGCAAGTTTCACATTGCACAACATAATGGGCTACATCTCTTTTCATCCCTTTCCACCAATATGCACTTCTAAGTTCTTTGTATGTCTTAGTTTCCATGGGATGAATAGTATATCCAGAATAATGAGCTTCATGCATGAATTCCTTTTTCAAGGTTGCATCATTGGGACACACAATCTTTTATCCAATCGAAGAACTCCCTCTTCTTCTAATTGAAATTCTTTATACTCTTCTTGTGCGAGACCTTGAATTATCACTTGTAGCTCCACATCTCACTTTTGCGAATTTTTAATTCTTTCAAGCAAGGTGGGTTCCAATATTAGATTTGCAATTTCAAGCTCTGGGTCTTGCAGAGTAAATTCCGAATTCAATCTTTCAAATTCCTTTATGATTTCTTTGTGTTTGGTGATCATCAAGCAACTTCCCCATAATTCTTACTACTTAGAGCATCAACAATTGCATTAATCTTCCCGGATGATAACTAATGGTCAAGTCATAGTCCTTTATCAATTTGAGACATCTGTGTTGTCTCATGTTTAATTCTTTCTAAGTAAATAGATATTTCAAAATTTTATGGTCAGTGTATACTTTGCACTTTTGTCCATACAAATAATGCCTCTAAATCTTCAAAGTAAAGAAAACTGTTGCCAATTCAAATCATATGTGGGATAATTCACTTCATGAGGCATTCTACTTGTGCCATTCTATATAGAGGTTTTGATATGGGTTGAGTTCCAGGCATCAACTCTTTGTGAACTCAACTTCTCTATAAGGAGGCATGTCATGCCCCAAGAGGTATCCTAAACGTAACGGTCCGCCACATGCCATATAAGACTCATGAATCACTACCTAAATCCTTTGGGAGTATTGTATAGATGTAAGGCATCCCTTTACGACAATAGAATGCATGAACCAATGGAGTTAAAGAGTTTAATTTGACATTCAATATCATTAGAAAATAAATCAAAACGCATATGTAATTAGTTTCAAAATCTAAGGGGTATTCCCCGCAAAATAATATTAATTAGAGATCTATTACAGTCATCAAAAGTCTCTTGGTTTCCTACAGAAGTCTAAACAAATCTGAATACAACTTCCAGAGGAAACACCTAGCTCCTGTACCTGAGCTATAGGTTGTCTCGGTTTAAGCCATATGAACTCGTGCTGCAACAAATAAAAACTGTAGGGACGTAAGCTACACTGGCTTAGTAAGTGAGAACTTCCAAGATTACATTTATAACACATCATACAAACAAGTGATTGGCCAGACAAGTGATATGCATCAAACATATGGAATCAACAAACATATGACCAGCCGAAAATCATATGTGGATGGACTTGCGCCCTCCATCCGGGTTAGCAGATTAACGAATACTGTGATACTACTCAAATATGTTGTTTAGGATCATGGTCAACCAACTTATAAATTCATTTGTGGATCACAATTAACCAACTCATTAATTCATTTATGGATCACGATTAACCAACTTTTATATCGTTTAGGATCACTGACAACCAACCAATGCTAATGCTCTATCCCCATTTATGATATGAATGAGTACATATTTATTTTCAATTTCGAATAGTCAATTATACTGATTCTTTAAGTTATCAATCAATAATCTCATATAGTCAATCCTAATTCATCTATGCAAGCAATCGTTAATCACCCGGCTTTGATATTCTTATATTCAATTTCTCATATCACAACAACCATACATAACTCCCATTCATCCCCATCATGCATATCCATTTTATCTTTACCAAATATCTAGTTCAACTATCATTACAATCACATACAATAAATGGAATCAGAAGTAATACTCACTCGACCATGGATCACCGGTCTTTTAGTAATAATAATCCAGTGGTAGGGAATCATCGAATTCAGGGTTACCTAAAAAGGAAGAAATGCCCTAATAAGTATTTCATCACTTAACTAATCCAAACTATTTATCAAAACTAGAAAATTCGTAATTCTCGTTATTTGCGGAAGTTCCGACTTAAAACGGCCATAACTTGGTCATTTTAACTCAGAATTTCACAAATTATATATCGATTTCTATCTACTTTGAAAGATATATCTATATCTAATATTATTTTCAAGTTTTGAAAATGTTTGGGTCACGAAATAGTAAGATCAGTTCTGATCAATAGCAAAATCCATTTAAAAAAAAAATAGTTTTGTGAATGTTTGTAATGTTTCTACTTTATAGATCAATTATACATGCAATATTGATGATTTCCTATCATGAATAGCATGTTATGATATTAATGTATGCATGATCTTGAAAACATTTATTAAAAGGAAATTTTAGAAACTTTTTATTTGTAAGACTCCATGACTATTTTCTTTTAAAAAAACTAGTTTCCTAACTTTGATCATCTCCATTTGTTTTGGATTTATTCCTTAAGAAAATCTAATTATCCTTGTTAAAATTGAGTCTTCATTATATCTATTTCTTAGGACCTTCATTTCTACATAAAAATTTCTATTTTACACTTTGCAAACATGTTTTCAAATAGGGATTAATCCAAAATCCAAATTTTGAAAAATTAGTTTTAGAATGATTTCTTTGAGAAAAACTTGTTAATGTATTAAAATTTAAGGTTTTATTATACCTATCCCTTAAGGACTTCATTTTTAAATAAAACTTTAATTTTATGTTTGGAAAATAGGTGTTTTCATGGCAACATTCCAAAATTACGAATTTCTTAAGTTGACTAGTAACTCAAATTTCCTATCTTATTTCTACTCTTTGTTTTGCCTATTCCTCTATCAAATCTCATTCCAACTTATAAAAATAATCACTTAATGATATCTATTACCTATAGCCTTCATTTTTCCTATAAAACACAAGTTTTAGAGTTGATAAAAGATTTTTTAAAGCATGGTTTTCAAGTTATACGAATTTTTCATTTGACCATTTCAAACAAAAGTTTTTTATTTTAAGTTTCTTGCTCTCTAACTAAAGATCTACTAACTACCATATTTATATATACAAACAAAACCTTTTATGATCATTAATGCATTAAAACACAAAATATTCATGAGATCATGAATGTCAAGTATGATATGAGTATCTAAATGCTAGATCTACTACTTATGATGCATGAAATGGAGTTTGAAAGCATGAACATGGATTTTTATGCAAGATCTCTACTTTGCTCTACTATTATATGCATGAATATGAAGATAATCTAACAAAAACTTATTTAAACACAAGATCTACTCTTGTAATGGCTTGATATTCATGTAGTAACATTTTCTTGTCCCTAGCAAGTGCTCATGGGGACTTTAACATGAAACTGTAAACCCCCGAAGTTTTGGGAGTAATTAAAGCTTAAACCCTAATTAAAAGTCAACCGGATTTCCATAGTGAACAGAACCCTAATCTATCGTAACCGTTCAAATCTGGCATTCCTGTTTAAGAAACCCTAAGAAAGTAAGAAAGAATTTAGTAAGTAGAATAGTTCGTAATTATCTAAGGAAGCTTAAAAAGATTAGTTTAGTAAAACCGCAACTCGTTTTGAATCAGATTGGACACAGTTCTTGAAGAACGTATCCCAGGGCTTGGAATAGTAAAAATATTCCGAATATATCGTTAGACTAGTAAAAATAATATTTTCAAAAATATCAATTTCATAACTTTTTGGTAGCTAAAAATATCAGATATCGTATTTATACACGTATTTTCTTGCTACCAGTACTTAAATTGTCATGTCTACTTTACATTACACTATTTACTACTATTTTACACTATTTATCTATCTCTACTTTTTCTTACAACCTACTCTTACAACATATACCTCTATTTCTTACAATTTTCATTTCCAATACAACTTCACATCTTTCATATCTTACTTTTAATTAACAAAAATATAAAAAAAAAAAAAATTTCCTCCCCCTTTCTCTCAAAATTGCACTGGCCCCTCTCCTCTTTCCTCTCCAATTGTTTTATTTTTATTTATTTAATTAACACAATAAACCTCCCATATTTTCCTATAAATACCCGATCTTACTTCCACTTCTTTCACACCTTTCTATACTAAAGTTACTCTCCCAAAATTCTCCAAGAATTCTCCAAGAAATACTCTCAAGATTAGTTCTCTTAGGTAAAAATTCTTCAAGTCCTTTATTTCATTTACTCAGTATGAGCTTGATGTGTGTTTACTAAACACATAACGGTTAAAGAAAGCAACAATAGGTTCATACTTTGTTTTTGTTCACGATCTAATTTTCTTATTTTGCTTTTACATTTATAACTACTAATATATCTATATAGCTATATAATCATTTAGAGCATATAAGCTCATTTGTTTTACAATTTATTTACTTTCCTTGCAATTTATTTACTTTAGTGCAATTTATTTACTTTCATGTTGTTTTTAAGACTAGTCTTTCTAGTCTTAGACTTGTCCTCATCAAGTCAAAACATTTTCTCTTTTTTTTTTCTTCATTTAGGACTAGTCTTTTCTTAGTCCCGGGATACCTTAATGAAGCTAAGGTTCCAATACTTGATTTATTTCTTTACTAGCTTATTCTTTCAAGTTATTTTGTTTCTTCATGTTTCCATAACTTTATGATTCATATTCATGCATGAATATAATGACTTTTGTCTCAACAAAATAAATGAGGAAAGGTTTTCTTAAAAAAATTCTTTTCTAGAAATAAAGGTAGGAAGTAATTTTCTTAAACAAACTTTTCTAAGAAATCTAAGAAGCTCATAATCATACATAGAAAGAACTTTTTGAAATAAACAAAGGTTTTATGAAAACTTCTCTTTTTCATCAAGTGCTAGAAAATTCTTTTCATCAAAATTGAATAATCTCAAGAAACAAAGAAATTATTGTTATTACTTTCAAGAAGTGTTGGAAACTAAGTTTAGGAAATAAAAATAATTCTTTAGGAATTTAAAAGATTACGGAAATTAAATTTAGAAAAGAAATTACATTTGAAATAACTTAAGATATTTTCAAAGCAAAGAGATATTTTTCAAAAGTTCTCATATCCAAAAATCTTTAAAAGAATTACTTTTTTATGGTTTGAGACAACTTTATTAACTTCATACATATAATAGAGTCAATAAATATATTATACATTTCAAAGGTTTTACAAATTGATATAATATCTATCTCTTCAAAATAAGCTTTTGATTTCAAGTCGTGATAAATCTGGTAGCCACTTTTTCGGAACCCAAAAGACTTATTTTGATAAAAATAAGTTTAGAAATAAATAGATCTTTTCGAATAGGTAGAAAACGATATATTATATGTGAAATTCCGAGTTAAAATGAGCAAGTTATGACCATTTTAAGTTGGAATTTCCTCTTATACGATTTTACCGCGATTTTGAGAAAGATTTAGAATCTTCAAGATTAGAAATTTAATGAAAGACTCATTTTGGGTATTTCATCTTGTTTAGTTGAAGAAGGAACCGAGATCATCTTCCCGGAAGATTACTTCGATTAGGATCTACCAACATGGAGTGAGTTAATCCTTTACTAAGTTACATTTCCTTATTTGTGCTTGTAAGTAGTAGCACTAGAAATTAAGGAAATGAAATGACAATTATATGTAACTTGAATTTATGATTGGTTGAATGTAAGTTAAAAATATCGAAAGAAGATGTGATTAAATGAAGTATGATTCTTGTATTGATATGATGAAAATTGTGGTTGATCACCTTTAACCTGAACTTAACATTATTTGGTTAAATATATATTGAAATCAATTCATGCATATCATATTTGTGAGTCACATTTGTTTCACTATTATTCTTCGTGTGGGAAATGAGGAAGTGGTAGTGGTGGCTAGTAGGAGCCCGATAGTCTACATGGGCTATTAGGAGCCAAGAAGTCTACAGGGCGAGCAGGAGCCAGAAAATCTGCAAATATTGATGGTCGTATGGGCCTGTAACCTCCCAACCTTGGACATGGAGGGAGTAAAATCCATGCTACATATGATTTTCGATCAATCTTGTGTATTTTGTTTGTTCATGTGATTGATGCATTCTCATATGCTTGATTTAACACTTGTTTGCCATATGGAAATGTTCTGTAACGGAATTATCTCACTAAGCTAGATTTGCTTATACCCTTATAGCTTTTTGTTACAGTATGATTACCTTTGGTTGGCACCTTGGAGCTCGTTATGCCAGGTGTGAGCTTAAGCTACTAGGAGTTTTTTGGAGAAGTTATATGTATTTAGTTTTGAATATAGACTTCTAAAAAAATCTCTATAGTAGGCTTATGTTGTAGTTATGATCATTTTGTTAATAGACTTTTAAGGCGGGGGAATGCCCCTAAGATGATGTAAGGAATTACTATCTAAATGAAGATCTCATGTTTATTTATATAAGTTCTTGCTTGCTTTTATTATATACTTAAATGTAATACCCCTGTGAGTCTCCTACTATCTTGGAAGCACGCCTTGCATGTGATATCAAAGCTCCTGCATGACTAAGGTTGTCATTCATTAGCTTTAATATTATATGTGGTGGACTGCCACGTTTAGGGTATCCTCCGGGCCGTAACAAAAACACTTATGAATAATCCTGCCTTTACAAAATTTAATGTAGGAAAGGTTTATGATTCATAACCTAAGGCTTGAATCAAGACGAAAATGAAGAAGAAATGAACTTATGTGTGTATGTGTGTGTGTGAGCTAGAGGGTCATGGCAAGGAGAGGTAAAAGAGAGAGAGTTGTGTAATTTTTTTGAAAACAAAAGAAGTGAATGAAAGAGAGAGAAAAGTAAAAGATATATATAGTAAGGTAAATTAGGTTTGTTTAATTATAAAAAGGAAAGAAAATAAAACAAATTAGAACAAAAATTGTGGTTGTGGGGGGGGGTGGGGTGGTGGAGGTGTGCCAGTTTGAGGGGAGGAAGAGAGAAAGAGAGTTTAAATTCAATTTGTTTTGTAAATTATGTAACAAAAGTCTTAATTTGTAATAATTTGTTAAGAGACAAAAATTTCTTGGAAAAGAAAATATAATTGAGTATTTGTAAGGATGTAAGAGTAGGGAGTGGCTTGTGAGTGTAGTAGGTTGTACTTGTGAATAGTAATGAATAGTAAACAAGACAATTAGTTTATCGGTAGTAAATAAAATACGAGAAAAAAGTTATATCTGTAATTTTTATAAATCGAAAAATTATGAAACCTATATTTTTGAAATCCTTATTAAATTTCGGTTCTAAAGAGTATTCCGAAATATTTTTCGAATATCGTGTTCCGGGCTCACTTTCCATAATGAATCTCGGGAAGGCCTGAAATAGAAAATTTTTCGAAATAAAATCTTTTATGGTTTGAAATATACTTTAAAACAATATTCCACATTAAATTATTTTACAAAAGTTCTTTTAGTTTGAAACCGAAAGAAAGCCGGATCTAGGGTTCCTAGGTTTCTCTCTCAAGTTTAAGCTAATCCGGTTTAGGGTTTTTGGTTTTTGGTTTCCGAAGTTTACTTGGTTACTAGGAAAACTGGGGTTTACAAGGCAAATTAGGTAGATCATTTGGAAAAATATCGAGAAACTCTCATACAGGTCGAATATTTTGAACATTTAACTCTTCTTGTCTTTCTTTCATAGAGTACATTATGCTTTCATCTAATTCATCAACTCCTAATAGAATTTCAACAGCTTTTATTTTGGGTTGATTATTTCAAATCACTTCTCCCATAAACACAACTCTCTCCTCCTCATCATTAACAAATGAAATCATTTTTAATTGACTATCCACTTTAATCTTTGCAACTATCATCCATGTCATCCGCAAAATAATATCATACCTTTGCATGTCCACAATTATAAGGTCAATAGTGGTTTTTTGATGATTAATCTTTAATGGACATCACTCTATAACTTCATGAGCAATAATAATTCCACCCATAGGAGTTGAAATTCTCAATCCTTTTTCCATTATTTCTGAACACATCCAACTCTTTTAGATAGACTGGAGTTGATAGAAGAATGTATAGCACCAGTATCAAACAACGCACACGCAGGTATATTTTTCACTTAGATCGTTCCTATTTAACATATGATTCCTAATTAATATTTGTTTTATACAACTACTCTAATCAACCAAGGTGCATAAATAATAACATTCATAAGATAAAATTCAACAACATACCTGCAATGAAACCTGAATCGTCCACTTCATCCTCATCATAAACATCTTCTATCTCCTTAATATTGGAGTCCCTTGCATAGCCAATATTCTTCCAGATCAAGCAGGTTTATTTCCTTGATTATTTCCACCCTTCTTCTCTTTTTTCCCACTAGGCTCCTTGGATTGCTTGCTTCCCTCATTTTTTATTCTTTAAGGATAGTTAGTTGAGACATGTCTCATCTCTTTACAAATAAAGTATGCGGCACTAGATATCGTGGGATAGTTTCCAACCATATGCCTAGGTTCTTCACAATAATAACATCGATTCCTTAGCTAGGACAATCTTTTGGGTAATGGAGCTCCTTGCATTTCCAACAAATAATATTACTTTTCCTCATCATGCCTCCCTTTGATGTTCCAAAAGATTTGGAAAGCTTGGCATTTTTGGAGGAGGATCCCATACCAAAATTATCATAAGATCTTTTTCCAAAAGCTTGGCCTTGCTTTTTGTACCTTTCTATTTCATACTTTATAGCCTACTAAACAACTCAAGCCTTCTCCACCAGCATAGAGAAATCCTTAATTTCAAACTCTACTAATCTTCTTTGATAATGTGGCTCTAATCCCGCCATGAGCACTTGCTTTTTTATTCATCACTATCCTTATAAGTTGAAGGAGCAAATTGGAGTAGTCTATTAAACTCATTCTCATATTCATCAATGCTTCGATCTCCTTGAGCCAAATTCATTAAAATTCATACTATACTTGGCTCTTAAACTAATCGAAAATATTCTTTTAAAAATTCCCTTCTTAAAACTTCTCATTCAATAGGTTAGTGTAGAGATCTTTCCTTAGAATCCCACCATAATATAGCTCTTAATCTCAATAAATACGTTCCATATGATAGCTTAAGAGCATCAAGTACGTGAAATACGTTGAAAGAACTTTCCATATGAGATAATAAATCCTCAATTTCTTCAGGTTTTCCTAATGAACCCTCGAAATATCTATTGCATTGATAAACTTAGGTAGAAGATTCCTTTGTGGTTGAGGTACATGAAGAGGAGGAATTGGCATTTCATGTTGAGTTAGAGATGATGCTCGACTTTCATTAGCAGATTCAACAGATTGATCTACTTCTTCATGTATAGTAGCGAGGGGTAGAACTGGTGAGGCAGAGTCCTAGATCTTTGTGTGTTACAAGAGTTACAGTTGGTGCCTCTATTGGAGTAACTTGGGGTACTACTCCAGGTTGTGCCCCTTGCAAAGCCTATAAAATCAAAGCATTCTGTTGTTGAATGGCTTGCAAGGTACTACTCCACGAAGGCACATTCTGTGGTTCAGGCTGCCTCTGCTCGGCAGTCCAAAGCTTGAGACTGAGCTTCTATGCCAATGGTTGAGCATTCTTGGCTCTACATCCATGTCTACTAAATTCAATTTCTAAATAATCAACTTTAGCTTTTAAACATCAAAACTCTTGTTATAAACTATAACATTCAAACAATACTAATGCCTAATACATATAATGCAATTCATTATTATAAAACACATGCAACACTTTATATTCTAGCTACTTATATATAGGTTCACCTACAAAAATTCAAACTTACTTCTCTTAGCTAAATTAAATTCTAGTCAATCTAAGAAAAAATATCCTTATAGAAGCCTTATATATATAATATATATATATATATCTAATCCCTTTCTTACTCTCATAACCATGCTCTAATACCAATTTTTGTCACACCCATATAGGGAATTCTAGTTGTAACGACACATCATGTAACTAACTGAGGCCTCCAAGAAGTTATATAAGTATTGCACAACTAACATGTCCTATGGCATGGACAGATAATAACAGGATTGAAGGTTGTTAAGAACAAGAAAGATATTACGTATATGCATAAGCCACAAGCAAAGATTAAAATAAAAATAAAAATACAAAGTTTGGTCATCATATAATCATTACATCCTTGGCCTTTATAGGCTTCACTTGATAACTTCTAACTAAAGAACTTATAAAGGATTACAAAACATAACTTAAAATATTCCAAACATCCAACTCTAAGTCTCTATTACATAACAAGGTCTTCCTTCAATCCAACATACATAAATCCACCTCCTATACTAACTTCCACACCTATTCTGGGTCTCGATCTTCTTGCTTATATTCCTAAACATCAGTCTAAAGGAGTGTGAGCACAACAAGCTTAGTGAATACTGGATCATTTCACCATTCAATTAAATCATACATGTTTAATTATTAAGCATAGGCAATGTAACAATCAATCATATGAAGCATGTATGGTTTAGATAACTGGAATCCAAACCTATGAGGAATTATGCCCTCCTTGAGGGTTAAGGATTAGTTCCAGTAATTTATGCCCACATGAATCCAAAACTAAAGAAGGAGAAATCCTTTTCAAACTCATTTATCATTTATAAATGAATATAATTACATATTCCCCACTTCCTTTAGAACTTGGAAATCTTACTAAGTACTAATAATCTATAGCCAACTCCAACACAGGCAGTATCCTTCAGTGTTTACTTAGTTCCTATGAAGCTGACAACCTTATGGTAATCTTAACTAGATTTGTTGAACTCATTAAGCATTGCCATAGAATCAAAATACTAGCATGTAATATGAATACTGTGCAAATGCACTTATGATGTCGTGCAATGCATGTTCGATTTACTTATAGGTCAAGTAAGGTTTATATTAAATTATTTGGCGACCACCTAAGTTCCAGAAAATCAATAACTTACACACATAGAATAGTATCAATCAATTGGTATTCACTTTAACACTACAAGTTTATTCAACCAACAATTAAGCCGCATGCATTTTCCCCCAAAATTCCCATACATATAATTAATTTTCCATTATATTTAGAATTATATGCAACTATATTACAATCATAAACAAGTGAAAAATTCAATTACTCACTCCTACGTTTTGTTTGAATTGTCGTAATAATCTACTGGGAAATTTGAGTTTTGATTGATATATCCTATAAATAACAAACAAAATCTACTAAGTATGTGGCTCTTTAGAACTTATATTAACACTTAAGTATTCTAATCTCATGTTATTGTAATCTTAGTTCATTAATCTTTGAGAAATTATGAGGTGCTAAACTCAACTACCTTCATTTAACTAGTAGAATTTGTTACAGTTTGAAATAATTAAATTTTAAGCCTTGATACTTTTAGAATCTCTCAAAACTTAAAATATAAAAGTTGTAAAGCTCTCTTTAAGCTATCTATAGCCTCTTGAATCGCCTCAATCCAAGTTCAGAAAAAGAAGAAGAAGAAGAAGTTATGGTCAATATACAAAACAACATTACTACTACCCCACCTTTAGAATGATAGGGAAGACAGGTGGGGCAAGAAACAAAGGGCAAAAAGAAGAGAAAATGAAAAAATGAGCGTTCTGATCATTGCCCTCCCAATCTGCACGGTTGAGCCAACATGGTTGTGCATGGTATAAATTCCAATGTTGGTGAAATGAAAAATTTCAGCCCCCCTCCCCTTAAGCATAGCCGTATAATGGACTGTGCTAACCTGTTTTCCTCCTTGCATATTTTCTACACTTTTTACATTTTCCTACAACTTATTATGATGTCAAAACCATCAAATACACTTCAACATTCTCATACATGACCCATAAGTCCTTCCAACAATTTCAAATCGTATGGTATTACATCGAAACATAAACCCAACATCAACTCCATTCAACCAACAAAAGTATATGATATTAATGTTTTATTTCTCATACCATCAATATCATTACCCGACTTCACTTATCTAACTTCAAAATCGTTAACAACCTTACAACTAACAAAACCCAACAAAAGCACAAACTACACTTATGTATATAAACAAAAATTAATAAGGTAATAAAGAAGCTATAACTTACCAAAAAGAGTTTTGACTTGTTGATGGAATTTAATTAAAGTTTTTGAAGATTTTTGAAAGAGAAAAAGAAGAAGATGATATAGGTATGTGTGTGCATTTTGTGCTCTATAGGGAGGGGAAAAGGAAAAATGAATTTTCACCCTACTTGTTGATATTTAACTTATATAATTAGTAAAGCAAATGTTGACTTTTGGGGCATTAACATAAGAGAGATTGTGTGTGCTTGTGCATGATATTAGGGTGGGTGTATGGGCTTTGGGCGTAGGTTTGCCATACATAAGTTGGGCTTGTTTGTAATGCACAAATTGGCTTCTACACTTGACATGCATCAAGATTCAATAACTTGAAATTATTAAAAAGTTTAATTAAATTAGTTTATAGACTCTATTTAAATATAAATTTTATCATGAAATCTATAATAATATTCCCTATAATTTAAACATTAAATTTTATAAATCTAAATTTCTAAAGGAATTCGAAGGTAAAATATTTGATAAGTAACTTAAAATGAGTTACTTGAAATTTTTGTCCTATAATAACTTAATTAATGAGAAATTTGGAAGTAATTAAATTAATATGCAACTTTAATAGATTAAAATGAAATTTTACTTCTCTATTTTTATTTATCTTATCCCACACATGTTATTATACTTAAATCTAATAACTATAACATTCATTCAAATTTTGTATTAGAACTACATTGATTTTAAACTTACTCCTTGAACTTAACTTATGGAAAACTTGGGGGTCTATAATAATAAGTTAAGTGTGCTGTGGGCAGAGCAATCTTGGGAGGATGACTCATTTAAACTATCAACGTTTCAAGTGATTAAGAAGAGGACTTAATATGTCATAAAGTGAATTAAGTGAGATATTAACATTTTACAAAGTTTATTTAACAATGTCTGAATTAATTTTTAATTATATTTTTTGAATTTTTGTTAATATTCAATTACTAATATTTTGTTTGACTTTGTAATGCCCTAAGTTGTAGGCATTACAACTAGCCACGTGTCCTTCTCTTATTAAGAACACGCTAAGGCTATAAAACACCATACCACAATTACAACAAATTTAATCACCACAACTCACATTTTGATTACTTTAAAACATTCCATAAAAATAATCTCTTTTGCTCATGAACTAACAAAAATCCAAAACGACATGTCACCAAACAAATAAAAACCTAACAAACTAGTCTCATAAGATTTTCAACAACTAATAACAATCAAACATAAAATCCATATAGTCTTCTATTCTCTCCACTAGATTCGATGCTCTAGATCTACGAGTCCTCAGCAGGATAGTTAAGTCTACTATTGCCATCCACATGATCTATATATAGATCATACCTAGATAGATCATAAACAACATCATCTTCACTTGGACCTGAAAAATTAAAGGAATGAGGGAAAATGCCTAGTACGCCATACCACAAACAAATGCGCATGGACATGTCAACATTATTCACATACATTCCTAAGCTAATGCAGCAGGCACAAATTATTATCTTTGATTAGTGAGACAAACAACATAGTTTAGACCCATATGTATCTAATCTTAAATCCAGAGTAACTCATGACCCCGATTCACAATCTTTATAAAACAATTGACATACAATATATTGATGTTAGATATTCCCCACACATTGTTGCATTCGCCATACATATCAGAATGACTCCTAATCTACCGGAATCATTTCCAAGTGCAACTCCACTAGGGACAACGATACACAAGGATCATCAGGGCGCCTTGTTAGTATCACACTCTTCATGATCTTTACTAACCAAAGCCATACACATACAACACTCTTTACAATTTATATGTTGGATAAGACTTAGTTAAATTACTTTTTTAAACCTACACGCACAAGCAGCAGACAAGGTAAGGTCGTACCTGGTATTGCTTCCAACTCAAATCCACCAACAAAACTTCTTAAAGAAAGGAACCCTAATCTCTCAGATATCCCTCATTAACAATAATACCCAATTAAACCTTAATTCCTTAATTTCATAATCTCGCTAAAAGAATCTATAACTCTAAATATAAATCTATGAAAAGTAATTAACACATTTGTCTTCTTTGCTTACAATTCAAAGAAATCGTCCAACACAATTTTTCTAACAGCCCCTATTTATCTTCACAATTCCTTCAACGTAAATGTAAGTCTTATATTAACAACTTGAAAGAGATGAAATTCCTTAGAACAACAAAATTTGGAATAGATTCTTACATACCTAGAACTTGTAGAACTCAAGTCGAAATTAAGAACCCTAATCCACAATTCTCTTGAATTTCATTAATAAATCAAAATCACAAACCTATAATTCTCAAACCGTAGGAGTTATAAAACCCTAAGAAAGATATTACTTTTTTCCTTTGAATCAGAGTTTCCTAGATCTTCAATCACTCTAGGGTTTCACCACAAATCTTTGATCTCCTTCAAATCCGTAGAACAACTCGTATGAGAAAGATCGAACTAAAAAGAATGATTGAAAAAGACTAGAGGAAGACCCACTTACGTAGGGTTTTGCTGATGAAAAGATATGACAAGGTCGTGGGGTTTAGGGCCTATATATAGAGAGGGTTGGCTCTGGAAAAACGCAACCCTAACTTAGGAAAAATGCCACTGTAGGTCGGCCAGTATGCTTTCTTTCTACACCGAAGGTCATCATGCCAATGTAAGTCCAATTTCCTTAGAAAATTCTTGACACTTCAACACCGAAGCTTAGGTCGTTGTCCATTATATTTATACCGACAGCTTAGAATTCAAAGCTGGTAGCTGAGATGTGGGCCTAAGATAAATTCATCCGATCATTCGCACGTGACTTCCTTGTGTCCAATTTCATCTGTTCAAGGACAAAAATACCTTTTTATGTATCACTATCTTACAATTCTACCCTTCATTATGAATTATTTATTTGTACTTTCTAGACTCACTTTTTAAAACATTGATTTCTTTTTTTAATCATTTAAAATATTAATACCTTAAATTAACTTACTACGTTGATACGTTTTAATATAATTTACCCTACAAAAATCAACAAACAAAATTTCATGAATATTTATCTTTAACATATGGGCATATTTGTGTGTTTCTAAAGTATGATTGTGTATGATAATTATGTACAATCAAATTGCAATAAAACCATATTATTTTATGGCATCTACTAGAATTAACATAATTTGCATTTATATAACCGATGAAATCATTGTTGCATATTATGAAGATAATATTGTAGAATAGCAATTGGTAAATCTAAAATTTATCAAAGACCTTGAAAAATGTTTTAGTGAAACTATTATAAATATTATTAATATACTAGTTGAAAGGGCATTTACATATTCAAAAGGAAAAAAAAAAAATAAAAATAAAATAAAAGGATTTTTCTTAAAATCACAAATAGTAAGAAAAAAATTAAAGACATGGATAAATTAGAAAAGTAATAGTTTAAACAATTTCTTGTTTTATTACTATGGTAAAGAATAATTTATGTGATATTTCATTTCACATATTAACTTATGTTGCATTTGGTACACAAAAAATTGTTCAAAATGGAATTGATTAGAATGGGAAGAATGGAATGGAATGAGAAGCAAAATGAGAATAAGAAATAGAATGATAAATTCATTCCTTTGTTTGGATACATCATGGAATTGAATAGAATTGACATGTTATTTGTTAAAAATATCCTCAATAATTAATATAAATAATAAATAAGTAAGAGGATAAAAAAAGAATTTAATGACAATTATTTATGAGGAAAAAATGGAATCGCAATTCTTTTTTCTTAAGAGCATAATAGTGATCTCCCATCAAAGCCAGAATTGTTAATTTCCAAGAATCGCAATTCCAACTTTAAAAAACGTAAAATGGAATGAATCTCTGAATCACGATTCAATTCTAGGTTCATTCCTATATACTAAACATAACATTTGTGTAACTACAAATATTAGTAAAAGTTAATTAATCATAAATTAGAAAGTTCATAAGTAGGGTACCCTATGAAACATGTAGATTTTTTTTTTTTTTTTTTGCAAAATCTATATATATTTTTCCTTTCATTCATGAACTCTAAGTTTATAATTTTTGGCGTTGTTTCATATAATATGTAACACTATCTATTTCGTATATTTAATATAAACAATACGTGAAAAGAAATTTGAAAAATAATTTGTTAATATCACAAGTTCTGTAAACTCTAGAAATTTTCCACATTAGTATACGACCTTACAATAGATTATATGAACTAGATAATAGATTTAGATTCTAATCAAAGTCTAAGAATAGATCAATACCTAGAATTTGGTTAGATAAAGGATTTAGAAATTGAATAAAGAATTTCTTTAACCCTAGTTGATACCAAAAACGAGATTTCGTATCTTGAATGAATAATTCAAGATATGATTAAAAGAAAATCTAAAATCTAAACCCGAAACTTGATATACAAATAGATTTAAATAGAAAGATACAAATATAGAGATTAAATGATTGCTTTTGAACTCAACAATGATTCGAGATTAGAACAACGAGTAGTAATGAGCCTGTACTTAGATTTAAACCCTAAATTTAAGATTCTTAGATAATATTAAACTCTACTAATAAGATTTCATGATAGGTATCGAAACTAAAGATACATATATAGTTTAGCTTCTGTATTAAAAGCAATTTTGAGTAAATAATTAACTACGTTTATAGACAGAAAACGATAACCTAAAGATAAACCGTTAGGATTATAAATACACAACAAAAACATAAATTGTTGTATAACTCAAGATCTGAACTTCAAATAAATAATCGAATCACGCTTTTGTTCTAGTTCGAGTTCTCTTAAGCTATTGAAGCCTAAAACAAAAATTGACCTAATGAGTTCAGGAAACTTTAATCGTGGGAGATAAGATTATACAAATAAATACTCACGTATATATAAAACTTAAAATTATATTATTTGATAATCTAAGTGTTTTGTATACTCCTATAAACATATTTTTATACAAAAACTCTCAAATATTAGCTAATTTATACCCGTACAACTTGTTAAATTATCCTAAAACTAAATTAAAATAATTAACTAATGTATATATATGTTATCGGCTGCAATTCGGTGGGAAAAATTACGAAAGAAAAGAGAGCCGTAATTCATCAAATAATTCACCAAATTTGTCAACAAAAGCAACCTAAGGACCAATTAAACAATGCCAACTCAACTCCTCATTAATTAGTATGAAAACAACAGCCAAATGAAGAGCAAATTCGGAGGAAATCGAAGGGAAATGCAGCCGTAACTTCTTATTCTTCTTCTTCTATATATATATGCTTTTAAGACTAATAATGAGGAAACAAACAATCCTCTTTATTTCCCAAACTTTCCAGAACAAATCAACACTTGAATAGCCACTAAAACGAATTAAAAACAGAGAACAAACATATCAAAACATTCAAGTTCGGATCAAAGGAAAAACAATACGAAAAACCCTTGGATACGAGTTCAAAGGTAAGTTGATGAAGTTCGAATTATTTCTTTCAATTCTAAGCATTATGACCGACTTCTGATAATCATAGAAACGTAATAAACCCAACTACAAGCTTCGATTTCCATCGGATCGGCTCAAACGAGGTAAAAATCCGAAACCCTAGTTTTATTTCCATAAGATCGAGATCTAAGATTATATGTATGTAGAAGTATTAAGAGTTGTTGTATGACTATATATAAGATATAGGAACACTTACAAACGGTTTAAGAATGTTTTTAACATGGAAAATTTAACAAAACTAAATCGGATCATCGAGGAAGATGATGAACAGTACTAACACTGTCTCAAAGCCAGCAGTGTAATCGTTCAACGCCGGCGGCTTACAAGGATAGGCCGGCGGCTTAGAGAAGGCTTATACTGAACAAAAGCAACGTAAAATTTAATTTCACGTAAAGATGAATGCAAGCCGGCTATCTGGGGAATTACGCCGACGGCGTAGGATCGGCGTATGTTGAAAGCCAACAGCTTTCAAAGCCGGTGCAACCGATATGAAATGATTTGCAAAACCAAGTTTACACCGGCACCTGGGTTTCAAAGCCGGCGGCTTTAAGCCGGCGTACGCCTAAATTTCTTCAACGAAAGCTAGTTTTGAAATAAACAAAATACATATATATATATATATATATATGAGCAATACACCTACTGATTATATATTATATATATATATATATGATAATATAGAATTTATTAAATAGATAAGTAAATACAAATATTTAGAATACTTTGATTTATATCTAATAATTCTTAAAATCCTAGAATTAAGGAAAAATATTTAGTGTTAATAAAAGATATAAAATAGTTAAATATTTGTTTTAAATAGATAAAATAGGTAAGAATGAAAATTAAAATAAGCTAAATTCTTAAGTAATGTGACTTCTAAAAATAACAAAATAATTATACGAGATAAATAGGGAGAAACACGACAACACTAAGTAATAACAAATAAATATAATTTTCTATATTGGGATCAGTATAGAATAACATAAAATTAGTATTAGTCACTACCAAAACTTAATAAATATCAAGTTTAGGACATTGGCCACATATAGGAATTTAGCTATATAGTTTATATTTTATTGATGACTACTTTAATCATCTTTTTAGGTGACTTTGATACACTAGATGATCTGCCAGCAGATTATTACGATTGAGTCAGTATGAGCAGGCGAGTAATTCAGTCATATTGTACTGTTTGTGCTTGCAAGTAGTTGAATATGTAATGCAAAGATAATCAAACGATTGTTTTGTTGAAAGTATGTTGTGATCTGATTGTATGATTGATAAAATATCCTTACAAAAGTGATAATGCAATGATTTGATGTTGTGAATTAGTATGATGATGATTGTGTGTAATGTATGATCACCATAAAATTGAATAACAATTATTGACTTAAAGAAATAATATGATCATGCATTGCACGAATTACATTATTGCATATATATTGGGATGATAGCCTGCTACGTATTAATATTTCGGTTCTCTATTAGTGCTTGGTTGTTCTAATGTGTTAGTTCTTCCAAGGCTTTCTTTGTTCCGTCAGTTCTACAGGAACTAAGTGGCACCGAAGAACGTCGCCCGTAGTATTGCTTTGAAGTGATTAATACCTAGGAGTTTCTAAGGTGAATGCAGGAGATGGTCAATTTAATCAATCAATTATATTCAAAGTGATAACCCTAAAACGAGAAATCGTTGATTTTCCTATGAACTTAGTCTCTCCTAGGCAGGTGGATCATGGAGTAATGATTCTTCAACCCTTAAAAAGAGGGCGTAAATCTTTTTCCTGTTTGGATTCTAGATCATCCAAGGTTGTATTTGTGCATATGGTTGAGTGCTCGCATTGCATATGATTTGCTAATAACTTGTGTGAAGTATGATATGTCTGGTTATTCACTGAGCTGTAGTTTTGCTCATACTCCAACAGTCTTTTCAGGTTTACCTTATGACCATGGTTAGTCACTTCCAGGAGTATGGCTCCAGTAAGAGCTTAAGAGCTGGAAGTCTAAGTCTGTACTTTGGTTTAATGGTTATGTTTTATTAGAATAGATTAATTAGTGCTAATGTATCAGTTATGTACTTCAGGAAGACTATTTGGTTTGTAATAGTTCTTTAATGTTTATTCACTAATTTATTTCTTTCATGTATTTGTCATTTCTTATCAAGCAATTAAAAGATCCTGTTGTTTTGAAAACCTATCATTCTCTGAAGGTAATCTAGTGATAGTATTCAAGTGTGGCTTATTTACTACTACTAGGGTACCCTCGGGGCGTGACAAGTTCCGCTATATGTAGAATCTATTTATGCATGAAAGTTGAAACCTGTAACAATTCCATGTGAATCATATTTATGTGATATTAAACAAAATTATTAAACTTGCAACAAATCCCAAAATTAAAAACTTTAGAACTAATTTTATATTAATTGGTCTTAGAAGATAAACAATATCTCTATATAATAAAATAGTACAAATCCTTCTATAATAAAAATTTTTAAAAGGTAGTCCACAAATCATAATCTTGAATAAAAGTGGTCAAAAATTAAAAAATGGAGTATTTTTTTTTATTTCTCATATATTAACAATATTTTATAATATTCAATAGTATATTTACATAGTACCTAGCAACCTATATACTTTACAGTTGAGTACAAATTCCAGGATATGCAGGTTTTGAATGAATATAAGGTACAAGGACCTCATATCCGTACCCTACCTTGTGAGAGTAGATTTTGGAAAATCAATACTCATACTCACCAGCACCTTTACCCAGTCATTCAGAGTATGGGTGGTGCCCTATATAACAAGGTTACCCACTTACATCTAATAATTATTATGATCGAATTAGATTATGAATATTGAGCAATGGAAGTATATATAGCTCAAATTAAAAAAACAATATAAAATAAAGTGTTGGACATCACGGATGGAATTTTGCCTAAATTAATTGCATTTCAATTATAAGTGTGCTTAATATTAAGAACTTGATATACGAATTACCAAAAGTGAAAGAGTATTTACACAGTCATTACATGTAATATAAAAAATAAAAGAATATGTTAGTTGCAAATTTTTAAACATACAAATTTTGATCTAGTTATATAGGAAAATTCTACGATGCAGTAACTGAAACGTGATTGCACTATATAGCTAGTTTTTAATCTACAATAATAGGTTAACAAGTTAATGGTTTCTATTTTTTGCTTTTCACTTTTTTCTTTCCTTGCTTTTCTTATTCAATTTTACATACTTCTTTTACACCCAAAACTAATTTATCCTTATGTAATTTTTCCTTTATTCTTTATTATCTTTATTACATCAATTTTTCACTTTGTACTTTACATGCCTTTTATTTTTAATGAAACTTATTTACTATGGTTTATATTTAATATTCACTTTCTTTACTATCATTTTATTTCCCCTATTTTTCAATTTGCTTTTCACCTATAAATGTACAGCGTATATGCGCATAACATATATCTATATAATAATTTGATCATTCTTTACATGTCATTTTCCTTTTTATTGAAACTTATTTCTTTTGGTTTATATTTAATATTCACTTTCTTTACTACTTCATTTTATTTTCCCTATTTTTTAATTTGTTTTTCACTTATAGATGTATAATATATATGCACATAACATATTCCATATAATAATCTGACGTATTAAGTAAAAAGATATATATTTTTTTTAATTTTTAAATATACTCTTATGTTACATATTAAGTAAAGTATTTGTAATTTTATACAATAAATAATTCCACTTAATATATTTTTTTACACTATTATTAAGCATACACTTATATTATATACTATATCAATAATTTAACATCAACAAAATGAATTGTAATATATGTATTTATTACATACGTATTATATTGCCACCGACAATTGTATATGTAATATAATATTACCAAAAAGTAATTTTAATATAGGATCTACACAATTTATGTTTGTATTCATATTATATTTAATATAAATTGCTACTGAAAATTGCATATTTAAATCTGTTACATCCCTAATTTAATAATACGGCTAATCTATACCACAGATCCAGCCAAAATGGAAGGCACTTCCAATGTGATCATCGTGAAATATTTAATGTGCAGTTGAATTTTGAGGCTTTTATTTAATAGTAAAATTTTATGATAAAATTTGGTATATGATGTTAGGAAAAAAGAAAAAAAAAAAAAAAAAAGCGAAAAGCGTATAACATTTAACGGAACCAATAATAGTATTTATCTGGAGACGAAGACGTAGTGCTAAAGAAGACATTTTTGTGTCCTCCAAATTTACTTCAACTTTTCCAATATTTTTTACAACGATTTGTCATTTAATAATATTTATTGAATTTATTTTGAGGAATCACGTTCGATTACACCTATGCATGTCTAAATTAGGCCTTGTCCAATGAAGAATGCAAATTTTGTTTCATTGACAGGATCAAATTTGAGACCGGCAACAACTTGTAAACTGCTTTTCACGGGATCTTGGCATTGGCATGGGCCACGTTTAACTTATGACTCAATTCAGCCCGGCACTAGTGGGTTTACCCTGTTGGTGTGGCCTGGCTCTATTGGTCATGATCTGCCAATTGACCCAATGGATTGCCAGATTTAGGCCGGTTTAGGTCTTCAACCCATGCCATCCACTAGACCGGCCAAATTATCCCAATTAAAAAAAAATTAACAAAAAGTGAAAAGAATATAAATAGAAAGAATATTTAAATTATGTTTCATGCGAATAGTGAAAATTTATTACAATTTATAATATTAAATATATTGTTTTCTTAACGACACTATCAAGAATGAAAATTTATTACTATTCATTCATAACATCAAATATATATTTTTTTAACAAAACAGGTAATAAATATGATTAAAGAACTTTTGTAGTGAGATTTTTACAGATTTCTATCCAAATGATTCTTGTTTTTTAATAATGTGGGACTTATTATTTTTGTAGGAATTGTCTTTGTGTTGAATTTTTCATAGGGAAAAGGAAAATAGTATTATAGTTTTTTTTTAAATTATGAAATTGCCACTTGAATGAAAATAATTCCAGTTTTAGGCAACTTGACCTTGTCTCTTCGGACCAATCTCATTTCTTCAAGAGACGAGGTTACCTCATCCTAGTACCTCATCTCTTCAAGAGACCAGGTTGATGGGAGTAAACTTCTCATCCTCTTTTTCGTCTTGCCAGTTCTGACATTGGAGGGAAAAAAAAATCCAAACTCTCTCACACCCTAACCCTAATTCATCCATTGTAGCTCATTTGAAGCTTCAAATTGGCACATGATCTTGAGTTATTTCGATCAATATGCATCATAGAGTCATCATTTGGAGCAAAATTCAACTGATTGGAGCAGAAATTTCAAGCATGAAGACGTGCATGATCTCATGGGTATGCCCTATTTCTTACTCTAAATTGATTACATGGGTGATAATGAAGAAAAGATATAGTATTGGTAATCATGCTAATTTATGTTTGAGTTAGGTCAAAACAAGCTTGAATTTAGATTATAGATGTTATATTAAATAAAAAATTATTTAAACTGAATTGAACGAATTTTAATCAAGTCGAATTTAATTGTATCAACTTTTGTTTGAATCAAGCCCGAGCTTTAATTATTGACCAATGTAGATGATTAGACATTATCATCGCAATCTATAGAAGGAAATTTTATGGTTTAGAAAAACAAAGTAGCATGCCAGTACTATGGTTAGTATTGATTCACACTTCCTTAGGTATGCTTTGTGATTGTTGTTGAAATTTGATAAAGTATCTCCTATTCTTTACAATCGAACTTTTAAAAAGACGTTAATACATTATGATTCTAATCATCTCATCAACGAAATATTTTGATAAGAATGAGATAGATGAACTTGCATTGGTATACATGGTCGATATTATGGGAGTGGAATTCATGAGTCATGAATTCATTTCATGCATTCAACATATGTTTTATGAGTTGCCAAGATAGGTAAGGAAATAGATAAGGCCAAATTCGCATTCAACCTATCTTTTATGAGCTTGCAGGATAGGTAACTAAATGGATAAGGCCAAATTCATATTGTATGGTCATGGCAACACTATGGATGCATACTTCAGAGTTCTACCTAATCATGCAGATGATATCATCATTCGATGCCATGCCAGGGCGTACATTCTATTGCTACTGGGGGGTTTGTTGTTGGCGACAAATCATCTAACCTGGTTCATGTTATGTACCTACAGTTGCTTGAGGAGTTCGATAGAGTAGGCTAATATGCATAAGGAGTAGCCTGCTTAGCATGACTATAAAAGCAGCTATGCATGGCTTCCCATATTGACGCGGGTGACATAGCAGAGCCCTTAGTAGTTTTGCAGATTTAGGCCTGGGAGCAATTCCCACACATTGTCCCCTTGCGATGCCAAATTACAACAGTTACCAAGGGGTGCCCTCTCATCAGTTACTGAGGTACCACCTTTGATGTCACTCGACCTCTACAAATTTGTTGTTCGAGTATAGGGGACACTTTGATTGATAGGTCCGTGGACAGGTATGGTTTTGTATGTCCTATTTGTTCATATTTGTGCAATTACATTAATTTTATTTATATAAATCTTACTCTTTTAAGCAACAGCTTGTTTGGGACTCTACTCTATTATTATATATTCCTTGCCTGAGTACTATCACACTGGCAAGAATGTATGGTGTGCACGGGTTCCCCTGATTTGCTTTCCTGTTGTCGAGCACTATTATCCATACAAGGTGCTTAGACAATTTAGTGGTTTTCCAAAGGGACACTAGACCTCCCGTTTGATATGAGATCCTTACATTATCTCGACTTACAGAGGCATTCCGAGTGGAATTGGGTAGCAGAATACGCCAGGTGGATCATAGCGTGGAATGGTAAGCGTGATCACATTGTGGAGATGCTGGATATCCCTATTAGTACATCAGGAGATTATTTCGATTGGTATGATGGGATCACCGGGCATTGGATCAATTGTATGGGGGCCAGTATATGATATATAGTAAGTTTAGTGATTACATAAGGTATATGGATATCTATTGGATTCGTAATTTCCTAATTTACATGTTTATTCTTAATTGCAAGCAGATTTCATTCACTAAATCCCCAACATGCCACTTGAGGACACTCCTGACACTACAGGAGATGTTATTCGTCTAGTGGATGAGTTCATGGGACTCATATCAACGATTCAGCATTGAGACATAGACTACACAAGGAGAGGTATGGTCAAGGATAGGGTCAATAGCAAAGGCGAGGACGGGGTAAGGAGTGAGTGCCGATATAGAGTTGCAGATATCAGAGACGAGCCTTTACCCCTCACATGTACACCATGATGAGCCTGGCCCTTCGCATGTTCAACCTGATTTATCTAGTACATCATCATCATATGCTCATATGCTTGACACCTTGATGCTAAACATCTGTGTTGTTCATACCCCTGGAGCTCCACATAAGAGGCGACCATCACCGCCATGTGATATGGGAGAGGGACTCACCTAGTTAGACCCAGACCTTATCCTATTTTACCAGTATAGTGTTGATGGTAGAGATAGGGATGCCATTGTTACACAGATTGATCCATCTATGGAGCATCCCTAGCATGGTTTGCATCAGCATACCCCATTTGCTTGTATTTTCACCAAGTAGAGACGAAGGAGACATAGCACACAGGAATAGATTAGATTAGATTTCATTTATATTTATGTTATACAATGGTTGTATGTATTACTATATATACATTTAATGAAATTAATTGAACAATATTGCAACTTTTTTCATATTATGTGTTATGTGTTTTTCCTTATCATGATTGGCTGGATTCGGTTTGGGAATACCATTATGATTGGATGGATTAGGTTTGGTTGTTTTATGTTGTTTCGAAGTTGTTTCTCTATGGTGGACTATGATTTATAGCTGATTATGACAGGTTATAATTGTTTCCATTTATAAGGAGTGAAATGTGAAGTTTAAAAGGGGGAGGGGTATGTCAGGGCTAACTTCATCTCTTGAAGTGACGAAATTAGTGCAAATAATAACCTCGTCTCTTGAAGAGACGATGTACTAGCATGAGGCAACCTTGTCTCTTGAAGAGATGAGGTTGGTCCAAAAAAGGACCTCGTCTCTTAAAGAGAGGAGGCACTTGATAAATATAGGACCTCGTCTCTACCTAAAATTAGGATTATTTTCATCCCATTGGCAATTTCGCATTTTATTAAAAGCTGTAATATTATTTTCCTTTTTCCTGTTTTATAATCCCTCATTACTAATTTCATAACTAAATATCAATATGCTTTGTTTATAAAGAAATACACGTACTGAACAATTTTGTTAACATATGTACTAAAGAATGTTTTTCTTAGGCCCAATTTATACT
Source organism: Combretum micranthum (assembly GCA_024138025.1). Taxonomy (NCBI): domain Eukaryota; kingdom Viridiplantae; phylum Streptophyta; class Magnoliopsida; order Myrtales; family Combretaceae; genus Combretum; species Combretum micranthum. Next base: position 794,443 of record JAMXBD010000381.1, read on the forward strand.
AAGCTAAAAGTTGTTTAATTTAATTTAATTTTTATTTTTTCCACAATTTTTCCTATTACTGTTTAAAATCATTTTTAAATTTAAAAAATATTAGCTGGTTCAATGGGCCTTGAACTAGCTGGTGAACCAGTAATAAGCCTACAATTGGTCCATGACCTAACGGGTCCAGGCTAGTTCGACCCGATGCCTACATCTAGCTTCAACACTTTATAAACAATTACACAACATCTAAATGATAGTTAAAATCATCATATTCATGGAAAAAAAAAAAAGCTTTGCATAGTTGAAATACTCTAAATCCTCACTTATTTAAATTAGGATTGGCTTAATTGAATAACATAATACGTAATTAATTCTAAACTTGAATTTGAACTTAGTTTAGAAATTCAATTTAGATGATTTTACTAAATAAAACAAGTAAACAATAAAGTAAAATTAGATACTTTAACATAGCTAGATTGGTAAATAGATTTAAATTTAAATTTAAATTTAAATTTTAAATATTCCTTTCAAATTTTCTATTTGCTTTAGTCATCTATTTCAAGCATCAAAGTATTCAATTCTTTCCAATCATCAATTTTAAACTTCTATTCCTTTTCAGCTTCAATTGCCTAAACCTTCAAACAAGTAATTTAAATGTTTTGCAAATTCCTAAACCTTTGAATTTTAGTTTAACTTCTATTTTCTTAATCCTCATAAGTTTTGAATTAATTTGCTTGTTTAAAAATATTAGAACTTAAGTCAAGACCCAAACTAAATATCAATTTCTTATAAATTAAATTTCCAAACTATATTTTTAATTCAAGAGATTAATTTCTACTATATAGATTCTCAAATTATTTTCTAATTATTTATGATACATAAAATAATTACAAGAAAGATTCAAGTCTAATGCCCTTATCACGACTCTAAAGGGGGCCTAGTAGAATTACCTTGAAGTTATCATATCATGTGTGCACCCGAAGTATGAGAACTTCTTGCAAGTCAGAGTTTGCAAAACTTTAACTAATTATGCACTCGCTGTGTTATACATATATATTTATGACAATAGTTAAAGATACCAATATTCCATAGACCACGCGGATTGCGAAGAGTTGGATATCCTACCAAACAATAAGATAAAGTGAACCTAGGTTTAAGAGAAATATTGATTATTGGTAAGAAAGAAAACTGTAGTTTCAAAATACATCTCTCAATCTAAGTTCAACATTACAAGTTCCTATCTACTACTTAACTCGTGAAACACACATCTACATTGAGAACCTAGCCCATTCCCAGCTTTTAAATAATGAAATGGCCATGAATTCCTTAAATTGCATGCTAATGTGTTATTGGAATGAAATATATATATATATATATATATGTGTGTGTGTGTGCTTAGTTAATATAATTAGTGAATGTGTTATTTTATATGTGTATAGTATTATGAAATTAATATTATTGTTTGATATGTATAAATGTGTGTGTAGTGTAATGAATAAATGTGTCTTTTGCAAATTAATATGCATGTGTTATATTTAGAATCTAATCAAATTATTTTTGAATTTGCTTAGATTATGACAGAATTTTTGTAAACCTTAGACCCACTTTTTGGGCTTAAATTCAACCCAAATACATTTGGAATTTGCTAAATTAATTCTAGGACAAATATACCCCTAATGGCTAAGTTTGGATGACAATTGACTTTAATTTGGACAAGTTAAGCCCTCCTTTTTGGGCAGCCCTATTTTCATACGAATTTTCATCTTCTTTCTTTCTTTCTTTCTTTCTTCCTTTCTCATCCCAAAATCTTTAACCCTAAGCCAAGACTTATTACAAGCTTTAGGATTTGAATATTATTCCAAGCCAAGATTCAATCATGTGAGTTTAATGCAACCTTTATCTTTTATTTTATGTTCTATAATGTGTTGTTTTTAAATGTTAGGATAGATATGATTTTGAGGTGATAATTGGTGTGGGATTGATTTGATGCATTGATGATAGTTTGGATGAGATTATGTGATTAATGAAGTGGTAATTTGTATCTTATAGGAGTGTGGATGTGTGGAGATGAGTGTTATGGGAGATTAAAGGATTGAGTAGTGAGTTGTGAATTGGAAGTGTGATTAGAGTTTTGATGCTTAGAAGTAGGATACATGTTGTTAGGATAGTGTTTGGATCCTATAACAAGCTTTGGAAAGTTTGAATTTAGTTTGGAGAATTTTTGAAAAAAATGAACAAAGTTGTAGTAAAACAGGGGAATGCAAAAACAATTTTCATACAGGCTAAAATTTGAACGTACGTCGACATCTGGGATTTCTACGCCGCCGGCCTAAAGGCGGTGTTGGAAGCCCACAGAATCAAATTTCTTAAGGCTGACGGAACGCCGCCGGCTTTCGCTGAAAAAGTCAACCGGCGTTCATCCTTTCATATTATACGCTGGCTGCTGGGAATCAAAGCCGCCGACGTATGTGTTAAAGCTGCCAGCATATCTGGGTAAGCAGACGGCTTACACCTCTCTGGACGTTTTGAAAAATTTTGAATTTGGATTCTACGCCAGCTCAAGGCCGCCGGCGTAGAATGAAGGCAGTCGGCATACCCTTGAACACTGCCAGCGTTGGCAGTGTTGATTTTCAGAGTATCGAACACCGGCTCAAAGCCACCGGCTTTGGCTGCCGGCGTATCCCCTGCGCTTTTGAATTTTTAAAACTTTCTTTAAAATTTTCCGAAGTTTGATATATAATCAATTACGTATTTGTTAAGCGATATAAGATATAATAGGATGTTTAAATGCTTTATTATGACTTTGTATTAATTTATTTGGATTTCTTTGATATATTTATATTTTATACTAGTTAATTAGTGCTTAAACTAAGTGTGAACTTAATATTGATTAAACAGTGATAGATCCTCGCCCAGTCAACCCCGTTAACTCCCGAGCTATCTCAGGTACGCGGTAACTTGCTTGTCTCTGTGCTAGGATAGGCATCAAAATCAAGCTACCTTAAATTAAGAAAATCCTATTGATATATGAGTGTTGATTGTCGTTGTTTGCCGTTGAATCTGGTTCGGAGAGCGGCACCCTGTTCAGATTGGGGGCAGGGTACTTTCTCGTTAATGGATAGAATTGTTTAGGAGATATGAGTATCCGAGCTGCTCATATCAACCCCTTGAGCGTTGTGATGCGTTACTCAGGAACCCCTAGTATTACGGGCTACGCCGGAAGGTGGGGCTGCCTAGTCTGTATGAACAGTAGGGACCACTCAGGGAGGCAGATGTAATACTAGATCCTTGTTGTCCGGAGTTTGAATACTCCCATGTTGTCTTACTCACTAAAGACTTAATAATGAACAAGTGATTGGTGCATAGTGCATTTAGTCTAAGAATGTGTGATTCACTTCGCATTTTGTATTCGTTACTTGTGTACTAGGCCTTTGGCTCATATTTTATCTATTTCAGGTGATGATTCCGATGAGTTCTATACGAGTATGGGGTACGAAACCGACTTTGAAGATTTTCTTGATGGGTTGGAGGATTAGAGATGGCCATGGACTCAATGGACCCCTATGAATGTAATAGATTAGATGTGATTCTTTTTTGTTGATAATGTAAATATAGTGTTAGTTGAGTTATGTTTTGAAGATTTTTGTTAAGGCTTGTAAGAAGCCTTTGGATGTAATATATATATATATATATATATGTGTGTGTGTGTGTGTGTGTGTGTGTGTGTATTTAGCTAATTAGAAGTTAAGTGGTTTCCTGTGCCAAAATGTGTGGTAGTATCGCTTTGCTTAAGGTTTTAAAAAAAAAAATTATGTCTCCCATTGTATAATACCTTTATGGAGTTAGATAAACAACTCAAACAATTCCATTAGGCAACCTTACATATAATCTTAAGGATTATATGTGGTTGGGGAACCGTTATCTCTTATTTCAAATATAGGGGTGATAGCGGGTTCTTACAAATAACCTACAGAAACAAATTGTGGAGTGGTTAGCAACAATCAACTGAGTGAAGTATAATCTGTACTCTATAATGAGTAAATACATATGGTTTATCAGTAACCATATGTGGAACAACTTTATGCTCTTCGTAACAAGGGTTTTGAAGGGGGAAGGGTATGAGGCTCCAATTTCGTCAACTTCCAAAGAACCCTCGGCTTCGAGACCTGAACTATCAGAAAACTGTTTAACCAAACATATAAAATAGAGTGTACGTATATACATATATTCCCGAAGTGGGTATAATCTCAAGTAATGATACTGACACGGCCCTAGATAATAGGTTGTACCCCTAAATACACTTTAGTTCCTACTTGTCAAGGATAGGGTGTAATCTCCTAGTTATTCTTTAAGTTAAGATAGAAATTATAAATTGAAAATCTATATAAATCTAATATGAAGAGGGAATGAAAAGTAATTTGGTAAATCCAATTATAATAGCATGGGAAAGGTGAGTTAAGTAGAAATAGAGCTAATAGAAAATCTTCTATTTAAAATACTTGTACTATTGTCAAATTCTTTATAAATTAGTATTTATAAAGCCTAAATCCTAAATTTTTTATTATGAATTAAATTAAGGAACTTTTATACAAATAAAATTTTTAAATACAAATGGGCTAAGCTTAGTATCAATCTTAGACTTTTATTTCTTTATTTTCAATGCATCAAGAGGCCCGCTTTTAATATAAAAACCTAAGCCTAATTCTTTATGCAAGCCAATAGCCTCTTTTCCCTGCCATAACAAGCCTACACATGCACATGCACAATAACTCTTAATATGTCTTAAAAGTCAAAAGTAACTTGATCAAAATTAAGGGATAACTATCAAATTAAATCATCAAAAATTATCTTCTTCTCCTTCCCATAGCAGGCACCATTTTTAGATACAAACACACCCCATTTCCTTCATCTTTTTCACTTCCAAAATTCTCCAAAAATCCATTTGAAGCTTCATCTTCAAGTCAAAGTTTAAATTAGGTAAATAATACTTACTTTTGCTTTGTTTATTTTCTTAGATAAATGGTCATAAGTAGTGTCCTTGCTATCTAGTGTTGTATATAGGGTTGTTGATGATATTGGTGTTGGATAAGTGAAGATAGATGATGAAAATGATAGTTTAAGGCTTAAAGTGAAGATACAATGGATTTTGGTTGGTTACCTAAGGTTGAAATTGTATATAATCGGTGTAGTGTAAGTTGGTATGTGTAAAATCATTTTGAAGTCGTGAAAGAAGCATATAAACCTTATATGTAAGTGAGAAGGTGTTTTTGATGGATATTAGGTCATAATAAGTAGTAGGAAAGTGTAAAATTTTGAAATTAAAAATATAATTTAGGATTACCAGATAATGGGTGTCATGGAGGGACGATCTTCTTGGATCACATCGTTTTGCCACATCATGGGTATGATGGAGCCTGTTATCTTCTCGCATGAAATTTTCTCAAGTGATCATAGGCGTGATCATTGCCATATTCATGATACGACCTAGATAACAGCTGTAATAATAAATGCGATCCCCTCGAGTTGTTTCTTTCTCAAGTGATCTTGAGCATGATTATAACCGTAATTCATGATACGACCTATATCACGGCTAGAGGTGGGCAAGTGGGTTAAAGGGGCCAACCCGGCCCGGCCCACTTTGGCCCGTGGGTTAAACGGGCCGAACTTTGTTGGCCCGTTTAATCCACGAGCCAAAATTGCCCAACCCTAACCCAACCCACTTTAGCCTGTGGGTTAAACGGGCCAGCCCACTTTTTGACCATTTTAACCCACTTACATATTTTGTGAGTTAAATGGGCCAAGTTGACCCATTTAACTTATTTATACTAATTGAATAAGATATATATATATAATAAAAAAGAGAGTTTTATAAGGTTATATATATTAATGATTAATTTCATTATTATTTTAATTACTTTTTATATAAAAATAAGTTTTCTAAAATAACTTATTAGATAATATATTTCATTTAAAACAAATAATATATTTTATAAAATTTTATGGTGCATGTGCATCAATTTGTCATTCTTTGTTATAATTAACACATAAATTTAATTTCAAGTATAAAAAATCTCAAGAATAACCTTTATTAATACATATTTACCCTATAATTATTTATTTTATTTTTATAAAAGTGGGTTGGTGAGTCAACCCACTTAACCCGCGGGCTAGCCCACTTTGGCCCGCAGGTTAAGTGGGTTGGGTAAAATTAACCCACTTTTAAACGGGATAAAAAAAGTTGGCCCTAACCCGCTTTTAAAGGGGGTTAAACGGGCTGGCCCGCGGGGCATAGCCCATTTGTCCAGCTCTAATCACGGCTGTAATTCATGATACGACCTATGTCACAGTCATAATGAGGGGCATTATGTCCTTTGTACCTTAGCCAAGTTTATCCCACCCTTGATCACGGGCGTATTGAGGATCGTGGGTCACGGTCGTGATATTTCCCCTGTTTCATATATAATAAATAAATAAATAACTAATATATATATATGTAATATTACTATATATATATATATATGCCATTTTAAGACCTTTTAGAAATCTTAATCAAGTGAGATCATAAAATCATAGACTTAAAATATGCTAAATTGTGATACCTAGACTTAATAATTAACCTGTGGCAAGAAAAAACTTAATAATTAATCAAGTTTGTATAGTTGAGTAATACCTATGTCTTAATAGATGTTCTTATTTAGTTATGTACTTAGTAATGTATGTTTATTATTTTATAAGAACATTAAGTCAAGACTTAGACTTTTTGTTTGATTATTATGATGACTAGCCAGGATGCATGGGTGAGTAACTAAATTCTTCCCACTATATTTGTGATTATAAAGTAGTAGCACATGCTTTTAACAAAACATTGAAATTGGTGAAATGCACGGGGTTTGGGTAATGTTGCATGCTATGTGTTGTTAAGTGAATGCTAACATTTAATGTTACAAGCAATAATTAATTGTCTGATATTGGTTATTATATTTAGGGTTAATGTCGAATTTAGTATTTGAACTTTTAAAAGTTTAATTTCGGTACTTAAGTGAACTTGTCATGGCTATTTTCAGTACCTCACGTAACTTTATTAGGTTCATTTGCACATGTGGACATATAGACCAATTATGTCCTAACATGTGTACAATACAATAAAAAAATTGTGAGAGAGAGAGAGATTAGCTGCAACACGATGGTCTTCTTCAATGGTGCCCTCTTCATAACCCTTGCCATCAGCTTCCACTTATCTCCTTACTTCCCTCCAAGACTTTTCTCCATCGTTCTCATCCTAATTTCTTCTTCTTCTTCTTCTTCTTCTTCATCTTCTTATTCTTCTTCCTATCACAACAAAATCCATCACCATCGTCGTCGTCGTCATGCATCTATTTGTTGCATGAAATAGAGTGGTTTGATAAGATTAGTAGCCACCATGATTGGGATTGGTCGAGATTGTCAATTGTGGCAGCCTGTGTTTTTCAACAGTTAAGCCCCTTTGATGTGTCGGATCTGTTGAAAAGATCTAAGGTTGTTGTTGCTGGGGACTCTTAAGCCCAACTATTGACACTATCCCTATTGAGTCTGGTTTTAAATGGTGATGGGAATGGTGGTGGGGTCGAATCAATTCAAGGGGATCTGTTTAGAAGGCATAGTAACTACCACATTTACACCCATCGAATTGGAATGTCATTGGATTTCATATAGACACCACCGCTGTTTGTCATCATCAACCATTGCGAGAAGCTTATTGATTTCAAACACTCTTGGTATTCAAATGTTCACTAATGTTCAGTTGAAGCCACCAACATAGCTTTCTCTTAAGGTTTTAAGAAAGATTCGGTCTTTGATTAGATTTAATGTGATTAGATTATAATCTTTAATGGGTATTAAAATTAGGAACCAACCAAGCCCTGGGTATTACAAATTTTGGAAAAATAAACCAATATTAGTGAAGAAAATTAAAGAAAAAAGGAAAGTTGAGGTGAGAGTAGAGAGAGATAAAAGGAATAAGGAAGGTCAGGGTTGGAGGCAAGGGACAAGGTGCGTAATTCCACGCGCATGTTCTTTTTTTTTCCCTCTTTATTATTTTGGAGATTTTTCCCTCTTTCTTTTTTTTTTAAGTGAAATTATACGTGCTGTGTTCTTATTAGGCGAAAATTCCACATGTGCAAACAGACCTAACGGAGCTATGTGAGGTACTGAAAATAGCCTCGAAAAGTTCACTTAGGTACTGAAATTGAACTTTTGAAAGTTCAGGTAATTAATTGAATTTTTCGATAAAGTTCAGGAATCAAATTTGAAATTAACCCTTATATTTGTTGTTAATTTTCTAAAATTAATTGGTCACTAAGAAATCAAACCTAACTTTCATTTGATTACTAATTAATTTGGACATGCATTACACGACACCATACTTACATTAGCATGATAATTATATCGTGTATTAATATTTTGATTATGTGGTAATACTTTGATGAATCCGATGAATCTAGTTAAGGTTAACATAGGGTTGTCAACTTCACAAGAACTAAGTAGACAATGAAGGATGTTGCCTGTGTTAAAGTTAGCTTCAAGGTATTAATACTTAGGAAGTTTTCGAATTCTAAATGAAGTTGAGAATATAAATTTATATTTAATTATAAAAAATAAATGAGTTGTGAAAATTTCTCCTTCTTTAGTTTTTAGATCTTCTTGGGCATAAATTACTTGAACTAATCTTTCATCCCCCAAGAAAGGGCATAAATTTTCACGGGTTTGGATTATGGTCATCCAAACTATGCATGTCTCATATGATTGATTTTTACATTGCATATATTTGATAATTAAACATGTTTTATTTTGAGTATACAGTGCTAAGATTTGGTTATTCACTAAGCTTGTTATGCTCACGCTTCTTTATAATACTATGTTTACATTAAAGGATACTTGCTCATATTGATTAGCTATAAATCGTAAAGTGTCCCTTCATTACATTATACCAGTAGAGACTTCTTAGACATTATAAATATGGTATGTTTCCTCAGTTGATTATTAGCAATAAAATCATATTATGGCATTTAATATATCCATCCAGTCATAAAATGAACGATTATATCTAATCAACATTATATAATATTCAATCCATTAAAATTTCTAAATACACCTCTATAATTATTTTCATTTTGAACACACATAGTAATTTTTATGCTAAATTTAGCTCATGACAGATTCTTGTAAGATAGTAAAACCAGAAAACTTAATTTTTACCATCATTTATAGATTTCTGGGAATTTCCTGAGCAATATTACTATTTTATTCAATTCCCAATGGAAAACATCAAGTTTTAAGGCCTATTGATTTGGCTAGCTCTGATTAGTTGACTCAACCATCCTTGATATCCAACTGTCATGCTGCTAACCCCAAACTAATAGACTTCCCGTAGCCATAATTTCTAATGATGTTCTATGTTTAATGTTTGCCTTGTAAGTTTGTTGGGAAGTTAATTTCGGTGGAAGAATTCATCACCAAATGCCTTGCACAGGCAAGAGCGCCCTTCCCCGCCCCCCCCACGGCGCACACCCACCACGCACATGCGTACGCGCACGTGCATAAATATTAATTTATTCGTCAAACTTTTTAAATTGCCAAGTTTTTCACCCCTTCAGCTCGGCCAAGTGTTTACAAAAAAAAAAATGAAAAAAAAATTGTTCCCACTGGTTAAGATATTTTAGTAGGTGCATTGAAAATTTTCTTGATCTAATTGTTTTGTCCATATATTTTGGCACATTATATTCACATAGGATAAATTACACCAGATGGTTACAATGTTTATGGATAAGTTCATTATAGGTTATAACATTGTGAAAAGTTCAAAAGAGGTCACAATGTTTAATGAGTAAGTTCGTTTTATATTACAACGTCTGGAGATAAGTTCATTTTAGGTCACAACGTTTAGAGAAGTGGATCAATTGAGGTCAGCATTGACATGTGTTAATAGAAGAAATATTTATGGTCTATTTTTTATCTTATCTGTATCTCTATCGAAACGATATGTATAAAAATGTCTAATTTGTATTAATATTTAATCTATTTGATATTTTAATGAGAATTACCAACTATTTTTTATCCATATTTATTTTTTGATAAACAATTTGTTAGAAAAAAGTTTAAAAAAAGTATACGTATTTATAATCTACAACAAACAAACAGATCCTCAATTAAAACTTAAGAAACCCTTCTTTTAAGGCCTCACTGACATATATCAATAGAAAAAATACTTAATTAAATCTCATAAGATACTTTTCCAAACATTACTCACTTTTTTTAATTTTATGAAAAGTTGTGACCTAAAATAAACTTACTCTCAAACATTGTAACATTCCAATGTAATTTATCCTATTCACATAACAAACTTCCCTTGAAAGTTATCTTATGACATAAATACTTAAAAGCACAAATTTATATCTATGTATTCCAATTATTAGATGATATTGGTGATTGGACTTATTCGTAAGTTTTTGTTAACTTTTAAATATCATTGTGATGCATTTAATTCTAAATGGCATATCATAGCTTTTATTTAATTAAGTTACTACCAGCTTAAATTTTACAAAATCATTTTGCAAGTTATTATAAAATCCAGTCAACAACAAGTCCAGGTTTAGTGACCCATTACTCAAATATAACTTAAAAGGTTTGAAACTAATTTTTTTTTAAAGATATGTTCTAATACTTTTAGGTGAGTTATGTATTTTAATAATTATTATAAATTACACTCACATAAAATTCACGGGATTGCAACCCTTACCCTAAAAATATCTTTAAATCCTTATCTTTTCCTTTTTCCTTTTTGATGCATTCTTTTCTTTCTTCTCTTTCCCTTCTTCTTCTTTTCTTTCTTCTATTTCTTTTTCCTCTCTTTTTTTCTTTTTCTCAAAATCCAACATCAAATCTCAATTTCAAGAAGATTAAAGAAGAAATTAAAGTTAGAAAACAATAGAAGATGAAAACATGCATAAAGAAGCTACAAAACTAAGAAAGAGTAGAAATAGTGGAAGTCAAGTAGCTTATGGTTGATAAACAAGTAAGTTGATATCTTACATTGTTTTATTTTTTGTTTATACATGTATATGATGATTTTAAAACTAGATATAAGTAGGTTTTTGCTAAAATTGATGAACTTGTCATATGTGAACTAGTAAACTTAAAACCTAGGTTAGTATATACATGTACAAGTTAGATGATTGATAGCATGGTTTGAGGATATATGAAGTAAAAATATGTTTAGGAGTATGTTTTAAACTTGATATGGATTTGTATAATATTTGTATAATATTTTGAATGAAGTATGATGTAGTTAAGGAGTGAAGTCTTGAAGAAAATAACAAAGGAAAGTCCCATAAACTCATACATCCTGTCAAACAACCCATATGGAAGAGTGTGTCACTTTTTGTTCAAGTTCTTTAGTTGAAACGCCCTGTATGGAGGGGTGTTTGATTTTTTGAGTGAAGTTCCTAAGTTGAAATGGCCTGTTAAACGGCCCATATTAGGGGGTACTTGGTTTTTTATTTTCGTCCTAGAACCATACAGTCATGCATACATGTCGATTGAATTGATAAAGCCATTCATAATGATGTTTTGAATTGATAAGTCCTTCATACATGCCCGTTTGAATTCATACAACTCTCCATATAACCCGTTTAGTTCTAGAAAACTTTGTGTTTGTCCTTTTTCTTGTCAAATTCATTTGTTTTCTTCATAATGTGTTAAGTGAATTAAGGTTCAATAGTTAATTAGACTTCATAGATTTAAAGTAGAAAATAAATTTAGTAATAATTCTAAGTTTAATTTGACTTAAAGAACATTGGTAAGTTAAAATAAACTAGATAAATTAAGATCCTATAAGATATATGAAATAGTCTTAGTGAAATAATTGAATATGACTTAGTAACTAGATTAAATGATTAATTCTATACAACTGACTGAGTCTATCCAACATGGCTAAGTTAAGTTAATATAGGTTTAATAACTAATTAGACTTAACATAAATTTTAAATATCAAACGAACTTAGTTAATAAACCTAGGTTCAAATTGATTTAGTAAATCTAAAAGCTAAAATGAAAAAGATTAATCAAGATCACACACACACACAACATTATCTTAATGAATAAATGGATATTACTTAGCAACTAAACTAGGTTTAATATGAATTTTGAATATATAGAAGACTAGTTAATAAACCTAGAGAGAGAACTGAATATGACCTAGTAATTGGATTAAATGATTAAGTCTAAAGAATTTGGCTAAGATTAATTTAATATAGAATTAACTTGTACTTGGCTTAGATTAATATGTTAGGTTAAACTATGATTAATAAAGGGAGTATATTGCTTCTAATGTTTGTTTGCTAAGAAAATAAATATTTTCTTAAAATTTAATAGTTTATTTAAAAAAATTGAAAGTGAATAATAAATGATAATGTTTTTATAATGAATGATTTATAAGCAAGGGAAAATAAATAATTTGATAGACAGCAAAGAACTATCCATATCTTGGCATGGCGATATTCGCAGCCATTGCAAGATTCTTACTTAGTGTCTGATCAAATAAGTTTTTAATATGAGTTTGATATAAGTGAATAGTTAGTTTAGTTACTTATTTAGTTTAATTACTTAAACAAATGTTTGTCTCTAAACCCTCTAATTTATCCTCTGAGATGGCTTTTGACCTATCTTTTATTTCTGTTTGGATTTCAAATGAACAAGGTATGTAGTGACTTACGTGTTGTTTGTTAGGATAGATATTCATAATGAAATAAAACTTACATACGGCCTTAATAATTGATTGATGTTTAGGCTTGTGTCATTGAATTTGGTCCAGGGAGCGACAATCTTGTTGGTGATGCTAATATGGTAGTTAGCCACTTAGGCTACCCCCCTATTATGATTCTATGATAATTTATAAGCGGCTCAGTAGGTAGCTGATAGGGCAAACGGTATTGATATAACATTTACTTAAGCTTGGAAGGAAGTAATATGGTTTAGTTTATATTTATGGGACAGGTTAAACTAAATGATACTATGGATTGAGATAAGTAGAGATGTATAACGGCTGTGAACCTTAGAGGAAGCTATTTTTCCTTTTCTGACATATCAGATAGGAGATATAGATATTCAAGCTACCTATATCAATCGTCTGAGTAGTTGTTACTTAGGACCTCCAAATTCCTAGAGGCTGGTTTCGGAGTGTGGTACTTCGGTGTTGTTTGATCTACTTTAATTCAAAGATAATAAACTGTTGTTTACCACACTGCATTAGTATCATTTTATGATGCTTGTGTTACTGTTATACTAGGCCTTCACTTATTGTTGTCTTCTTTCTAGGTGTTGAATGACTGATGTTGATGATTGAATTAGGTTATGAAATGACTTTAAAGGATTTAGATGTTAAGCGAAGTGGATTAGGATTGTGGTTATATTTTAATTTGTTTTTTTAAGAACTAGATTTATCTTTTTAAGCCTGTTGTTATTCTTTAAGGGCCTGGTGGAATTCAGATGTTTTGTAATAAATTTTAAAGCTTTGTTTTACTATCATGAAAAGGTATATGAGATACATGATGGTATAGTTTCATTTGTGAAAGTTGATCTACCTGTGTGAGTAGAATGAGAAATGTTTTTATAAATAGATTTTATTGCTGCTAAATCTAGTTGTTTTCAAAACCTAACTAAATGATTTTAGAATGTAAAATTGGCTAGCAAATGTTCGCAATAAACATCCCTTGAGTGTAATACATAAAATATTATATATGGCGACTAGATACACTTGATTTAAATTCAGGGCATCACATAGTACCAAAAGTAAAATGTAGAAAAGCCAAGCTAAATTGGAAGTAATAGCTCAAATAATCAATTTGTGGCGACACACCTTCGACATATGTGTTATAAAAAGAAAAGACTGTGAGAGCAATAAAAAACTATTTAGCACCAATAATTGGATTTAGAAAAAAAAAAAAAAAAGGAAAGAAAGAGATGATGTTAAAATAAATTAAAAAAGAACACAAATGCAAAAAGAATAAAAAATTATAGAATTCAAGAAATGGAATTAGAAAAAATAATCAATTTCAAAAGGTATAAGAATATGATGAATATTAAACCGTCGAAGGTTAAAAACTTTACATGTTGATACTTATTCTAGTAAATTCAAATTTAATTTCAATAGGTGGAGAGGAGAGAAAGAGAGACATCCGTTAATAATGATAAATTAACTTCCTATTAGTAGTTGTTTAAGGGTGATTGTTGGGATATAAGTAGAATATGGAATAACTTCTCATTAGCAATTGTTATATAGACAGTTGAGATGAAAGTGAAATTTGCTGTGGATTAAAATTTAATAAGTGTCTAGATATACCCTTGTAATGTTAATTGATAACTATATATAGGTTGTAAAAGTGGAAAAAAAAAGAAAAAGAAAGAAAGAAAACAAAACAATGTTATAAAAGAGTAATTTGCTATTTCATAAGCAGGGAATGAGGCACAAAAACCCCTTCCTCAAACTTAAATAATAGGGTACATTGCAAAAACACCTAATAAACTTTAAGGGTGGTATATTGATCCTCCATACTCTGAAATGTATTTTTGACCCTTTAATCTATAAGTAATTAGCAAGTTAAGGACATGTTGTACTTGTTCAAAGTACAACATTTTGTACTATTTATGGGTATTTTTTATATAATACTTATATGGATTTGTATGGAAAATGCTAAAAAAATACAAAATGTCATTAATGTGCTAATTGTTTATAGATTACGAGGTCAAAAAACATACTTTCAAAGTATAGGGGATTAATCTGCATTACCCATAAAGTTTTAGAGGTGTTTTTGCAGTTTCCCTAAATAATATAGATTATACTATAATATTCATTAAACGGGTTGTTGATAGGCATATCTTGACCATAGGCCTAGTTGGCCTAACACTATTGTTATGGACCACCCACGACCCTCTTAAGGCCCATTGGGCATTATAGATTGTTTTAACCCAAGGACTAAACTGTCCACCGGTCGGATCCATAGTGCATTTGGAGATTGAATCAAGACAATTCTCCCTCAAGAGTCAAATGGTGTCTCCATGGTTCTCCATACCACTTTTTAAAGTATTCCATACCACCTTGGTTCTCCAAGCCTTAGAAGGATAACTTGAAGCCGTCCAGAGGAGACAACGACAAAATTGGTTGCTACACCAATTTGACTACCCTCCATAGAAGGAATTGCCTACCACCTTGGGTTTAGATAAGCACCAACTGGAGATCAAATTAGATAACAAAAAAATATTCTATGACCCATTCTAGTATGACCACCTCCTATAAATAGTACTTGAGCTCAAGGTACACCATTTGGATATCTAGACAAAAACAGATCCTTGATTCTCTTCTTTTGGATTCTCTTATGATCCCACATAACATAAGTGTCAAGTGATGACACCAAACAGTCCCCCAATGTACCACTAATGAGCCTTTTTTGGTTGCAGGCCTATCTATACTTAATCCAAACTCTACTAGTGAAATTCCACCTGTAACACACATATTATTGACATCAATCTAAATCCATAAAAAATTTAAACAAAGAGAAATGCTAAGAGAAAAAAAAAGGCTTAGGAAAAAAATAAATGATGTTAAAAGTCCATAATTTCCAGCATAGACTCTCTGCAGCTTATAACTACATAAGAGGCTCATAAATCATTAGAATTGCCATATTTGTGGAAAAGTAAATCACGTTAAAAGAAGAAGAAGAATAATAAAAGATAAGAGATAATATAAAAGTGATAACTTACCTATAACAATATCTACCAATGTTGTCTAACCTTGGGTGTTGACCTGGACATGTGGCAGTTAGAGGTTGAGAGATCGAACTGAGGTTAATGAAAAATAAAATTTTAACAACCCATTTAAAAGAAAAAAAAAAAAGCACACATATGTATCAATTTGGACTTAAAAATATTGATATAATAAAAGATAAGCATACAAAGTTCAAAGCTTTCTTTTATTTTTTAAATGACTTGTAGTTTTAGTTTTTACTTACCATCCAAGAATATAGAAAGAAATTACTAGAAAATGCACTTCTAATAAATTTTTTAAATAAAACCACTCATTTGGAGTTATTCGAATGTTCATGTGAACATAAAATTTTTGGATATCATGATGTAGTTAACCATAAAACAATTTAATTTTTCTGTTATAAAAAGTTCATATGAAAGTAAAACTATAAACATGTTTTTCTAAATATCAACCATTAAGACCAAATTGTTTTTTCATCACATTTTATATGAATCTTCACAATATTATGTGTATATCACCAATATATAGGGATGAAAAAAAATAAAATGACCGGAACGAACCAAACTAATTCATAATCCAACTAAACCAAATCGAAAATATGGTTTTTTTTTAAGAATTTGACTTTGAAAAATCTCAATCTAAACCAATCCATAAATTTATGGTTGGTTTGAAGGGGTAAACCTAACTAATTTGTAAAACTAAACGAAACTGTTTTAGACAAACATAAAAATATTTTACTTGTAATTATAAATTTTGTTATGATGATTGATTAAAGTTCTTATATGTTCTTATGATTTCATTGTGATATTTATTATATGATAAATATTGGTTAATAATAACTTGTTTCTTTTAAAAAAAAAAATGTTTTTTAGGTTTAAGGTATATTTTTTTGTTGATAACTTAATCTTGTTTTATTTAATTGTTTAAACTTTATGGTGTATGTATTTTGTTATTTAGTTATATATATATATATATATATCTTATTATGTATTAATTTTTCATTATATATTTAGTTAGCATATCAATTTTATTCATAAATAACTTATTTGTATATGATTTTTTTTTGCCAAATTTATTAGTAAATGATTGATTGAATAATTTTTTAGAGAATAGGTTATATTTTACTATGTATGAGTCAGTGAGTGTACTGTGTTAGTGATAAATGATTTTATGAAGGATTGTGGATTGTGAATGTAATGGATTTGTAAAATATTTTGTTGAGAATTACAATATGAACATTATAGAATGATTTCAATACTTGAATATCCACATAAACGTAAAATATTGAAACTAAGTTTTTTTATTGGAATTTTTATTTAATTTGTAATCTAATTGAACTAAATCGTTATTTAGGTTTGAAAAATTTCTAAGAAAGGAAAAAAATAAAATAGTAAATTATGTTTTTATTTGGTTTTAGTAAAAACTTAATCATGCCCACCCCTACTATTATATATATATATATATAATAAGATTTATATTAAAACTTGGACTAAAAAATCAATCTAATAGATAAAGAAGTACATGCATCACAAAGATTTTAAAAATAAATAAATAAATAAAAGAAAGAAGGGTACAGACCAAAGAAAGAACCCCTATTTGTGAGTTGCATTCCCTAGAAGTTGTATTGTATAATGATCTAGGCTTTTGGCCTCTTTTTTGATTGAAAAAAAAAAAAAAAAAAAACTTATTTGTTCCTTATGCCATCTTTCATCTCATCATTGTCTCCCATGAAAAATATCAATTTAAAAGGCTAATTGGTCCTTGCGTGATAAAAAGGTATCATCACTTTCAACCCTAGAAAAAAGAAGAAAAGAAAAAGACCAAAGTTATCTTCTTCCTCAATCCACATGACTCTCCCTCTAACCTCTCTTCTCTCTCTCTCTCCAAACAGAGTGAAGCTTCCGTGCAAACCCACCTTCAACTTCGATTCAAAACCTATTCAATCCCCTAAGTCAAACTTAAGCTAAAAGGCAAGAAAACAAATCGAATCATTCAAACATCACATGCAGAAAACATTGTGAAACTTAAGATATGTTGATCAAATTTAGAAACAAGATAGCATCTTGTATGAATTTTACTAGGAAGCTTAACGAGTTTTATGATGTCCAATTGTTACACGAACCAAACAGCAAATAGTCTTCTCCTCAAAGTTCCCCTTTTGTGTTTTTTTTTTTTCCTTTTTTTAAAGCATTGCATTTCAACTCAGATTGCCTGCCCAAGTCCATTGAATCACTGTTGAATCAACTAGGTCATCCAAGTCTCGTCGATTCAACCAAAAAAGGGGCAAGATGTAGAAACTGGCCTACTTCTACAACCATTTCAGGGTTCAACCAGTTGGTATGATCCAGTTTTGACAATATTGGTACCTACTTTCACAAGAAAAATTTCATTATGTAATACATGCCACTAGATTTATCCAGAATGTATAACCACCACTAATAACTTTTTACACATGGATAAATAAATCTTCAAATTCATTTAAAGTTCACTCATTAACTTTTCAAAACAAATTTAAACTTCAAAAAGAAAAAAAAAAAAGGGTATCTTCTACTAATAAATTGAGTAAATGACGGAAACTTTTGAAATTCTTTTCATTGCAATTTCTCCATTCTCTTTCCTATTCTTTCTTCATTCAATTCTTAATTTTTTTATTGATTCCCCAAAACAATCGTTGAATTTGTTAAGGTGTGTTTGCTTAATGATGAGTTTGTAATATCTATTATGGATTTCTTACTAATAGAATGGAAAAAAAAGTTTGATTTTTATGCACTATTTTCACTTTGTTTTTTTTTTCTTTTTCCTTTTTTTAATAGACTATTAGTCTATAGGCAATTTTTTCATTTTTCAAATTTTTTTATATTATTTAGTGTATATCTTCATTATAGCACCAATAAGAAATCTTATAAAGCATCCTAAAATTAGGTTTAACTTTTTAGCAACTAGCACTACTCGAAACAATTAAGCTCCAACAAATTAGTTAGCTCAATCCAATAATTATATACAACAAATTGGTTCTTCTATTAAATGTAAAGATAAAATATCAATATCAGTAATCCATTTTAATAATTACGTCTAGTTCCTACATAGACCTCTTTATTTTTTTGGCAAGGGGTGTTCCTTCTAATGTGGATGTATATATATATGTATATATATATGTCTATACATATTTCTAAATAATTCGAAATTATAGGTCTTATAATTTAATGATATCAATACTGAATTTTTAAGTAGGATTAACTAGATTCCAATCTTCTTGCACAATGTAATTGGAAAAAAAAAATTATAGGTGCAGAATATTATTTAAGTGAAAGAAGGGAATTCCTTATCATGGATGAAATATGATTATTGCATTTAAGACATAGAAAAAAATATATTTTTTTATATAATGAGAAACTTAAATATTTAAACTTTCGAGATAAGATTATTTGATATTTTAAGCATAAGAATTGCAAATGCTCCCTCTATTATTATTATTATTATTATTATTATTTGGCAAACAACACTAGTTTTGAAATAACCAAAAATCTAAAGCACCAAAATTAATTTGCTTGTATATGTTTAAATGATGATTTGTGATTTAAATTATTATAGTTAAGTTAGTATAATTTAATTTGATAATATAACAAATTCTTAGTATGAGAAATTCTTGTAATTTAGGTATATGTGTGTTAGTAGAACTTAGTAATATATATGTTTGTTGATTGCATTAAAATTAGATGTATGTGCGTTTTAAGAAACTCTTAGCAGATTTGGAGCCTAAATCTTTAAATCCAAGACCGATTAATTTTAAATAACCAAGCCTGCACACAACCTGTAATGCTTTAAAAATTTAATCAAACATTAAATCAATTAAGGTGCTACCACCACATATAATACTCTAAGGTATTACACACTCAGGTTTTCTTTAAAAGATTTTGTTTATGTTGAACATTACTACTCAATTTTAGGTTATGAAATCGTTTAGTTAGATTTTCAAATAACTGGATTTAGCAGCAGAAAATCTATTTTATAAAATAATTTTTAAGTAAAAACTCTACTCCCAACCGAGCATACCAACTTTTTAAGAAACAAAATTTTAATAAAAAATTTTATAATTACTCTTAGGGGAGATAATCATTTACAAACAAATAGGCACCAAAAGACCCTTTCTGGAAATACAAATTTATAAATAAATCTAGTCTTTATAAAAAAAAAAAAAGACACAAAATAACCAAAAACAGATCCATGTTCCTAACTCACTTCACTCATCCTCCTTCGAATCAATAGAAGCTCCCAAAACCCAAGCCAAACAACACCATCATCATCCATCATCACCATCACCAACATCATTCAACAACAACAACACCATCAATAACATCACTTATCTTCATCATCAATAGCAAATCCTGTAAAAAGAACAACAATAACAAGGATGAGCAGAAACCTAGTACACAGTAACACAATCACACATGGAATGACACACGAGCTTGTCTAAATGCAATGCAATATCAACAAGTTATTATCTTTTCTTTAAAGTAAACAAGTCAACACTGGAGCACTCACACTCTGGAGCAAGTCTGGGGAATCTAGGGATCTTGAGTAACACTCTCGACGCTCAGGAGGTTAATATAGGTAGTCTGAATCCCTATATCTCTAGATGATATATCCAAGAACGAGAAAATAGCTTCATCCAAAGGTCACAGCCATTACCTAACTCTACTTAAACTCAGTCCACAACATAAATATAGTTCAGTCGTTCCCATAAACGTGAACTAAATCATGGTATTTCCCTCCAAGTATAAGCAAACATTACACTGATACCGTTTGCCCCATCAACTACCCATTGTACCACTTATGAAAGTCATATCTCAATGACAAGGGTGGCTTAAGCACCTAAACTACTGTGTCCATCTCAGGACAAGGTATTGCTTCTTGGACTAGATATCGATCTTCTACTCGAGGGAAAGAATCGAATTTCAACGGTGAAAAACACAATCAATACTCGTCGATTAATTAAGCCGTCTTTAAGTTCTTAATCCATTTTAGATGCTTATCTTAGCATCCAACACGCAAGTTATTGCGTACCTTTTATATGAAATCCAAACAAAGGTAGAAGGTAGGACAAAAGCTATCTCAAAAGATAGATCAAAGGGTTAATTCAGGGGTAAACGTTTGTTCAAGAAATTAAAATCATATAAAAACTTAAACTATATAAGAAATTAAACTAGTTAACCATTATCTCAAACTTTTATTAACATTCTATTTGATCAGATACTAAATAAGAACCCCGCTATGGTTGCGAAGATCGCCACACCAAAATACGGATAGTTCTCCTTTGTCTGTCATAGAATTTCTTTTCTCTTTGTTTATAGTCTCTTATCAACAAAAGCATTCATATTTAAAAACATTTAAATCCTAAACAAGCAAACACTCAAAACAACATATTCCTTATGTAATTCAAAGATCATCTTAATTCATTCATCTAAGCCAATTATTAACTACTAAGATCTTTCTAGCTTAACCTTAGCCAAATTTATTAGAGTTATTCATTTAATTCATTTACTAAGTCAAGTTGATTAAACTCAAACAACCTAATTCATTTTAGCTTAGTGAAACTATCTAGTCAAGTTAGACTTAAATTAATTAACTGAGTTCATTTTATAACTAACTTTTATATTTAATCCAATTGTCTATTAAATCTATAGATTCACTTAATTCATGCTTAATTATATCAATTAACTAATATAACACATAGACTACCATTTATCTACTTTATTTTAGCTCAACAAGATTCATTTCCAAAGCAAACATATATTTAACAAGCAAACATGAGTTTTTAACATTGCTTGGAAAAACGTACTAGCATAAAAGAATTAAAATCTCAACCTTGACACGTTTTGAATTTGAAAAAACCTTAAAAAATGAAATTGTAGATCTCTTTTTAAGCTTTTCATAGTCTTTTGAATCACCTCAATCCGAGTTCGTATGAAAAAGTTTTGATTAAAATACAATGACCAAAGGCTAGCAAGGGTAAAGTCACGGCCATGATTTTTTGAAAACACCAAGATTAGAGGCTACTAAGGGTGGAATCACGCCCGTGATTTTTGAAAACATCAAGGTCAGAGGCCATTAAGTGTGGAATCACACCCGTGATTGACATATTTGAAGGGGTTACGAACTTCCCCCGTTTTCAAACTCCATTTTTACACATTTTTCACACATCCTATCACACTCTAAGCTCCATACAAATATCATAATACATAAAATGATATATAAATACAACTTCTAATACTTCAAACATCATCTAACAACATTAAGCAACATCAAACCATTCTAATAAACCCCAACTTCACTATTTATCATCTTCTTCATCAACCCCAACTTCTATCAACCATTAAATCAACAAATACATATATATAAACATCATCTCTACTCATTTTAACATCTATACAACATATAAACATGTAAACAATAATTAAATCAAAAGATAAATTGAAATATAAAAGTTATCTATCCAAAAACACATGCACACTTGAGCTTTCTTCATACTTCTAACTTTGCTTTCCTCTTTCTATCTTCTATCTTCTATCCTTGATTTCTTTTTATCTTGTTGAATTTGAGATTACGTGTTAATGAATTGAGGAGAAGTGAAAGAAAAGGAATAAGAGAAAGAAAAGAAAGAAAGAAAGAAACGAATGGCACAAAGGAAAAGGAAGAAGGGAAAAGAAAAGAAAAACAAGGGAAAAAAGTTAAAAAAAAGGAAAGGATAAAATGAAATTTAGGATATTTTAGAAATAGGGTATAGGTTTAGAATTATCATATCAATATCTATAGTTCCAGAAGTATTTAAAAGATGATTTATGAACTAATAGGTTAGAAATTAAGAACTTAAAATAAAAACTTAATTTAGGAATTTATTTTAGATAAAATGATATTTAATTTGAGTTCGGGTTTAAGAACTGATATTTTGATACAAGCAAATGAACTCAAATTTTACAAGGATTTAGGAATTGAAATTTAAACTATGAATTAAGGGTTTAGGAATCTACTAAACATTTTAATGACAAGTTTAGGGATTTTGGAATTTAAATCTCAAATTTCAACTTAATTAATTACTAACTAAATTATATCAACTTGTATAATTATATACTATGATTCATTTGACTTATTTAAATCTATCTAATTTTAATTTATAATCTAGGTGAAGGTTTAGGGTATTTCACAACCCATAGCCCAAGCCTATGTATATGGCATCTTCTAAAGAGTTCCATAATGCCCTAAAAGTCAAAATGTAAAACAAATATCACAAATCCAAAGTAGGCCCTATTTTCCATCGTCTCTCTCTCTCCATTTCTTCCATATTCCAAGACTAAACAAACCTAACTTTCTCCATAAAATTCCTTCTAAGTCATTACAAACTAGATCCAAAGTTAAGAAGTAAGATATAAGATTAGGGGAAGTGTGAATCAAGCTAAGGAAGTGGGGAAAACAAACTTGGTTTCTAGAAGTAGCTCTAAAAATAAGTAAAAGTTGATTTCTTATTTGTTTTGTTCAATTATGATTTTGAATGATGCTAATGTTACATAAGAGTAGAATTTCAATGTTTTGAATGATTTAAGGACATGCTATTACTTATATTGAACTAGATGTGTAAATAGATGTATGTATCTTAGGTGTTTGATGAAAAGAAATATGGAATTTATGATGATACGATGCATGTATGGATATTGTTAGTGATAAGTAAGTAGAATTTGAATGATTAGGGTAGAAATAGAGGTTAACAAGCATAAATGATGAGATTATGTTTTTAGATTAAGTTTATTGTATATACGTGTGTGAAATGGAGTTATGTGAACAAGTGAGCTTGGTGATGCTTAATATGTGTTCATAGACTAGTTTGGTATGTTTTTACAAATGTATAAAGGCTAAGAGTTAGAGGACATAGGAATTCATAAATTTTTGAAAAAAGTACCATAAGATAATGCTTTGTTCATCATAGGCATAATCGAGGCCGTTATCTTCTCGGATTTGCAATTCCCTGTCAAATATGACCATTACATGACACATTATCTCCTTTGTTTTTAAAAGCTTGATATTGTCTAAATTACGACCGTTGAAAGGTTTGTTATCTTCTCAATGTGGTTTTTAAACCTAGATTACGACTGTAATTGAGACCGTTATCTCCTCGGGTTGTTTTTGAAAAATTCTTATAAAACTTAATACGAGTGTAATCTTCATCACAGTCTATATCATGGCCATGATAGGGAGTGTTATCTCCTATTATGGGTGTGACAAGGCCAATTGTTTTTATCGCGACCCAGGATCACAAGCGTGATGGTGCTTGTGATACCCATCACGGCCTTTGTCATGAGCATGACAGATCCACTAGTACTGTTCATATAAAAAATATATATATAAATAAATAAATAAATTCTTAATGATAATAAATAGATGGTTAATGAAATATGATGAGTAATTATGCTTAAATGAGTAAAATGTGAGACGATTAGAATCTTGTTTAAGTGTAGTGAGTTAGTATGTAATTGTGAACAAGAAGTTTAACATAAAATGATTTTCTTGATAGACTCGTACTCTCAGTTAGGTTTGAACACAGGTCCATTACTTGATAGATCAGAGTATCTATGTACATAATAGCTTGTTTGATGATTTTTAAGTTAAGCATACTCTAAATGGATCTAATCAAAGATGAGTTAAAATGGTTTGAAATTGATTGTGCTTTTCGCCATTGAATCTAGTCCGAGGAGTGGCAATCTTGACATGATGCAATGGCACAGTAGTTAGGTGCTTAGACCACATTGTCATGATGTAATGGTAATTAATGAGTGGCTAAGTGGGTAATCGATAGAGCGGATAGTATTGAGTAACATTTGCTTATTCTTAAGAGGAAATAATATGATTTAGTTCACATTTATGGGATGGTTGAACTATATGATATTATGGATTAAGTTAAGTAAAGTTGTGTAATAACTGCTAACCCTAGATGAGATAATTATTTGTTCTATAGGTAAAGGATTTATAGGTCTTTAGACAGCCTATAACAACCCCCAAGCAGCTACTGTTACTTGGGGCCGCTAGATTCCCATGATTGAAATCAGAGTTTAAACACTCCTGTGTTGTTTTACTTATTTAATCAATGATAAATAAAGTATTGATTTTTTCATTGCATTTATTTTAAGCGTGCTTGCCATCTTATATTTTCTTATGTTATTGCGTACTAAGCCTTTGGCTCATGTTACTATCTTGCAGGTGATGTTAATGAGGATTGCTATGATGATATAGGTTACAGGACTGATTGGGAATCCTTCTTGGATGAGTGGGACAGCTGGGAAATCTGTGGGTGAACCAAGATGTTTTGTTCATGTTTTCTTAAGGACTTTAAAGAAGAAATGTGTTTTTGCTATAGGCATGTTGTTAAAGCCTTGGTTTGTAAAATAAGATTCTAAGTTAGTTTCTTAGGCTTTGTTCATAAATAAATTTTCCATCTTTTGAAGTGTCATGGATTTGATACTAAAGTTATTATAAGTTTTGTAAAGTTAACCTACTAATATATTTGGTAGTTTTATGTTAAAATTCTATGATATTATCACAAGTTTAAACAAACAATCAATGCAAATATATCTTCTTCTTTTTTTAACAATCTTATGTATAATACTTGAATGTTTTATAATACTTAGGTATTATGCGTAGTTGGGGGATTTGGCTTGCCTAATAATGGGTATTTGGTAGGCCAGGTCCTTACAAGTATTATTCAAGGAAAAGAGTATAAAATTACCACGTTAACCTTTTCCTTCTAAAAAGGAAATAGTGGATAATAAGGTATTCATACATGAATTATAATTTGAATAATATTTATAATTTATGTTAAAAAAATTGTTTTTTCTAGGTAATTACAAACTAAATAATTAACCTTTTGTTATGTTATAAATACTTCTATATTTTTAGATACATAGTTCTCATATATATACATACATGTATATATGTTAATCTATGTTTTATTATAACATAAATAGCTTGGTAATGCTACTAAAATAGGATCAAATATTATGTGTCATCTTATAACAGAATTATTCTTATATTACTTGATATTGATATTGTATCATAAAATTAAAATGTACTTGTTTAAGAAAATACTTTTGATACATCCCCTCATATTTTGAAGTTTTTAGATGATATTATAATTCAAGAGCTTTAATTTTATTAGATTGAATAAATAAAGAATAAGAAAGAGTAAAGAAAATGTGGAAACAACGGTAATTTTATTAGTAAAAGAAATCTTTTTTTTTTCCATTATAAAATATAAATCTCTTTGAAAAATTAATGGGTTTCTTTAAATGGATACAAAGAATTGATTGTTTATATGTCAAAAAGTTATTGATAGTTATTCGTCATTATACAATAAATTTTTTCCTACTTTCACATATATCACATTGTCAAACATATTTATTCTAGAAACCAACCTTAATCCATTACAAATCTAAGCAAAGATAATGCTAAGGGAAATAAAAGAAGAAAAAAAAAATATTTAACTTGTTGAAAGTTGTAATTGAGAGTCAAAAAGAAAAAAAAAAAAAAAAACCGAAATCCCGAAGAAATAGAGACGCTAATAACTAGTACCATCGGGTATCATTAAGATGTGGACAAATTGTCGTTTAATAAATTAACGCAGTTTTTCCTTTACACATCAGAATCCAAAGCAACTAATGTTAGTATTTATTCAACCTAAAATCTCTAAAATCTAATAATCAGTAATAATGTATATGTAAAATTACGGCACAAACAAGTAAAATTTGAATACATGAATGGAAAATGCATAGAATCCTATTTTGATGGTTATTCTCTCTTTTCTTTTCTATATAATGATGGATATTAAAATGAAAAATGAGTAACGAATAACACATATAACAAAAAGACAAAAGCCATATATATTAGAGAAGAGCCATTATAAGGTGAATAGGAAATAAAGCCACTTAGAGCTCTCAAAAATAGCAACCGAATTATGAATCAAATTGAGTTAGATTAGATCGAATCATATCACAATATTGATTTATTTTTAAAACAATTCTGTTTGAGATTCAATTCAGTGAAGAGTAAATGATTCATAATTTAATTCAAGTTTCTTGAATTGAATTGTATGGTTCAAGCCAAGCTGAACCATTTTATATTTTTTTATAAAAAAAAGAAAAAAACTCAAACATGTTTTCTTAACTTAATTTATAAAAAAATTTAAATATTTTTTAAATTTTTTATTTAGGTATACATCTTTCATGAAAATAAAATTAGATTGATCATATAATGTTTCAATTGTCGTGATGTATCTATAAATAAGATAATTTTAAGTTTTAACTTCCAGTGTTCTAAAAATCATCTTAATTACTTCACTTACTTAGTTGCTAATTGGATTTATGTGGTTGATGAAAAACAGAGTGAATTAAAAGAATAGGGAGAAGGAAATCAAACCCTTTTTTTTTAAAAAACACATATTCACAACATTATTAATAAAAAGTGTATAACAGAAGAAAAATAATAGACGCTGTAATTAAACATTATCAATAAAAAGTGTACAACAGAAAGAAACCAATAGACGCTGTAACCGAAGATAGAAAGGATGGTATTTTATTTTACAAAATGTTCAGGTACTTGCTGCAACCTACTCCAAATAAGGGACAGTTTGCTCACCAGCAATAATAGAAGCTGCTCATAAAAAGAACATTAACATGCATCTGATTGTACAATTTTTCGTAATACTGGACCAGACAAAAATTATTATATTATGTTTGATTTACAAAAATATATTTAGAATTGGACAACTCTTTACACGAGACTAGATAAAACTTAAAAAATTTTACCCTTACATTTGATGGTACAAAAATATTAAAACCAGACAAAAATAAAATCTTTTAATAAGGATTTATCTAGTATTATCCAATGTAGTATACACCAAACATGGTATAAGAGGATTATCCTGTCTAGATGTCCTTGTATTATACCGTCAAATTTTCCTTATCTTGTTTAGTCCTTGCAACTATATGCTATCTAAAACACTAGCAATAGAAATCTACAACCTACATGCTAATACCTTCGCACAAAAATTGCTATTTTCAAAATGGGCTCACTGCACGAGCTAACTTCAACATGAACTCAGGTACCATGCGTCGCCGTGGACGAGCCGATGCATCCTTTGCCTGAGCTTGTGCATCATCAGCATGTATGAACGCAACTAAATCCTCCAACATACCATCTCTACCACCTCTCATTGGATCCTGGAAAATTAAAGGACATAAGTTCACATATTCATAATAAAGGAAATCCACCAAATATTTATCTGGGTGGAAGCATCTACCTGCACACAGTAGCTATACTTAAAATTATTGCCTAAGAGAATCTAACATGGAAAATATTGTAATTTTTTTTTTTTTACTTGTGGAAAAAATATTACAATCCCGGGTCTAGGCTATTGAGCTTAGATTTTAGATTTTAAAGCTAAGTTTACAAAGCTCAAACATCTAATCACAAAATACATTTTTCCCTTTGAAAACAATAGAATGAATAGACATCCATTTATAGTAGATTTCTAGGATCTGCCACAAGAATACTGAAAGATAAAGAGACTATTCATTCTGGGTACAGTTGGATCTATCAGTGGTAAAATGAGGAAGGAGGGAGCCCGGGGGGGTGGTGGTTGGGTGGGGGTAAGAGGTAGGGGAGGAAGGGAACAAAGCAATAGCAAATGACTAAATGAGGAAGCTCTCGGAACTGTAATAATTCCCCATTACCTGAAGAAATATATCTGTATGAGTTTTCCCTTCATACAATATGGCTTCAGCTTTAACTCCAACTCCTCGAAGAGTTTCAGCAAAATTTTTACTGCAAACCATATATTAAAAAGGTAGGAAACACCTCAAAACATCAATAGAATAAATACATCAGTTAGGTCCAGAAAACTTCTGACACAATGAAGATGGGTGGTGAATTTCAGTAACTTTTAGGAAAGATTGCATTTTCATCCTCTCAACTCCCCATAACTTAAAAGTGAAACTACACCTATTTTTCACCTACTACTTACATTGATGATGCTAAGGAGATTTAGATTTTTCGAGCATAACTTTTATCACTCCATCTACTTCTACATCTTTTAATATTGAAGATTAGGTCCTATCAGCTAATTAAGTATGTTAGTGGAATTAAGAGCTCAGATAGGGTTCATAATGGGCAGGAAGGAGGCCAGGCACAAGACTTTTAACTGAAAAAATGTCTTTGAATTCTGTAAAGTTGCCAAGATGTAATGTCAATCCATAATTTTGGAAAGATCAAGATAATGACACACACCTTGTCACACATGGCATGCCACATGTGCCACCATACTCTATAGCAGAAAAAGATAATTTTGGCTCATTCCGATATTCCTTCTCTCAATTTTTTATCAATATACAGACCAATAGCAGAAATCACCTTTGATTCTTGTACTATCTGAACATTACTATAATGCCATATTCTTCCTTATGATCTTAACCATTAATTATACATGACAACAATTTAAGAGGGAAATTGATAAAAATTGAGAAAAGAAAATGGAGAAGATCTAACTTAAAAAAAAAAAAAAAAAAAAAAAAAAAAAAAACCAGAAAGAAAGAAAAATCATCGAAAGTGATATGCCGTGTGGAGTGTTTAGTGATAGGTAAGAACATATAAAATTTTGGAAAATGACTCAGCATCATACCAATTGGACCCAGAAAAACATGATAACCAAGGACCCATCTTTCACTTCATCTTCATCTTCTGTGAAATGAATCCCTTTTTCCCCATAAATTAGTCAACAATTAATTCTGACTTTTTGAGCATGTATTTTTTGGTCGGATGCAAACAATAGGACAAAATAAACATTAGGACTAGCCAAAGGGTTAACTCGTATGGTGCATTGACTGAACTAGAAGAGAATACACATACAATTAAATCATCAACAGCAACAGCACACAAGCTGAAAGGTGCGATTGAGAATACAGATCCTAATTTGACGATATGCTGTAAACCATATCTGCCATAATATCAAAATATGTCAAAACATATTTAAGCATTTTCACCTACGTCATTTTTTGGACTCCTGTGCCTCCTAAATTCAAGCCCTTCATTATATAATCATCAGTGGACCTCCACATGCTCATCAATCAGCCATTTCATTTGTACAAAAATAGGAAGACATAAGTCACATTGCAGATATTTATTATGTTTATCAAAGCTACGTCAATATTACAAACCTTGCATCTGAGGGAATGGAATAATCTCCTGTGCCATGGAAAAGAATAACAGGGGGCAACCGTGAGATAGCAGTTCTGACATTTGAGTCCTGTACCAGCAGCTCGGGAGAAAATCTCGGCAATGATTCCTCTCCCTCCATTATGCTGTACGCATTTCAGAGATGACAAAAATGTCAGAATTGCTCTAGCATGGTTTTCTACAGGTGCATTGCAGTAGTCAGAATGGTTAGAGCATACCGTGAGAAAATGGACCTGTAAAGGCCTCGACTGTGGAAGTGGTCGATAAGATTCAACAAATTGTAGCTGTACACGGAAAGAGAAAACTTTCAGAACAATTGCAAGACCACTAAAGCTAGCATAACATTCGCAATGAGTGCAATGGATCCAATAGCACCCAGAAACACATTGATTATATTGAAAGTAATCAGTGAAGCAAAACTAACAACCCGATAGATATCAGCAAATGCTCCTTATGATGAGCACAAATCTGAAGCAATAATTCACAATTATATATACTGTGTAGCCATACTTATAGTAAAACTTTCAGATATGGAGAGATAAATCCAGTCATCTGCATACCATTACTTGAACTGTGGGCTTTCCACCCCACCCCCTAAATTTTACAATTGAAATTTGAAGTTTGCTAAATTCATACCCAAACCAAATTTTACTTGTCAAATTTTACACTTGAAGTTTTAAATTGCTCGATACCATACTCAATCAAAATTTTACTTGTCAAATTTATTACATCCATCATGTTACAAAGATGTTGTGGCAAATGGTCATTGGTTGAAGAGTATTAATGTAAAGCGTGAGAGGTGGGGTAGTAAAACAGACAAATGAAAGTATGATAAGAGATAAAAAAAGGTATTTGCAAGGATCATGTAGATGAAAGGGCAATCCAATTAATATAAATTAGTCAGTTGGGGAAAAAAAGTTTGAATGGAGATAAAACACTCGATGGGAAAGACAAGAAAACAAAACTACTTTCATTTGAGGCTTTATCTATGATTTGTTGCATGCATTTTGGGTCTACCTATACCATATTCCATCATTGTCACAAAATTCCAGAATTGGATTTATTTCAACTTATTTTCATAAAATAAATTTATTTACTTATTCCATGGTATTAAGCCCTTTACAAGGAATGAAAGATCCGTTATTGTTTCTTGTGTGATCATAAAAAGAACCACATATGACTTAGGGCCATTCTACATACAAGTCATGTCACCAAAAAAAATCAGAACTGAACGTTAACTGAATTTGTTGACAGTAATCCTGGCATATATCAAAACTTCTATTTCTGTTGTAGCACAAGACTTGATAGAAGATACAAACATATTGAGAGGAAGAAAGAGCAGTAGCAAATGTCAAGAAGCTAAAGCTCGTCTCTTATACTGAAACTTAGCAAATGCTTCGATATTGTAAACCGGCAGGTATGTGATTGCTAAATGCAATAAAGAAATTATGAATAATTTAATCAATGAGCCACTTGATTGCAACAGAGACATAAGAAACTTACCCTCCAGATAATCCAAAATATGCTTTAACTTGCGACACACTCCATGAGATGCTTTCTCCTTCACCAAAATCCTTAATTGTTTGTTCCACGAGTGCACAAGCAGCAATGTGTGCACCAGCTGACTGTCCCATCAAATATACTCTATGCAAAGAAATCATGCCACTTCATTTAACCAATAGGAGGCACATATTCAGATTTAGTACCATTGTAGGAGCTCGGTAAATGCATTACCTGTTAGGATCACCACCGTACTCAGAGATATGGTTGCATACAAATGAAATGCCCTGGGAAGCATCCTTAACCATGTCACTGATTGTAGCCTGAGGAAAATTTCTGTATGCAAGCATGAAGCAGAATTCAGTGAATGAGAGTATTGTAGCATTGCCCACAATAATTTTAAGGGGAGACAACAGATAAGTGGGCTACAAAAACAACAAAAGGAAATGCTAATTTCTTTTTCATGCTTAGAAATGGATTTTATTCATTTAAGCTCAATAAAGAATACATGTGCACAAAGCATGAACAGAATCACTATAGAAGAAATGAGGACTAGAGATCCTCTCAGAAAACCAGGCTTGTTTTTTGTTTGAAAAAGAGCATATCGGCCCTACCATGAAGAAACTCTTACATATAGGCAAGAAATCTAGTACTCTTAATTACAAAAATCCCATGCAGGGATGGAAAAATAACATTAACACAAGAAACAGAAGAGAAACAAACAAAAAGCTTGGGTAGGTTCACACCAAAAACTTTGCCGGCTGTAATGGAACAACCTACTTATTTCGTCACAAAAAAACAGATATAGCTGCAGAATGTAGTACTAACAATCTTGGTGGAGAAGGAGCTGCAAAGCTTTCAACAGACAGAAGGAAGCACAAGGGAAAGAGACTGGGAGGGACACTAAAGAAGGGAATGGAGAGATGTAATAAGATAATAAATGTCAACAACCAAAGAGGAAAGAAAAAGATTGGGGGTTGGGGAGGGTGGTGGGGGGCGCCAGTGCTAGCTGCAGGACTTTATTAAAATTTGGATAAGTAGGCATAGTGAAAGTAAGAGGATGCGAGGAAGAAGAAAAGTTGGGTGATTAGACTTTGAAAGAAATGATTTATTCAAGTGTAATATTATTGACAAGAAGACGTGGGGCCAAGGCAAAAGCAAATCATTTAGTGAAGGCAGTTGTATATCAGCCCTTGAATATTAACACACAAGACCATTGCTTGTATAAAGAAATTCTTTAGCACAAATATCAGTGTTACAACACAGTTGGGTATATCCGACTGATAATTAGCAAAATCCAAACCTGGTATCAGTGTTTTCTCAACCTCACTAAAATCACTGGATGCATAATCAATGTTCCATAAACCATCATCAATCAGATGGTAGAAATATCAAGAATTGTAATTCTTCCCTACTTTCGAGCAGATGTGCACTTTCCCTTTTAAGGCTGAGCAACTTTTAAGTGTTCACTAATTCCTCAAGAGACTTTATGTAGCATTTTACATGAAACAGACAAGATCTAGTTCATTGAAGGTGACTGTATTCAACCAGCCATTTTATAGCCAGTTGCTCACTCCCTATTACCTGTAATCAATGCAAGCTACAATGACATCCCTCTCCGTTAACTGTTGACCTAGAAGAGAACCCCATGCTTTGTAACTGCATCACAAGGAAAAAATTTTATCAGAATCCTGGATACAGTGTACCTGCAATAGATTGTATGATTACTTTTATCCCATTATATCAAGCGTAAGTCCACTATTGCCACAATGTATCTTATCAAATCACATCTACACAACTAGCAGATCTTTTTTTGTGGTGTCAACAGACTACAACAAACCAGCAATTGTGACAAAATACGCTGGAATTCAAACCAGAAAATATCAATTTTGGTGAAATGTATTTTAGGTCTTATATGATACTTTTAAGAAAGGACTTACTGAAGCTACTCACCCAATAATCCAAGCTCCACCAGTTACAAATGCAACTACTGGTTTTGGGCCATCCATGTTTTTCGGTAGATATAAATCAAGCCTGCATAAACTGATTTTAGTGCTAGCCAGAAAAAGACATCAAAGGATGGCCACAAAAAACAGGAATCGGACTACCAAAGAGCTACGAGCTCACACATACCTATTCCTTGGTAGATCACCATAAACTATACCTCTTTTGACCTGACTGGAGAAGAAATAGTAATATCCAACTGCATTAACATGAGACAGGTTAGTGTGTAAGAAAAAATGGTAAAGCTGCAAAATATTGCTGGTGAGAACTTGAAAAAAAATATGCGATGAAATAGCAGAATACAACAGACCTTGGATAAAACCAGGCATAAGTAACAAGGAATAACAACCAAGAGCTACAAATCTTGCAATCCATCTGTAACCTACCCTGGATGAAGAATAATTGATCAGGCAACATGATCATAAACAAGTTGAAATAAAATGTAAGCAGAATCAAGCTAGGTATCTGCCAGCAATATAAATGTCCAGTGCCAAAACACTTATAAGCACACAACTTTTTTTTATAAAGATATTAAAACACAAAAAGAAAATGTGAAAAATTGGCCATACAACTTTTATGGCTTTTCAATTCAAGTCTTCCAACTTTTAGAATTTCTTATTAGCTTTCCAACTTTCTTTACTTTTGTGTGCAAGTACTTTGCTATATTCTCCATTAATATTGTTAACGTTTCTTGAATTTGAGAAGTTGGAAGATTTAACGGTAAAACAACAAACTATGTCTATGCAAAAATTATTTTCACAAAGCCACTTCAAAAAAGTTAGAAGGAAGGTGGTAACAAAAAATGTAACCTAGCACTTGAATGATTCGTATTGTAAAGATGGAGGACTCCCAAGAAATTCCAAAAGCTGGAAGACAGATAGAGTAACAAAATGCTAGTGTACCTCTTATTTTCTGAAAATTAGCTTTCTCTTTATGCCAAATTAAGCATTAGCTATCCAAAAGTTGCACATTATAACGCGCATTCCACTTCGTAAATAATTTATACCTAATAAAGTTGCTTTGAAGACCCTACAATAGTTCATTTTAACAAAATTCACTTCTTTAGAGACCGGTTCTCAAGCCTTATATTGAACAGTCCTCAAAGTCACTCAACAATATAGAGCCTTAGAAGTCCGCCAATTCAACTTGGACATTTTCTTAAAGTTGAGCTATTTTTTGCAACAAATGTCACGTATTCTTTCTGATGTTTTTTCACCAGGAAGTTTAAAAGAACAAAAAAGGAAAAATACAAGAGAATCATAAAATTTGTTGAAATTGCCATGCTGAAACATTGTAAAGATTCTTTTACCCCTTCTAAACTTAGTTTCGCACCCTAATTTTTTCTTAAGTGCTATCATTGAAGAGCATTTAAAAGGTCCAGCACCTTTGCAAAACATAGCTTTAGTCATTATTTCAATCTGAACAGCCAGTCCAGGTGCAAAACCTTCTGGAACAATTAGTTTAATCAATTATACTAACATTGTAATTAGGGGTGCAAATGAATTAAATCAAGTCATCAAGCTTAAATTTTTTAGCTCGAGCTCAGCTCAAAGTGATCCTTACCAAGCTTGACTTACAGTGCTACTTCACAAACTTGCAAACACAAGCTTGATTTAGCATGTTGCTCAGAAATATTAAGCTCAACTTAAATAAGCTCGTTTTAGCTTGACAATTCAGGAAATCTTTTATAGTTTTTCAATGATTTAATCTTAAAGCTCAAACTTCAAATTTGAAAGTTCCACTCCATCATAATTGAATTGAACTCAAGCAAAAATTGAGCCGAACTTGAGTAGCTTGTCATGTTTATTTACATGATTTTAAGGAACAGCCTAATGTTAGATGGTTTCTGTCCACAGCAAATGCCAATTGACTCTAGTAATTCTCTAAAGATATAAAACCTCCATACTTTCCATCAAGTCATCACAGGTGCTCTACTTATCTCAAGATAAAGCAAAAGCATTATAAAAGATTACTTGCTCTCTGTTCATTTAAAATATTTGAATTTCATAAACAAGATTAAAAGAGAAACCTTTTCATATCAACAGCATAAAGATTACCTGCTAAGCTCGGACACTTATTATTAGTACCAAAAGCTTAAAAAAAAAAAAAAAAGAAATCCATTTTCATAAACCGCTTTCTTTTCAACCTATTCTATTCCTGTAAACTAATCATAAGCTAACATTAGTGTCACTCCAACAATGCAATGTTACATATAAAGAGTTTTTTATCTTGGTTTTCGGGTTTTCCCATATGATGAAATTTGTTAAGCATTCACAAACAAATCATACACAAAACCAAGCAATCAACACCACCATGATCATGATCATGATCATGACCATACCCAAGATATCTGAGCAACCTCCAATTCCTCCTAGTAATCACTAAAGTATCCTTAGCCGCATCTTTAACTTTCCTACCAATCCCCTTGCTGCCCTGTCCTCCAACGCCAGCACAAATCGAAGATAGCGATTGCTCACTAGCAATCCTCCGCCGTGGCTGCTGATTATTACTAAACTCTAGATCAGAAACACTAACAGTTGGCGTAATGGATCCATAACTAGAAGCTCTAGAAATCAATGGGCTAATGGACATAAAGGCATCGTCTTTATCTTCTTCGAATCGAGAAGAAACTAGCAGTGCTGTTGTTGGATCGTCGTCGAGGTCTTTTGGGATCGGAATTGACACTGGTTTAGGGTTTGTGATGGGGAGTACGGGAGATTGAGAAGGCATTGTTGGAGAGTGTAGTGTAGTTTAAGGATAATTTGTGATGTGAGAAGAAATAAAGACAGCTTTAGATTGGGATTTTGGTTAAGAACAGGGTGGATTAGTTGTTATTGTTGGGGAGAGGGAGGGGAAGAGAGAGAGAGAGAGTGTTGCTGTTTTAGGATTTGATCATTGGAAGAAGAAGGACATTAGGGGACCAATTAAGGATTGTAACGTGTCGTGTTTGAATTGGGAGTTTGGTATTTGTTAAGTCTGTTTGGATTGTCTGTTTTTCATCTGTATCTGTATCTTTTTTAAAATGATATATGTAAATATATCCGATTTGCATCTAAATTTTATCTATATTTATTTTATTTGATCTTTTGATGAAAACTGTTAATTTTTTTTATCTATATTTATTTCTTGATAAATAATTTGTTAGCAAAAAGTTTAAAAAAGTGTCTGTATCTGCCGAAAAAAAATCAAAACAAACAGACCCATAATATATAAGAGAGTTAGGTATTTGTTGTTTGTATGTGGAATTTTGTTTTTGCTTTCTTGTTTCTTTTATTGCTTAGGTACTAACTTCTAGACATTAAACTAGGACTGCACTTCCAAAAACTAGGACTGCTCTTGAATATGATGGGGCAAAAGAAGGCGGAAAAAAAACCTTAGAACTGTTCCTTTATATTTAATATATATATTGAAAGATACAATCCCATGAAATAAAATCATCTTAATACAAATTATATAATTTTAATTATCTAAATATTATTATAAAATTATATTTAAGAACATATTATTTAATCTTTTGTAAAAAAAATCATATATATTAAATACGATTTTAAAACTTTGTTATGTGGCTAAATCACATCTAATTCATGATTTTATGTTGTAGACAGAATTTGCATATGTTACATGCGATTTTATTCTACATGTTGAATATGATGTATAATGAAAGCCAAAACGTGTGATTTTGTGACGAGCGTCTGTAA
Source organism: Combretum micranthum (assembly GCA_024138025.1). Lineage (NCBI taxonomy): Eukaryota > Viridiplantae > Streptophyta > Magnoliopsida > Myrtales > Combretaceae > Combretum > Combretum micranthum. Next base: position 831,694 of record JAMXBD010000381.1, read on the forward strand.
TTATTTTTATGTAATTGGTGACTATATAAATAAGTTTGTGGCGAATTCGTAAACAAACAAATTTTGAATTTCTTATACCTATGTTTTCGTATTAAAAGTAATATTAGAAATTAAGATTAAAAAAAAAAGATATTTAACCAATATCAAAAGATAAGTGAGATTATCAATATTTACCATTCAATAATTTTAATGTAATGTCACCATGTCTAGTTGCTAAAGAATTTCTATTAAAAAAATTGAATAACTATTCATCACTCATCATTACGCATCATTTAAAATATAATCTAATAATAATTATTTTTTTCCAAAATATCCTTATTAAAATAAAAAATCAAGAAAAATAAATCTTATTACAATTTTATTTTATTTCTCAATAATATTAATCACATTACAACTGAATTCCATTATTTGAAATTAACAAACCGTTAGATTGTTAAAATGATACCACATTATAATTGAATTCCATTTTGTGTTAAATTCAAAATCTAACTTCTAAGTGGTTTAATTAGGTATAAGCATTATGATAAGTGTTTCAAATAAAAATTTATTACAACACCATTTAATTTAAATTTACAATCAGGATAAAAATGGAATACCTCTTTCAACCACTGGGTATTATGTTAATGCATTTTTCCTACTTAAAAATTTGATCTCTATTTAAACTTGATCTCATTGATCCCTTCACTTATAATTTTTCTATTTAAATTAACAATGAAGATGGGTTTTGCCAAAATTGCTAAAGAGGAAAAGCACTTTAGTGTGGATTTAATATGAAAATTTGAAGATTTATTTTGGATAAATATTACATTTGGTATATAAACTTTGTTAATTTGTGTAACCAATTACTTGAAATTTAAAAATATCAATTTATTATTTGCGAACTTTTCAAAATTATTCATAATACTTTGAAGAGATAGTTAATTACAAAAATAAATAAAATTCAAGTAGTTTGAAATAGTCATGAAATTCCTAATTCATATTTTATAAAAGTGTCATTGGAATTATACATGCTTTTGTATGTGTTGAATATGATTTATGTTCATGATAAATTATGTGTTTTATTATTGTGTTAAAAATATGGAATATTCTAGAATTTATTAAATATTTAGTTCATAAAATTTAGATTTCATTTACATATATGAATTATGTTTGGAATGTATTAAAATAAGTAGCTGAATGCATGCATATAAGTCTCCTTATAGCAGAAAAATAAGGCCAAAAATAAAGCTTTTAAACCACCATTAAGGCCTTAAACTAATATCATTAATTAGCCAAAAGTTAAGTCATTAGTTACCTTAACTTTTGATGCCTCAAAAGTTAAATAACAAGATAATATTAATTTAATAAAGTGTCCAATTTGTGCAAAATTTTCAGACCTCCCAAACACACCTCCAAAAACTCCAAAACCTTCTTTTCTTCTCCAAAATCTCTCCCATGGCTATATACCATTAGCCCCTTCAACTCTTACAAAAATAACCACACAAAGCTTGCTTAAGGACCACAAAGCTAAAGCCTAAAGTTCTATTGGTGAGTATGTTTTTCATGTCTTAAACTCATGCATGAATATGATTCTTGACAATAGGGTTTAAACTTAAACTTGTTTGTGATTCATATGCTTTGTTGGTTGTATGAGAAGTGTTTTGTTGTTATAGAAGTTAGTTGTATGTGTGGTGAATTTGGAAGTGTTGGAAAGTTGTGGTTGAATGATCAAATGTTCAGAGTGTTGATGAGTGAGGATTTGGGATGGTATTTGTGTATGATGATTTAGGTGAAGTGTTTAATGTTTTGAGTGGAGTTTATGTAGGTTGAATGATGTATTGATCATATAACAAGATTTGGGAAACTTGGAATGAGTTTAAGGGAATTTTGGAAGTATAAATTTTACATGAAAAACAGGGAAAACAAAACATTTTTGTATAGGTTTAATTTTGAGCGTACGCCGGCATCTGGCACTCTAACGCCGCTGGCGTAAAGGCAGTATTGGAAGTGAACAGAATCGATTTTTTTAAAGTCGCTTGAACGCTGCCGGCTTTTACTGAAAAAGTCTGTCAGTGTTTATTTTTCAAAACGTACGCCGGCTATTAGAGTTCCAATGCCGCCGGCTTAGGGGCGGTGTGGAATGAGAACAGAATCATAATTTTTAACACCGGACTTAAGGCCGCCAGCGTAGGATCCAAAGCTTCCGGCTATCCTTGAACGCTGCCAGTGTTGGCAAGTGTTGAACTTTAGTGTATTGCACAACGGTTCAAAGCCCTCGGCTTTGAAGGCCGGCGTATCCCCTGCATTTTTCATTTTCAAAAACATTTTTCAAAATTTTCCAAAGCTTGGTATATGATCAATTAAATATTTGTTAAGTATTCTATGATATAATAGGATGTTTAAATGCTCTATTATGACATTGTATTAATTTATTTGATTAATTACATTTGCAACTAGTTAATTAGTACTTAAACTAAGTGGGAAATTTAATATTATTTTAAATAGTGATAGATCTTCGCTCAGCCAACCCTATTAGTTCCCGGGCTATCTCAGGTATGCAATAACTTGCTTGTTTCTTTGCTAGGGTAGGCATCAAATCAAATTACTCTAAATTAAGAAAATTTATTAATTGATGAGTGTTGATTGTCCTTGTTTGCCGTTGAATCTGGTTCAAAGAGCGGCACCTTGCTCAGATTAGAGGCAAGGTACTATCTCGTTATTGGATAAAATTATTTAGGAGATATGAGTATCCGAGCTACTCATATCAACCCCTTGAGCATCGTGATGCGTTACTCAGGATCCCTTAGTATTACAGGCTACGCCGGAAGATAGGGCTGCCTAGTCTGTATAAACAGTAGGGACCACTCAAGGAGGCAGACGTAATACTAGAACCTTGTTGCCCGGAGTTTGAATACTCCCATGATGAAAGACTAACTAAAGATTGAGTAATAAATTATTAGTTGTTGCATTTACATTTAGATTAAGCATATGTGAATTACTTTGCATTTGTATTCGTTACTTGTGTATTAAGCCTTTGGCTCATATTTTAACCATTTCAGGTAATGAATCCGACAAGTTTTACACGAGTATGGGTATGGAACTGATTTCGAGGATTTTCTTGATGATATAGCGGACTAAAGATGATCTTAGACTTGGTGGAATCCAATTTTTGTAATAGAATAGTTATGTTAGCCTTGTGGTTGTACTTAAGGTTTTAGTAGAATTTTATGTGTGTAATTTTGTTAAGGCTCGTAAAAAACCTTTGGATATAATATATGTATATATATATATGTACTTAGCCATGTTTGACTTAAGTTTGCTTCTTTTGCAAAATATGATAATGAAGTAGTGTATTTTGTTTAAAGTGAAGAAAAATTATGGTTTCTATTATATTATCTATGTGTAATTAGATAAACAATTCCTCAAACAATCCTTTTAGACAACCTTACATATAATCTTACAGGTTATATAGGTTGGAGAGCCGTTATCGCCTATTTTAATATTCGGGGTGATAGCGGGTCCTTACATAGTTAATTGCAAAATTTAGTAAAGTTGAGATAGTTAATTATAAAAATAAACAATGTTTAGATAATGGACATTTTTAAAACTCAAATAGTTAATTACGTAGATTCACAAAGTTCGGTACTAAATATAACATTCAGTCATTTATTTCTTATTTGTTTAATTGATCTAGAAATAGAAGTGTAGAGGAGTCCAAATTCCATCTTATAAGAAAACCCCACTAAGGTAAACCTTTACGTTTCTCTAGCAGTTGTTTCGATTCAACCTAATCAGACAAAATGGAAGTCACAAATGAACATTTTCCCCACAAATAACAGAAACCCTAAATCCAATTTCAAAGAAAAAAAAAAACTACCCGAATCAATTCAAATTCTTTGAGTTGAACTAATTCGATCTAAACCGTGCATCATGAATTCACCACTCCCCGTGGTACCTAGCAGTAAACTACCACCATTGCCGCATTTGTTGCTTTGGGACGAGCCAACTTGACACCACCATTGACGCTAACGAACACCGGAAGCCGATCGTCGAAGCACCAAGGTCCGTAGTACATACAATGCCTAGTGTTCGTTCGCCAACTTCATAAATTACTATATACTGGTTTATTTATTATTTTCACACAAATATTCTTACTTTGTAGACAACAAATATTCTTACTTTGTAGACAACACAATAAGGTATATTCTGTTTGTATTATAATGTAACTATCTTTATAGAAATTATTATAACTCTATTAAGTTTTTATTGAATTACATTTTAATTCTTTCTTTATATTATGCAGTAATATGAATAAGTTATAAGAGTAACAATTAGAAATCGAGACCTTTTATTATAGTATTTGTAATTTGGAGCCTCTCCAAAATTGTTAGGGTTTTACTAGTTGGTGAATATCTATCCTTAGAAAATTAGGTTCGTAAATGTTTTCCCAAATTTTGGATAACATGAAAGGAAAAAAAAAAAAAAAAAGAATATCTTTGGCAATTAAGATTTTTCATGAAACAAAAATAAAGAGGGAAAGAATGCAAATAACTCCTTTATTCGGATAAAAATTGCAATTTTTACTTTAATAAAAATATATATTCAAATGAAAGTTTAGATTTTAGAATATGTTAGAATAAATTTTGATAAATTTGAGGTATTTTCAAAGCAAAATTAAAGTAAGAGAGGGAAGGGAGGTTTGAGGGGTGGGGAAGGGAGGCATCATTTTCAATTTTGAGATTATTTACTAATTTATCAAAATTTAACAAAGTATTTTACAATGTTTAAATTTTATATTTTAGAATATGTTAGAATAAATTTCGATAAATTTGAGGTATTTTCAAAGCAAAATTAAAGTAAGAGAGGGGAAGGGAGGTTAGAGGGGTGGGGAAGGGAGGCATCATTTTCAATTTGAGATTATTTACTAATTTATCAAAATTTGACAAAGTATTTTACAATGTTTAAATTTTATATTTTAGAATATGTTAGAATAAATTTTGATAAATTTGAGGTATTTTCAAAGCAAAATTAAAGTAAGAGAGGGGAAGGGAGGTTTGAGGGGTGGGGAAGGGAGGCATCATTTTCAATTTTGAGATTATTTACTAATTTATCAAAATTTGACAAAGTATTTTACAATGTTTAAAATTTTAGTGAATATACGCACTAAAGTCAAAAGGGGTTATTTTGATTTTCCCAAAATAAAAATATGGACTTTTTTGTGTGTTTTCTTAATGAAACTAAGGGTATATATATTATTTAAGACGGGTTTCTATGATATCAAGAGGAAAAGGAATAAAATATTATTATTTTAAAATAAATTACGAAAATGCCATCGAGAAGAAAATATTCCCGATTTTAGGCAACATGGCCTCATCTCTTTAAGAGACGAGGTCATAAGTGCCTGACCTCGTCTCTCCAAGAGACCAGGTCTCATTCTGAGAAAAACCTCGTCTCTCAAAGAGACGAGGTTGCACCGCATGTGACCTCGTCTCTAAAGAGACGAGGTCATCGCAATTTAAACAGCACACCATCTTGTTCTTCCCCATTTCCCATTTCCCCCTCGTCGGAACCCTAAACCCTAAATTGAGCGATTGTTTCCGATTTCGGCGGCCGCAATCCTCAAATCGACCCCTAGTTGTTCCTCATTTGGCTGATTTAATTGCTTCCAAGTTGATTATATTACAATTCGTCGTGGTAGAAGATCAAAAGCGAGAGATTTTGTGTGAAACCATCGACAACAAACGTTGACGTTGGATTTCCGCGTTTTTTCGTATTTTGTTTCAATCATTCATGCTACATTGTTGAATATCAATTGTATGTGTTGTTAGAATATTATTATTGCGTGATTCCGACACCGACGTTTTTTTTTCTTCTTGTATGTTGTATAGATATATATATGTATAATATTTGCATTAAAAAAATCATGTCCTAAGTAGTTGTTGTTGGATAATTATTTTAGGAATTTTAATGTGGGAAAAAAATAAAAAATAACTTCTATTGTCTTTAACGGGGTGTATTCATTACTTTAGCTTTGGTATGGCGCTTTGGTATGGCATGAAAATTTGCGATGAAAAATATAATATTTGTAAAAAAGCAGAATAGCTTAGAAAATTAAATTTGAACTTTGAAAGTGGAGCTGCAGCTTTAGGAATTATGTTAAATATTACAAGGAATGTAATTCATAAGTGTGATTTTGTGAATTTGATGCATGAAAGCTAATTTTGATGAGATTGCAGGATTTATGAGGAAATGGACAAGGCGAAGTTCATACTGTATGCTCATGGTAATATTATGCAAGGGGATGATGGTTTTGGTTATGATAAGCGGCCGGTTGCTATGGTCAGTATTGGTAGAAATTCAACATATGAGAGGATAGTGGAGATTATTTGCAATAGACTAAAGGTAAATAGGTGTACACATCGGGTGGAGCTATATCATAGGGTAGCTATTGGAGATACGACACTACGTTATGATATTATTCCAGTGACCGATGATGATGCGGCACAAGAGATGTTGGTGTACACAGAAGGCTCAGTGGTTGTTTATGTGCAGATATTGGAAACTGAATTATCACAAGCACCTACAGGGGAAATGGGCATTGATAGAAATATTGGGAGCGAGGGGTTAGTAGACTCAAAATCTACTCCAGTTTAGACAATAGGCAGTGCACAAGTGGAAATACGTAACTTTGAATTTTGTGGACCTACATCGGTAGGTGGTGATGATATGGATGCTGTGCAAGACTCATCAGCAAGTAAATCCAGTGACGACTATGATGATGAAAATGTTAATGTCGAAGAATTTCGACAACAATATGCCTTGTCCGAGGTACAACGAAGGGGAAATAACTAAGACCGTTTCATTGCTCCTACTGACGTTGATGTAGTAGGGAGCTCAGTGCCAGTTCCGTTTTTCAATGCTTAAGTTGGTAGTGCTTATGCAGCATATGATGATGAATAGGAAATGAGTGTTGGGAATTGGAGCTTCAATGATGAATTCAAGGTCGGGATGCGTTTTAAGACCAAAGATCATCTCATACGGGCAATTAAAATGTGGTACATAATGAACTATTATAATTTCAAGGTAGTAGATTCGGACCCAAGAGCATAGGCAGTGAAATGTACTGATATCCATAACAGAGGTTGTAAGTGGAGACTCAGAGGCAGTTATAAGAAACATGGTGGGTAGTTTCACATCACTAAATATGAAGGACCTCACACCTTGTAAACCCATGTTCTCTAAGCCTTAAACCTTAAGCCGGAAAGTCTACCGAAGGCCTTAAGTCAACGGATCTTGAGTAAAACCCTACAGTTTAGATCCTGTAAACCCGAGTTCGTAAATCGAGGAGTCGAAAAATAATTAAAGTGTTTAGAATAGTCCGTAATAATATTTGATTTATTAAAAATATCAGATTGGTTTATTTTCAGCTTATTTCGAACCCATTTGGATACTGCTTTGGAAAGTGTGTCCCGGGGCTCGGAAAATTTAAAATATATATTTAATATTTTTAGACTCGTATTTTTATAAGGATTTCAAAAATATCGAGTTTATAATTTTTCGGATTTTAAAAATATCAGTTATAGCTCATATAAGCTTATTTTACTCTTACTGGTAACTTAATTGTTAAATTTCTAAAAATAATTTAATTGTTTATTTTATTTAAATCATAAAAATTCTGCCACAAAAATAAAAATATTTTTTCTTAATTTATTTTATATATTTTCTTATTCAAAAAGCCACTTTATCAACCCATATCTCAAGTATACATACATTATCATTACTACACATTATTATGTCTTCTTTTGCTTTTTCTTACACTTCCATTTCCCAAAATTGCAGCTGCCCATTCCCCATAAATTAGCCACTTTTTATTATTTTTAATCAATTATTTGATATTTTTAAAGTCTATTTTAGTTAGAAATGGAAGCAACTTGTTACACTTTCAAAAATACAAGTTAAAACCAAACTACACACATCCCCCCACACTCCCAAAATCACGCCAGCAAACCCCCCAAACCCCCCCCCCCCCCCTCCCTTGCAGCTGCTGTTTTATTTTTTTTTTAAATTATTTAACTCACTTTTAACTTTATTTAAACATCTCATTCCTTCCCTCTTTCATCTTTACAAACCCTATATTTTTCCTCTCTCTTTTTCCCTCTCCTTTCTCTTCTTCTTGGCTTCTCTTCTTCACAAACAAGCTGCCACCATTTTATTTCCTTGCTTCCACATATATTTCTTGCAAATATTTAAGGTAATCATCCTCTTTTAGCTTTCATAAGATGTTATAGGATTATATTATGGATGTTTCATGCATCAAAAGACATTTCACAAGCTTAAAAGGCTATGGATGATGATGCCAAGAAGTGAAACACTCCTCTAGATGATGATCTCTTTTGTTCTTAGTATTTTTGTTATATAAAAGGCTTGTTTATCTTCTTGTTTATGTGATAACTTGTAGATCTAGAGTTTTACAAAGCTTTAGTTATGTTTATGTGTAGATCTAGTAGTTTAAGGACTACTACTAAGTTTTTCTTATGCTTTCATGGTTATATATTGAGTAGATCTTAGATTTGAGTTTGAATGAAAAAGTAAAATTCGTAACTTGTCAATGCACTATTTTAAAAACCCTCTTTCAAGCCTTAAAATGGAAGTTTTTGTTTAGAAAATGAAGGTTTGATGGATGTATATCATCAAGACTTCATCTTACAAGAATCAAAGTTGATTTTCAAAGTTTTTTTCATAAAACAAAAATGTATTTTCGGATCAAGACAAAGACCTAAAATAAAAACATGTTTTTCAACTCACAAATGAGGATTTTATTCAAGAAATGAAGGGTTCTTAGGATATAATATGTAATGGGTTGTTTTTCATGAGTTTTGATGAATTTTCTCAAGAGATATGTCCAAAATAAATTTATGAAAATTCGGATCAAGACCAAGACCTATTTTTAGAACCCATCATTCAACTTTAAAATGAAGATTTAGACAAAAATATAAAGGGCTCTTGGTATATATATCGTAAGGAATGAAATTTCATAAGTTTAAATGAGTTTTCCTAAAAGGCATTGCATAAATCAAGTGCTTTGCAGAAGACAAAATCTAGGTCTTGTTTTCATTGTAAATTTCAAAGTGGAAATTCGTAATTATGGGGAGACCAATTTTGAAAACCTTCTTTTTGATCTCAAAACAAGTGTTTTATATTGAAAATGGGATGCTTTGATGATATATAATATAGGAAAATTATTTTCATTGAACTAAGTAAGTTTTAGCAAAGGAATTACTCAAAACAAGACAATGAGTTTTGACTTGTAAATTTCGGTTTTATGAAAATGGATTCTTAGAAGTTTCATTTGAACTTTATGTTTGGTATTAGATAAGTGTGAAATCTCTTAATTTTGTTTATAGGATCTCCTTGCAAGTTTAGGACTAATATGAGTTAACCTAAGTAGTTAAATAGAGTAGATATGGCAATTTTTCACAAAGGTTCAATTCTTGGATTTTCGCAACCCTACTGTACAGTAAGTTTTCGACCCCTAAATGACCTTAAATGTTTGAATTAACTTTAGAAATAGATAGCTCTTTCGAAGTAGGTACAAATCGGTATATTATAAGCTAAATTCTAAGTTAAAATGAGTTAGATATGACCTTTTTAAGTTAAGGATTAGACCTAGACGGAAATTGACGAACTTAGTAAATAAAATTGTTAAGTTTAATAGAATTTCATAAGAGATACTCATTGAGGGTATTCCTTGTACTTAGGTGAATTGGAGGACGGGTTACCACTTCCCGAGGACTATTACGACTAGTGGATTTTCACTACATGGACAAGTGAGTTCATTTCTCAATTAATTATGCTCTTGGATGTGCTTGTAGTAGTAGTGGCATTAGACTTAGGAAAAGATAAAATTGTGATTGAATGGTGATCTAAACTTGCATGAATGAACGATAAGTATATCGAGGCAAGCTTTGTTGCAATAACCTTGTATGAGTTAATATAGATTTGGAATGTCTGAAATTTGTATGGTCACTTTTAAATTATCTAATTAATATACCATGATTATATGAATAGTTGTACATGCATATCACGTAATGAGTCACATATCATTGTCGAGTATGCCTTTGGTGGGACAAAGGTGTATTTGGGAGGCAGCGGGTCTTTAATGAAGGGGATTAGGGTTGTATGACTTATGGACCACCTCATTCAAATAATGAAACTATGGTTGCATGACTTATGGACCAACATAAAAAAAAAAAATTGTGGTTGCATGACTTATGGACCACCCCACTTGAGATTGGGACTATGGTTGCATGTCTTATGGACCAACTTTGGAATTGTAGTTGCATGACTTATGAACTACCCCAAACCCCGAATGGAGGGCGTAAATTCATTCACTTATGACTACCGAAAAGTCATATGCTTGCTTGTTCATTTGCTTGTGCATTCATATGGTTGCTTAATTATAACTTGCTTGTATAGATATTTTAGCTTGATCGAGTATGTTACTTGGAAAATGAATCTCACTAAGCAATTAGCTTATACCCCAATAGTTTTTGTTGCAGTGTTCCTATTTTTTTTTTTTGATGTTCCGAGAGGACACTTTGTGCAGGGTTACTACATTGGATTAAAGAGCTTTTGAGGAAGTCGGGACCTAGTATAGGCGTGGACTTCTAGGAAAATCTCTTTAATGTAAATTCAGATATGTGTAATTGGAGCTAACGATGTAGACTCCTATTATTTTGCAGGGGTATGCCCCCTTGGCTTTTGTAAAGTTTAAATGTTATCTTGTTGTGATTTATATTCTAATGTTATGTATGCTTTCTTAAGACTACTCGAATCAAAGTGTGGTCCTAAAAGTTGTGTGAGTACACCTTACACTCAATATGTAAACTTATGGGATGACTAAGGATGCCATACTTAAGTTTAAATATCGAGTGTGGTGGACTGTCGCGTTTATGGTACTCTTTGGGGCGTGACACACTACTTGGATGAAGTCATTGGACAGGATCACTCTCAGTTGGACTCCACCAGCTTGTCCATGGCCATAATATTAGAGATCCGCAATTCTCCAGATGTGAGAGCGAAAGATCTCCAAACGAATATATTAAAGTAGTTCAGGTATAATGTTCATATCAAGAGAAGTCGTGAGACAAAGAGAAAGGCCATTAAGCAGGTGTATGGAAGTTGGGAGGCGTCTTATGTGGAGCTCCCGCATCTACTTAATGCAATTACTGAGGCAAATCCAGGAACAAAGGTTGAGTGGCAAACTCAAGATTCAAATACCGCCGGCCATGTATTCCTAGTTAAGTTTTTTTGGGCATTTAGTCCTTGCATTGAGGCATTCCACTACTACAGGTATGTATTTTAATCATGGTTACATTTTGTTTTAGCTGATTGATATTCACTGACTAAGTTATATATATTAAATCATTGCAGACCTATGATCACAGTTGATGGTACCTTCCTGTATGGCAAGTACAAGCACAAATTGCTTATTGCAGTGGCAGTAGATGGGGGAAATCATATAGTCCCATTGGCGTATGCTTTTGTCGATGAGGAGAAGGTGGAAACGTGAACTTGGTTCCTTGCAAAAGTGTTGGAACACGTCATCAAAGACCGATCCAACATTTGCTTGATATCGGACCAGCATGCTAGTATCAGAAGTGCGGTTGAAGGTGAGAATGCGGTGTAACCTAGAGGGTGGCTTTGGCGCCGGTGTATCCGGTATGTTGCCAGCAACTTTAATTCAAAGGTCAAAAGCAAGGAATGTAAGGAAATAATAAAAAGAGCTGCATATCAAGGTTAGAGTCGAAAGTTCCACAGATACTTTAATGCAGCACTTCAAAGCAATCCTTGGACAGCACGATATTTTCGTGAGTTGCATCTATGTATGTGGACTTTATCTTACGATGAAGGTGTTAGATTTGGCCAAGGCACAACAAACATGGTAGAGAGTTACAATTCAGTTATAAAAGATGCTAGGTGCGTACCTGTGGCAGCATTGGTAAAGAAAACCTTCTACAATTGTAACTTTATATTTAATAAGCAAAGGCGTGAAGCCAGTGATGGCATGAATATGGGTAAGTTGCTCACAGAATATGCTGCAAAGAAGTTTGAGAGATGGAACAACATATCCAGTTCCCATAAAGTTACATGTTTCGACTACCAAGAACGGCTATATGAGGTTATAACTGCACCACGTCCAATAATGTATGGTCAAAAGGGGGACCATATACAAAAAGTGGAGTTAAGATCATGTAGATGTACGTGTAACAAGTGGCAGATATACAAAATCCATGCTCACATGCAATGGCAGTGATGGGCACAATGCACATGGATTGTGTTGCCTACGTAGGACAGTGGTACAGATGGGACCATCAACTAAGAGTGTATGGTCGTTCCTTCATTCCTGCAGCCGATAAGGCAAATTGAACTCATCTGGACTTAACAAAGTGGCATCCTAATTTAGGACTTATTAGAAAAAGGGGTTGGCCTAGGGAAAAACGATTCCATAATGAGATGGACATTCGAGAGGACCCCTAAGGTTATTCATGCGATCGTTGTGGGTAGCAGGGCCATAACATAAGGAGTTGTCCAAATGAGGGATCGACGGGTAGAGTAGTTACAGGACAGTCGAGTCAAAGTGGTAATTCTTTATTCTCATATGTTTTTATTACTGTACTAATGAGTCATGATTTAACGTATGTTTGTTATGCTTGTTTTTAATCAACATATGTCGACTATAACAACATCTCTTTATTTTTCCTTCACAGATAGATCCAGGACCAACCGATAGCTCATTACTCACCCAGCAGCCTATACATAGGTCGATTCTAGCCGAGGATAGGCAGGTTGGTTTATTTATGTATTTCAGTGATTGCAGATTTGATGGTTAAGGTGATATTGGTTTTTAATAAATGTGTTAACTTTACTGTAGGAGCATGAGGTATTGCATTGTCGGCGTAGACAGGAGAGGCTCAGGCGACCAGCTGGCACTACTACAGAGGTTGACGAGCGACTGGTGTCATTCCTGTCTTAGGCAGGGTTCATAGGGGCAGCCCAGATGCCTTTCATTCAGCTAGATTGGCATCTCCTTACAGCTTTGGTCGGGAGGTGGCGCCTAGAGACGCATACATTCTACATAACTATGGGAGAGTGGTCTGTGACCTTACAGGATGTTGCTGTCCTTACGGGCCTCCCCGTAGATGGATTGGCAGTTACGGGCACGACTAGGTTGGATTGGCCTGATTTATGCGAGGAGTTGCTAAGATTCCGGCCCTAACCCAGCATAGACATGGATGGTGGTCACCTGAAGATGTCGTGGTTGGATAGCCACTTCACCGACCTACCTGATTTTGCTGATGATATGATGATCAGACGCCACGTTAGGGCGTACATTTTGCTGCTGCTTGGGGGATTTATTGTCGCAGAAAAGTCCTCCAATTACGTTCATCTTATGTACCTCCAGCTACTCTAAGACTTTGAGAGGGTCGGGCAGCACGCGTGGGGAGCAACCTGTTTGGCTTGGCTATACAGACAGCTATGCTTGGCTTCCCACGTCGACACGGGGGACATGGCAGGACCATTAGTGGTCCTCCAGATATAGGCATGGGAGCACTTCCCCCATATTGCCCAGTACGTCGACTGCACACATCAGTTACCGCGGACCGCCCACTCATCAGCCATTGGGGTGCGACTTTGATGTGACCCGTGTATCTACCCATCTACTGATTGAGTACTGCGCTTCTTTTGATCGACAGATGGTGCATCAGGTATGATATCCGTTCCCTTCTATACCTCAATTGATTTCCAAAGTCTTGTACTCTTAAATTGTTATAGTACGATAGTTTATTTATGCAATAGTTCACTTTTCCTACTGCATCAGGTGGTGTGGGACCCCTATAGTTCCATCCTGTCCTCCCTGCCTCCATACTGCCTAGCGGATAGCGATGTTTGGCGTGCACGGGTTCCACTGGTTTGCTTCTACCTAGTCGAGCACTATTATCCTGACAGAGTGCTTAGACAGTTTGGTGGCTTCCAGGGGATCCTAGCTCCCCCTGCCGACATGAGACCCCTCCATGAGATTGACATGAGAGGACGTTCCGAGTGGAACTAGCTGGTCGAGCATGCTAGGTAGATAGCTGAGTAGGATGCTCGGCGTGATTGTGTAGTTGAGCTTCCAGATTTGCCTGCTAGGACATCTGATGATTACTTCCAATGATATCATGTGATCACCCGATGCTGGATTGATCACACAGGAGCTATCATACGATACATGGTAAGATCACTGTCTCTGTAAGCTTTATATGGACTTGTATTGACTTGGCAGCTATTCACCGATATACATTTTTGCTATTATTCGCAGGCTGATTTCATTTATAGCATCCCAAACATGCCCCCAGAGCTTACTCCATCCACTGCACGAGATGTCTGTCTTGTACTGGAAGAGTTTATGGGGTTGAATTTTAATGATCCAGTGCCACCTGCTCCACCATCAGCAACAGCTCAGGGTGACTCACAGTCTCAAACTGTACAGAGAGGACATCCTCTAGAGAGAGGCATGGGCGAAGACGGGGTTGGAGACGAGCTCGAGCACCAGGTATACAGATCAGAGATGAGCCTAAGTCGTCCGATCTATCTTCACTTGATGAGCCTGGTCCTTCCCAGCTCATTCATGACGAGGCTGGCTCGTCATCCACATCTTACGATATGGGGGACACCGCCATGCTAGATCCATCATACACTGAGTTCCATACCCCCCTGGCTCTACAGAAGAGGCGACCATCGCCATCACATGATATGGGGGGGCCTCACACAGGTCGAGCCAGACCCTGTCCATTCCATCAGTACAGTGCTGCTACTAGAGATGAGGCTGCTGCAGTTACAGAGCTTGATCTATATTCACAGCATCCTTATCTGCGTACCCCGTTACCCAGGAGTATGTGAGCAGGGTAGAGGTCGAGTACGAGGGAGGCGGGAACACAGTAGCAGTAGTAGTAGAGGATAGATTTTTTTATTTTGATTGTTGCATATAGCTTCTTAATTTTTGTATATTCTTGTATGTACATTGTATCCTTTTCTCTTGTACATTTTAAGAGAACAATCAATCAGCATTTCATTTCATATTATGTGTTACGAGTCTACAAATTCCCATATTTGATTGTACTGTGCTGAGGAAGTATCACAATACTTCTGTGATTAATGAATGGATTGAGAGTGAGAATGTGTTTGGTGGATTGGTATTATAACTGTGTTGTATTTGGATTAGGTTTGGGAATAATACAGTTTCTTTATCATTTAGACACCGTGGAGTATGGTTAATGGCTTGTATAGCTGTTTATATTTGTATTTGACAGGTTTTATATGTAATTTTTTTGGTTTCTTAAGTAATAAAGTGATGTTTGTGAAGAGACGAGGTCACATGCGGTGCAACCTCCTCTCTTCAAGAGACGAGGTCCTTCTCAGAATGAGACCTCGTCTCTTGGAGAGAGAGGTTAGGCACTTATGACCTCGTCTCTTGAAGAGACGAGGCCATGTTGCTTAAAATAGGAAATATTTTCTTTTCGATGGCATTTTCATAATTTATTTTAAAAATAATAATATTTTATTCCTTTTCTCGATATCAAGATTAGACTTTCTTGTGATTTAAAAAAAATAAGAATAATAACAAAATAGTAAAAAAAAAAAAAAAAGGAAGACTAAAATAAACAAGATCAACTCTCACAATAAATAATAAATATAGCTTGGTTAATAAAAATAATAATAAAGTTTACATCATTTAAATGGCCAATTTCTTATGAACTTCAAATCTAATTGCCCCTGAACCCATAATCTCTCTGTTGTTTTTAATAAATTTTCTTTTATTTTTCATCACTACTTTATTTTCAACCACGGTGACATCTCTAAAATTTTTGCAAATTTTAAAATCAGTTTTCTTCAATTTTTAGTTAATAATTTATAATCAGTGGTTCACCTTAATGTCAATTAAAAAAAAAAAAGAAAATTAAGAAATTCCAGGCTTCCACAGTTCTACTGTATAGTATTTTAAATATCATGCTTTCAGGATGGGCAAAGTGGATAAAATTTTCTTTATACTTACAAAACAAAAACTTAGATATCATCCGTTACACTGTAAGGTAATACACAATACTTAAGTGATGGAGAATTTTTCGAGCAATGGCAAACTAAGTATCAGTATTTTTAATTTTTGACAATGTAGTATTTCATTTTTAAATAGTAATAAATTAATACTTGTACTTTTATAGTATGTACAATTTAAAACTTCTATTAAATAATATCTAATGAATATATATTTTGATGACATGATTATGCTAGACACTTGGTAGAAAATTGGTAAAATATAAAGATGCGATACTAAATTATCAAAAAATAAAAATATAGATACTTGATTTGCTATTATCCTATTATCAAAATAAACATTTGTCAAATATTATTTAACAAAGATATTAAATTGTACATACTTTAAAACTATAAGTACTATTTTGTCAAAATATAGATGAGATACTAAATTATCAAAAATTAAAAATAAAGACACTTTGCGTGCTATCATCCAAAAAATTCTTAAAAGAAAAGTAAGCAAAAGAAAAAGAAACTGATGACACACACACATAAAGAACACAATTATATTACCTTCCCCAATCCAGCCTAGTTCTATATGTAATTTGCATGCACGGAAAATAATGCTTGTTTGAAATTTGCATGAACTTGAAATATAAAATATATTATAAATAGATTTTGATCGAAACAGGTAAATATATGCATTTCAAAACTATCTTTCCGGACTTATAAATAGATTGTGAAGAACTTTAATCAAGAAACTCTATCTTTCCGGACTTATAAATAGATTGCGAAGAACTTCAATCAAGAAATTCAAGGAAGCTATGTTAAAATTTTAAACATTAAAAGCGGAAGCGATTAACAATACGGATCCTAATAGAACAATTAAATTAACCAAATCAACAATCATGGCATAATTAAAAGTTACAGTAAAATGAAAAGAAAACTTACTTGAAGAATCCATCACGATAATTTAATATCCCAAGTAATATATGTTTTCCTATGCCAAATCCGTATCACTGAAATTCGCCCTTTGATGATATAAGGACTTGATTGATTCTTGATTTTGAATCAAACCTTAAAAAGTAGTGTGTTGTTGTTGTTTTTTTATTTTTATGGCCCAATATATAACTTCCATTACGAAGAGTCATGACTTTTAATTTAAATGACATGACTTTTCATGAAAGGATATCTTGATGGAAGGTATCCATTAATGATTCATGAAGAGATATGACTTTTACTAATATACAAAACACACTAAAATACTTAAATTTTAACGAATTGGCACGGAGGGATTTACACCCGATAATTGTCTCTTAGATACTACACTAATCATCACCGTGTGTATGACGATAACAATTATCAATACTTAATTATATGAATCAATTAGAAATTAAAATTTCTAACATTCTCCACTTGATTCATATATAACAAGTATACAACATATTAACATAAAGTGAGCTCACTTAAATAATGTCGTATATAAGTCACAACTTCGTAAGAACTAAACAGACCGAATCATGGCGGTCACGGGCCTGACAAACGTCCCGATTCCTTCCATGTATCACAAGTCAATTCAATTCAAACAGTCACAATTTGATAAAGTAGACACCTAAAAATACCTTATCCCACAATGTCGTAAAATAAGACCCAATATCTATAATCATAATAAAATATGCATAACTGAAATATGATTCATAGATAAGCAAAATCCAAACAAACATCGATATCTAGAGTATCAAATAAACATAAATGTGCTAAACATAAATTCATACATGTATGACCAATCATCCGATATACAAGGACTTTTCGACTACTCCCATTTTACTAACATGGCCAATAAATGTTTTAGGAGCTAGTCCTTTAGTCAACGGATCTGCAATCATATCATTGGTGCCAATGTGCACTATTTGAACTCTTGATTTTGCACCTCTTCTTTGACAGATAGAAACTTTAAATCCATATGCTTGGCACCCTTGGAGTATCTATCGTTCTTAAGAAGAATACAGCTGCCGCATTCACAATAAATCCTCATTGGTTTGGCAATGGTATCAACGATGCCTAAACCATCAACAAAATTGCGCAGCCACAACGATTGAACTGTAGCTTCAAAGCATGCTACAAATTCAGCCCCATAGTGGAAGTAGCAATGACAGACTGCTTACCACTCTTCCATGAGACAGCTCCATCAGCTAGAAGGAACAAATAGCCAAATGTGGATTTTCGGGTATCCAAACATCCGGCATAGTCTGAGTCCGAGTAACCAACAACCTCAAGGTTACTAGTTCTTCTATATGTGAGCATGTGATCCTTAGTGCCTTGTAAGTACCTTAAAACTTTCTTTGCAGCTCTCCAATGAAACAGTCCGGGATTTGATTGATAACGACCCAACATACCGACCGCAAAGCTTATATCCGGCCTAGTACAAGTCTGAGCATACATCAAACTCCGACTAAAGAAGCATAAGGGATATTATCCATTTCTTTACGCTCCAAATCGTTCTTGGGACATTGGGATAGACTGAAATTGTCTCCTTTCTGGATGGGAACTGGACTAGGTGCACATGATTCCATCTTAAATCTTTCTAGAACTTTGTTGATGTAAGCCTTTGAGACAATCCCAAAATTCCTTGTGATCTATCCCGAAATATTTCTATTCCGATCACATAGGAAGCCTCACCCATATCCTTCATCTCAAAGTTGCTAGAAAGGTAATCCTTAACATCATGCAATAACCCACGATCACTAGCGGCAAGAAGAATATCATCTACATACAACACAAGGATTATAAACTTGCTTCCCATAACCTTCATGTAGATACACCGGTCAACGGTCATTTCTACAAACCCATATGACAATACGGTATCATTAAACTTCAAGTACCATTGTCTAGAAGCTTGTTTTAATCCATAGATTGATTTCTTCAACCTACATACCAGATTTCCTTCACTTGTGGTCTCAAAACCTTGAGGTTGATCCATATATACCTCTTCTTCCAAATCTCCATTGAGAAAGGCTGTTTTAACATCCATTTGGTGAAGCTCAAGATCAAAATGAGCCACCAAAGCCATTACAATCCTTAAAGAGTCCTTTCTAGAAACCGGAGAGAAAGTCTCTTTGTAGTCAATGCCATCCTTTTGAGTATAACCTTTGGCAACAAGTCTGGCTTTGTACCTCTCGACATTGCCCTTAGAGTCTCGCTTGGTCTTAAAGACCCACTTACAGCCGACTCTTTTAGAATCCTTCGGCAATTCCGTCATTTCCCAAACATTGTTGTCATCCATAGATTTCAACTCTTCCTTCATGGCCATCAACCACTTATCGGAATTTTTACCGCTCATGGCTTGGTCAAAAGAGACCGGGTCATTATCAATGCTCAAGTCACTTTCATGCTCAAGTGCATAAACTATATAGTCATTCGAAATAGCCGATCTTTTCTCTCTAGTAGACCTCCTTAATACTATTTCTTCTTGAGGTTGCACTTGCTCATTAACTTGAGTATTTTCCTCCTCTTCTTGAACAATGGCATCCATAATTGGGTTTGGAGCATCTATTTGTTGTTGTTCCATATTCATGCCTTGTGGCTGTGCTACAATAATAGGAACATCAACTTGAGATGGATCATTTGATGGGTTTTGGTCCATCAATGACTCTCTTATCTCTACATCACGTGCTCCCACACTCCCACTGACTTTGCCATTTTCAATGAAGCGAGCATTCCCGGACTCTACAATTCTCGTACTATGGTTAGGGCAATAGAATCTATACCCTTTTGACCTCTCCGGATATCCAATGAAATAACCACTAATGGTCCTGGAATCCAACTTCTTTTCATGTGGATTATATATCCTCACTTCGGCTTGACAGCCCCACACGTGAAGATGTCTTAAACTAGGCTTCCTAGATGTCCACAGTTCATAAGGTGTCTTAAGAACTGCTTTACTAGGTACCCTATTCAATATGTATGCGGCTGTCCTCAATGCATACATCCACAATGAAACAGGTATAGAACTATCATTCACCATACTCCTTACCATTTCCATCAATGTACGATTACGCCTTTCTGCTACACCATTTTGATGTGGCGATCCGGGCATTGTATACTGCGCACAAATGCCCTTGGACTCAAGGAGTTTCTTAAATGGACCTGGAATTTGTCCAACTTCCGATGTCTTTCCATAATATTCACCACCTCTATCGGAACGTATTACCTTAACCTTTCTATTTAACTGCCTCTCAACCTCTGTAATGAATATCTCAAGGACATCAACCGATTGAGTTCTTTCATGCAGTAAATATAGGTAACAATACCTAGAGTAATCATCAATGAAGGTGATGAAATACCTCTCACCGCCCCAAGACGGTACATCGAAAGGACCACAAATATCTGTATGTATTAAATCAAGTAATCCACTACTCCTTATGGCAGCCTGTTTTGATACATGTTTGGTTTGCTTACCCTTAATGCAATCCACACAAGTATCATTCCAATCGGTAAAATCCAATTGAGACAAAACTCCACTTTTAATTAGCCTCAAAATCCTCTCTTTGGATATATGACCGAGTCTTTTATGCCACAAGTCAGCAGAAGATTCATTAAGTGCATTCCTTTTCATACCAACATCACATTCAACATCAACATTAAACAGGGAATTAACAAAAGTAGAATTCAGATTGAAACAATACAAAGTATCCAACAATAAACCAGTACCACAAAGGTTTGTTCCACGATACAATGAAAAACAACCATGTCCAATCCTAAAATCAAATCCTAAAACATCCAACCTAGAAACGGAAACAAGATTTCTAGAGCAATCAGGAACATATAGACACTTCTCTAGATCAAGGCAATAGCCCGTATCTAACACAATTCTATATGTCCCTACACCTTCAATTCTAGCTTTCATCCTGTTTCCCATAAATAGAAAGCTTTCACTTTCCGGCATTCGGTGGAGATTTAGGTAACCCTGCATAACATTAGAAACATGAGTGGTTGCACCAGTATCAAGCCACCAAGTATTAGAAGGTACCTCAATCAGATTTGATTCAAAGCATACGGAAGCAAAATGTATACCTCTCTTTTCAAACCATGCCTTCCTCTTTAGGCAATCGGCCTTCTTGTGCCCAGGTTTGTTGCAAAAGAAACATTTCAGAATCTTTTCAACCTCTCCTTGCCCTTTACCGGGCTGCACCTTAAATGGCTGCTTTCCCTTGTTCTTCCATTTCTTACTTGGAGCTTTGCCGCCACTAGAACCAGCATTTGATTTACCATAATAGGCAAAGTTGGCTTGGGGAATTTTGACCTTAAGGTCTTCCCTTTGCCTTGCCTCCTCTTGCATGAGCATGGCCTTAGTATCCGAAAGAGACCATTTTTCCTTAAGTTGGTTGTAAGTTCTCCGAAATTGCTTGAAATCATCACCCTTACATGATTTTAGCAGAAACTCAACCAACACTCGCTCACCAAGATCCATATCCAAACTCTTAAGCCGGTTGTAGGTATTCACCATGTGAGTAATATGTTCCTCCATTGACTGAGCTATGGTGTACTCTCTATTAGATAAATCATTAATAAGAGCAGCAACAACAGACTTATCTACAATGTCTGTCATAGTACACTTCTTAATTTCAGCCACAAATTCCCTCACATTTTCAGTCTTGGGCTGGGAAGGTTTAACATTAGGCGCTATGCTAAGCTTAAGAAAGCTCATCATAAGCCTATTCGACCTCTCCCAGTTCTCCCACAGTTTCTTGTCTGCCTCCGAACTAGTATCGGTCGGTTTAGTGGGCTCATCCATAATTAGAGCTGAATCGAGTCCCAAAAGGCCAGCATTTAGCTTGACATACTCAATCCAATCATCATAGTTTTGCCCATTAAACTTGATACCATTGGCAGTCATATTTGATATAGTAGAGACCACTGCAAACATTTACATTTCACATATTAATTGCTTTGAATTTAAACCACAATTCAGACTATATATAATATATACACAAAATATGCATTTAAATTCACCTTTGGGCTAAATCTAAACACAACTAACAATCATCAAACATGCATCATTCATATAACATATATAAGGTCAATCAAAATTAATTTAACATACAAGTCATCTTTGGATGTACTATATATTAATTAAAAAGTTCATAACCTACTTCAATTGTTATTAACCATGAGTAAGATCTACCTTTGAGTAACCGTATAACTACATGTTAATAACTATAAATGTTTATTATTCTTAAATGTCATTTATGATGCTATATCAAATAAACATTTATAAACATAATTTAAATCATTTAATGAACTCTGAGTGGGCCACTTTGGTGACTAACGCACTCACTAAAATATTAAAGATTTAAATCATATAAACTTAAATTATTAAGTTTAATAATATCATTACAATACTTAAATTAATGAAATATTAAATTAATACCTCTATATAAAGGACTACTCTTTAATATCTTTTATTCTTAATTTATTAACTTATTTCTTAAAGCTCAAATAATAACATATAACATTTACATTATTAAATTGGTTTTATGTGAAAAGATTTGCATATACAATTCCTGAAATTTGCATAAGCCATATATGCATATGCACATGCACTTCAATTCTTTTCACAGACAGCATGCATTCATAGGTTACTCATATTGATGACGCATGCATAGCCCACATTCCGATTTCATCACAATTTGAATCGACAATTGGTCAATTAAAACAAAGCAGCAACATTTTATATAAAACTATTCAAAATCACAATTCTGAGAACAATTGAATTCACACGATGAATGCCGAACTATCAATTCAAATATTCAACCGAAATTTAAATTCAAAATTAAAACCCAACATTACTCAATTTAATTATGCCATAAACAGTTAATTTAAAACATCAATTAACTATAATCAACTTTAATTGAGAAAATACCCAAATTCGCATAAACCCTAAATTGGTAATTTAATTTCTATTAGACCCGCTCTGATACCAAAATGTTAAAATTTTAAACATTAAAAGCGAAAGCGATTAACAATACGGATCCTAATAAAACAATTAAATTAACCAAATCAACAATCATGGCATAATTAAAAGTTACAGTAAAATGAAAAGAAAACTTACTTGAAGAATCCATCACGATAATTTAATATCCCAAGTAATAATATATGTTTTCCTATGCCAAATCCGTATCACTTAAATTCGCCCTTTGATGATATAAGGACTTGATTGATTCTTGATTTTGAATCAAACCTTAAAAGTAGTGTGTTGTTGTTGTTTTTTTTTTTTTTATGGCCCAATATATAACTTCCATTACGAAGAGTCATGACTTTTAATTTAAATGACATGACTTTTCATGAAAGGATATCTTGATGGAAGGTATCCATTAATGATTCATGAAGAGATATGACTTTTACTAATATACAAAACACACTAAAATACTTAAATTTTAACGAATTGGCACGGAGGGATTTACACCCGATAATTGTCTCTTAGATACTACACTAATCATCACCGTGTGTATGACGATAACAATTATCAATACTTAAATTATATGAATCAATTAGAAATTTTAATTTCGAACAAGCTAATCCTAATAAGTTGTTAGGAATTTAGTATGGTCCTTAGTCTTTTAATTTCAAAACATATAACTTAATAAATAAATGGACGAACAATCTTAAGTTGATGTGGAAAGTATCTAACTAAATAGTCCCAAAGTAAAACAGCAAAGTGGGTAATTTTTTTCATATTAAAAGGAAACAACAAAAACTCATTTCTCATAATTACATTAAAGTAATAGTTAAGAGGCCAATGGTTTTTAGTCTAGTAGCATCTTCTATTCTCTTGGAAACGTCCTAGGTTTGAATATCCTTGTCCTCCATCATAATAGGAAAAAAAAAAATAATGGCTAGAGAAAATTCTGAAAAGGAAAAACATAAGAAGGAAAAAAACTTAATGTAAAAAAACAGTTAAAACATAATTATATTACTTAATCATTATAGGCTGGTTCCATAGTGTGAGTTGTAATTACACTAGAAAAAAGAAAAAAAAAGAAGACATTATATGATATATATTTTAGGGAGAAAAAAACTAGGGTTAATGTGACAAAATATGCATTTGAGTACATTGAACTCTAAATTTGATTAATTTAATATCTTAACTTAATATTGATCAATTTAATACATGATAGAACTTTTCAGTACGCCAATAATACTCGAGCAAGTTCTTTTAGGATTAGATTGATCAATTTCAAAGTTTCCAGATATAAATTAATCAAATTTCAAAGTTTTCAGATACTAAATTAATCAATTTCAAAGTTTAGGTATTTAGTTGCATATTTTGCCAAAGTTGTGTACTATTTGTGACATTATCCAAAAACAACTAAAATAGGTGCCTTCTAAATGTATATAGAAATTGAAAGCTGCATCTATTAACTTGTATTCATAAAATTTAAGGTAACTAATCTTAAAAATGAATCAGGGGTAATATTACTTTAGCATAGTTCCAATTAGACATCTCTTTGAGTTGGGTCCGAACTAGGACTTGACTTAGCCCAGCCTAGCTATGCTATATCCTATTTTAGACTCCCTTGGTGGACCTACCTTGGTTCACAGGATCAAATTAGGTCTGCTTATTGGACTTATGGACTCAGGGGTGCAGCCAAGTCCATTTAAAAAAGGGTTAATGACTCGTTGTAGTACCTATACTTTTCGTAAAAAGAGCAATTAATTATCTAGACTTTGAAAAGATCAATTTAATATCTCATTAAACTTTTTCGATGACACAAATCATACCTATGCTAACATCATTAGTTGCATCGGATGATGTGTCCAATCCATCTAATGTTTGCGTGACACGTGTTCGCCAAGTTAAAAGTAAAAAACACGTAAAGCAAAAATTGATACTAAATTAAATATAAATCCCCAAAACCTGCCTAGTATAAACAAAGCTATTAAAGCAAGTTTGGACTGATGGCGCAGATCTATCTTCTTCTCCTCTCAAGAAATAAGGGGACGTGGTGGTAGTTGAAGATAGAAGACACACTGGCTCAGCCTTGGTGGTCAATGGAGGTTGAAGGTGGTGCAACTGTTCATGGTAGTGATGGGTTTGAGAAGATGAGTTTAGAGAGAGAAGGAAGTTAGAGAGAGAAAGATGGGTCCTTGTCTTAGGGAAGAAGATGGGTGTAAGGGGTATTTTCGGCGAGTGGTTTGGTATGGAGATTAAGACTCTGATTGTGACTTTTAAAGAGACAGAAAGAGAGATGAGCTCTAAAGAGAGAGTGAATGAGGAAGAAGCGAGGGAGACCGCAAATAAATCTTTAGTATAGAAGGTTGATGATGATCCTTGTTCTGATGTTATATCATTTCTTAAGTTTTTTTTCTCTGTTTTCAATTTATTGTTATTGATAAGCTCAAATCATTATTAGAGAAAACTTAGATCTTCTTTCTAAAAATTTCATCCAATCCTTTATGAGCTTCCCTATAATTATTATTTACTTTGAATTCTTACTGGTTATTAAAAAAAAAGTTAGATAAACCTATGATATAATACGATTGAATCTGCAGTTATCTTCAATTTCTCTCTTGTGAATGTTCCGTGGTAGGTGTTCAAAAATGGAGTTGGGCAGTGATGAGTTAGAGTTACAAGTTCAAAAATGAGTCGTAGTGTCAATTTTTGCTTTGCATTTTTTTTTTAATTTGACCGACACATGTCGTGCAAACATTGGGTGATTTGGACACGTAATCAAGTGGAACTAATGGTGTTATCATATGCATGATTTGTGTCATCGAAAGATTTACCGAGGTATTAAATTGATCTTTTTAAAGTCTAGGTAGTTAATTATACTTTTCGAAAAGTTCAAGTACAAATGGGTCATTAACCCTTAAAAAATAATAAGAAAATTAAAATATAGAATTTTTATCAAAATAAGAAATAAAATAAGTATGCAATACAAAATAAATATAAGTTTTAAAAAATAATAACATTTTTTTAAATTTAAACTATTTCTCCTCGAAATAAAAATTATTTATTATCCATTCACAATATTTAATAGATTATAAATGACAACTCATGTGATAAATATAATTAGAAACAATGTCTTATGCTTTATATAAGTTCTACTAAAAGAAGAATCTCCCTTCTAAACAATATGAACTTTTTTCTCTTTGTAAACTCTACTCTTCTAGAGTGTTACCACTAATCCCACATTACTAATTTCGACTCAACAAGGGATGTACTTGTATTTGAATATTTGCACATCCATTATGTTCTAACTTATATTATTATTAACCCCATTTTTATTTAAAATCTAAAAATTTATTTTACTTTTAGAATTTTTATTTCTTAATTTTTTAAATGGACAAGTTAAACTCGTCATGATTCGCCTTTGGTGGGTCCATGGGTCTAGACTCTTCCTATGTGTCAATTCGGGGTGGGTATGGGTCCAATTTTTAAACCAGCCTACAAACAAGAGAAGTCTAGTTCCAATCTTTCAATTTTTCAATAAATATATATTATATAGATGGATGAATAACCCTTAATTTGATGTGGACATATATTCAATTCATACCAAATAGTCCAAAAGTACATAACTTTAATGTTAGAGGATCATTAAGGTTAGAATCAAGCCGATGAACATGTATTGTACTCATTAAGAATTAAAAAAAAATTAACCCGTTCAATATCCTAAAATTATTTGAATATCATCACATGGTGGGTATAAAATTAGTTGGGATGTTGAATTATCTTCTTAGAAATGAGGTTGAGAACAGGCATTTTATGAGGTTAAAAACAAAAATGAAAGAAAGAAAAATTGATACAATCAATCTTGGCCCAAGCCTAGAGTATAAAAGCCAATATACTTTGCTCATAACCCTACTCTCTTCTTCTCAAGCTAAGTGTTACCTGCCTCTCCTCTCTATCTCTCATGTTTATGATATGAAACCCTAAACTAATTCATTATGTTGATCTTGCAAGTAAAAAAAAATGGAAACTTGATTGTGACTATTCAAGAAGTCATTAACTTCAATTGACATAAGTCTTGAAGATGGGACATAGCCCTTTTTTCCATTCAACTCCTTTTCTTTTATACATATACAAGACAAGTAGTTAAAACTACTTTCGTTTATTTCAGTTTTTAATCCAGTGTAATCAACTAGATTTATATATTCTATAAACATATCTAAGTCGTGAAAGCATGAAGCCACCTTGGCTTATTCTTGATCCTTTGTATGTTTAGATGTAACGAAAAGATCACTAAAGTAAAAAAAAAAAAATATCAAAACCAAATGAGGGAGTAGAGATAAACAGCAAATGCAAATACATTAATGATAAAGTTGAGCATTGAAAGATCAACTTATACAAAGGAAAGGAAAATGAATTTATGTTGGGGTTATCCCACATCGATTGTGGAAGGGGCTAGGTGCTACTTTATAAATGTGAGGGAAAGCCTCACCTCATAAGCTAGCTTTTGGGGTTGAAAAGGCCTAATAGTAACCAACAGTAGTATCAGAGCCCAAGGTTGCAACATCTCAAGTTGAGTCAGACATGGACGGCTAATCCTATGGTCCAATGTGTGATAGGGGGAGATGTTGGGGTTATTCCACATCGGTTGTGAAAGGGGCTGGGTGCTACTTTATAAGTGTAAGGAAAAGCCTCACTTCATGAGCTAGCTTCTGGGGTTGAGAAGACCCCATAGCACCCAACGTTTATCCATTAGATGTTACGCAAAAAAGGTAGAAGACATTGCCAAATTGGATAAAACCCTATAAACCTTAAAATATGTAAAATTAAAAAGGAATATTACAGATAAATAGGAGTTGTAAACACAATTATAGCTATTAGAGTAACAGATTTAACTCTAATAACAATACATGTATTAAATGAAAAAAATAATAATAAAAGGGTATTGATATTACAACTTAAAAAGTATTATTGGAATTTCTACTTTATCCTTTCCAAACTTGCAAAACACATCTAATAACATACCATATTGGTATGGAATCAAAGTAGCAGAATAAGAAGACTAGGGTTAGGCTTAAGGCTTCTTTGATTTTGGGTGTTGAAGAAGCTGGAGGAAAAGTGTGAACTCTACTTTTTCATTATGGCACCAGAAACAATATCATAATCCCAAGCAACTGGTATGGATTTATTGAAAGCATCTTTAGTGGCAATTCGAGAATATAGGAGATTTGATTGCTATATTGGAAAAAAAAATTGAATTGAGTCGTAATCAAGCTGATATACAAAGTTTCTCATACCAATAATGATTTATCATCCTCAAAAAGCAATCCTGTTTTAGGTTCTTTGTTGAAAGTACCAAACTTGAAATTCCAAAGTTTTTTAGGATTAGATATATTAGGATAGGTCTTTAAAGATGAACAATTTTTCGACTTTCTTAAAATTGTGGAAGAACCATGCATCATTATGGCTTTTTTCGCCTTAGAAGAAGAAGGATCGCAATAGTATAAGTGGTGTACTTATATATACATTTAAGTTCTTAGAAGAAATTTGTTGAAGCTCTAACTATGTGATTTAGTCAATCAGGATATGAAGTTGTGCAAGGTGTACTTATTAAGCTAATGCAAACAACCATTGTTGCACATTATCAATCTCAATTTGAATTGTTATCAAATCAAATAGTATAAATTTTTTGAATCATTCCTCATGAATAAGTTAAAATCTGCTATGAGGAGAGAAGTTCAAATATCAACATATTTCTTTTGTTCATGCTAATTGGTTAGTTCGCATGCATGAGGATAAATTGAATGATCAAATACATACGTTCAAACCATTTAATGCTAACTTTGTTGTTTCTTCTTGATACCATTTACAATTTTCAAAGCCTAAGATATTTAAAACCAATTACAAAAATTAGTCTCAATCACATTAGAATTTACAACACTAGATTACTTGTTAAAAGACTACCAACAGAAGAAATGCAAGTAAGAAGAGAAGGAGGACTATGTTTTACTTGTGATGAGAAGTTTAGTGAAAATCATAGATGTAAAGCTAAATTTCTTTTGTTATTGTTTGATAAAGAAAATATTGAGATTGATAATGTTGTTGATAAGTTAGAGAATACGTTTATGAAATTTGATGGGGATACTTCATGTGCCGTTAGTTTTCAACATTAAATGGAGAATTGGTGCCTCAAATATTAAGATTTGTGGTTTATGCTAAATCATCACATTTTTGTGCCAATTAATTTAGGAAGGATCATAATTTTATTCAGATTGGCATAACAAAGCATTTGGGCATTTAGAAATTGCTAATCAATAAATAGGTATACATAAGAATAATTGAAATAATATAAAGTTCAAATTTTTTAGATCAAATTAAGTAAAAAAGTAACATTTTTAAAAGTGTGCATACATGTTAATAATTAAGGTTCTAAAGGGTAAAATAGTAAAATAACAATGAAGAAATGAGGAAAAACATATTAGAGACATTATGAGACAATAAATGATAACGTATCTCCTTATAACATAATTGTTTAAGTAATAATAAAATAATAATATAACTTATTAAATAAAAACATATTCCATACCCTTAAAATAGTACACAAGAACGAAAATTCTATAAAGATTAGTCATAAATCATTAAAGACCCCAACATTGTATTGTTGCAAACATGCCACATCAGAAAAGTAACAATCACAAATTTCAATATATAAAGTATGGTTTAATGTAAAAAATGGTACATGAACTTTCGCAAAAAAGTTTAATCAGGTGCTTAAAGTTTCATTTTGAACAATCTGGTACTTGAATTTTCGTAAAACGTTCAATAAGGTACTTAAAGTTTCTTTTTGATAATTTTATTACGTGGGCAAAGTTTTCGCAGACTTTTTTTATACCTAATTAAACTTACTTTAGGTATTAAAAAAAAAAAAGTTCACCAAAACTTCGTTTAGGTATTAAAATTGTCAAGACCAAACTTGAGGGTGCTCTAATTGTTCCAAAAGAAACTTTAGGTACCTAATTGAACATTTTGTGAAAGTTCAAGTACTATTTTTGTCATTAACGCTAAAGAATTAATAATAATTATAAAATAGATTAAAATTAAGAAAATTTGGATGCTTATTATCCTATTGAAGTGACTGGTGATAAAGCTTGATAGCCTCGAAATTGGTTTAAGAACTAATTAATCCTAATTAACCAGTCATTTGAGCATACTTACATCAACACTCATTACCAAAATACCAGCTATTTAGGTGAGGAAAACATTTTTCCTTTTCTATCTTGATCGAACTAAGTGACGGAAGTAAATGTTGTGGTATAGTTTGTTATTTGGGAAGACCGATTATGTCCATTGCATAAACTTGGCTTTTGGTAATGATAGGGTTTGGGATTGTATATCCAAGTGTTGGCTCTAGAAAAAAACTCCTAAAAACCCAAATTAAAATGAGACTAATTTCTTTAATCTTGTAATTTACTAGTCAACATCACACAAAAGATATTCTGCTTAATGACACAATTCATCCTAATAAGAATAATAATTGTGAATTGTATTATAACGTTTATAATTACCCTTTTATATCCAATTACTAAACCGTGGTTATATGCTCATACCCTTTTAGACATATTGTATGAATACAAAATTCATTAGGAATTGCCATGAATGGTCTGAGTAAATGAAAAGATGAGAAGGATGGAAATTATGTAAGAAAAGTTGATTTAGCATTAAATTATTGTAAAAGGATATTAATAAATTTGCCTAAATGAAATGTATTTGTTCATATTATTTGTATTTCTGTTTGTTGGCCCCACTTAATAATATTTAATAGATTAGTTTAATAAGATGAGCCTTACATATTCTGCTTGTTAATGGTGTTCAATGGTATTAACTATTATTTTCATTAAGAATATACAAAGAGACTATCTAAATTAAGCTAATTGGGCATGATAGACTATCACAACATTAGGAGAACAGAATACAATGCAGCAAGTGTCTCATTATTAACCAATATTTATATCAATAGGATGCGACATCATATTGCTATCAACTTGGGTCATTATTAACCAAAATATTTATATCAATAGGATGCGACATCATATTGCTATCAACTTGGGGCTCAAATTGATGATTCTTCTTCAGTGAACACCACCCTCAACACTTATATCGAAGAAGTGTTTGGTAGATTTTATCAAATTTCTGAGACAGCTTCATTGTTACCACCATTATGGGACATTCAACATCGAATCATCCAATTAATGGTGTCTCATATAAATGCTAAAGCCTTACTTTCAAAAGAAGAAATCGAGAATTAGTTCAAAGAAATGCTTGAACAAGGCATTATTGACGCATTGTGAAAGTGTAAGAACAAAAATCAATCTCACTGGATGATTTCTAAAACACATAATTGCAAAGATCGCAACTTTTTCAAAGAGAACCTCTCAAAATAGGATTTTTAAATACAAAAATATGAGTCAATTCTTTAAAAACCCTAAAACACACTATTTATAATCTCAACAAAACAAATAAATTAAAACTCGTACGGAACATAAACTAATAACATAAGCTGGCAGCTTTAGTATTGTACGTCGGCAATTAGGGATATATGCCGGCAGTGTTGAATGCCGACGTTGCCTTATACCAAGCAAACATAACTGTGATTTAGATCGTGATACAATCTAGGTGTTTTTCTTCACTTCAATGCCGGTGGCTTAGGATGAAACACCAACGGCCTTAGTTTGAAAGCAGGCGGCCTTGAGGCTGGTGTTGGCTGTCCTGCTACATTATTCTCTCCCGCCTGTAAAGAACTCGACCCCGAGTTCTCATCTATTCGTCTTTTCTTCTTCTTTTTCTTATTGGCATTAACTACCTTGTTCTACATCCCTGACTTATATTCCTTCATGAGAGCGTGCATAACTTTAAGCTTCCTAATAGATTCTTTCATCTCACTTTTTGTTTGCATAATAGTTAGAAAAGAGCATCTCTCTGATTCGACTTCCTTGGTACAATTTGTTATCTTTTTAGGCAACAAAGTATACTTCACACCACTATTTGCTAACCTATACAAATTCTCCTTCCCGGTATATTGGGCATCTACATCATACTGCTAGGGCCTTCCAAGCAACAAGTAACATACCTCTATATCTACTATGTCACAATAGGCCTCATCCTCATACCTACCTATCAAGAATGGTACTCTACCACCTCCTTCATATCAATCCCTTAGTTGCTTTAATCCACCCCTATAGTATATGGATTAAGGTGTTCTCTACTGGTAGTTGCAATTGCTTCACAATCTCCTTATCAATAATGTTTTCGCTACTGCCACTATCAACAACTAGGTCAAACACCTCCTACTTATCATACACCTAGTATGAAATAACTAGCATCTTTGGGTGTCCTTCTCTTACTTAGGGGCTAACATCAACTTCTTAATGAAATACGTATGCCCAACATCCTCATCACCCTTTTCGAGATAATTCTCCTCTCCATCAGGTGCACAAATCTCTTCCTTCTCAACAATATTTACACTCTTCCTATTTGGAACAATTTGTTCCATTTGGAAATTATTTTTTCTGTTTGTACAATTTCGTAGGAAGGCCTAATAAACTTTTTGTGTTGTGTAGAATACGTTGATGATGTTTTCCTCAATTCGAAGGTAAATGGGAAGTTGCAACATAGAGAATGGTTGAAGATTACTGATCATGGAAGTAATTACTTATATGTCAAAAACTATATGATAAATGATGAATTTAATTTACTATAGATCATTAAAATTGTAAGATTTTATTTTAAAATATTCGTAAGATAAGAAATTAATTTTTAGAAAAGAGAATAATTCCTCCTATAATAATAGATAGGAGAATTTCTATAGTTTATGGTTTTCTTATCAACATTGTTTTCGTATGATAATTCAATTGCTTAAATTATATCAAACTATTTAGATTTGATAATTTTTCATAAAATAAAAACTAAAAAAAAAGGAAAAAATTATATGATTACAGACCTACCGAATAAAAATTACACAAATCCAATTTATATAAAATTAATTATACAAATACTGATGCAAAATCACATATTTAACATGTGATTCACATGTTTATATGCTTGTTTAATTACCAAGCGATTTAGGGTGAATTACTCGGGAGAAATGTGATTTTTTAAGACCATACATGAATCGTCTTTTCAACATGCGATTTATTACCATATATGTTTCACTAAATCACATTTTTTTTTGGGTCGAGCACTAAATCACATGTTTGAAATACCCTTTCTCCATTGAATAATGAATCTTTGCTTGGGAATGTGATTTACTATTGTTAATTAGGTAACTAGAATCATCTTATTTGTATTTAAGTATTTTTTTTCGTAGAGATGGGTAGATAAGTGATTAAAAAAAATACAATAATCAAAAACACCAAAAGTGAGTAACACACTTTCATATATCATTAGCAATGACAATATAGGATTTGTGCAGGACTGGTTTCGTATAAATCTGTGGGGGGACCGTATCCATACAATATCCCAACCCTAATTCATACTCTCTCAATCTCTCAGTCTCTCTTTCTCTCTCTCTTCCTATCGTTTTCAATTGCCGCGGCTCCTCACATGTGACCATGGATCAACCTTCAAGATCACGCAGAGCTCCAATTGGTACTTCATGTGGTCTCTCATTCTGATTTCTTTTTCGATTCTCATCTCAATTTATCTATTAATATATGTACAATAGATAAACGTAATTATACAATAAGGAGCAATTGTTTTGCACCACTAAGAAACATCAAGTAATATGAAACCTATAGTAAAATGGATATAGGATTTTGGTAGGTTCTAAAATGAGAAGATGATCATTTTCTATAGTTGCAGGTTTTAAAACCTTGGAATTGGAATTTATCTGTATCTAACTTAGGTTTTCATGGTATTGAAAAAAGTTATGTAGCATTGATCATATGTGTAAATATGGATTGATGTTGGTTGAATTGGTCATATAGGTACTATTTGTCACTACTCATCAGATACATAGCATGTCGGTATCCATATATCTTTTTTCCTTTGTAACATATTTGATCATGTAGGATATAGCAATTTCCAAGGTTTGATAAATCCCAATTCCCAATCTCAGTGCCCTTTTCGTTTTATTTTATTATATTTTTTTTCCATTTGAGTCAAACTTGGTATCGACGAAGGAAAATGCCACTAGACTATAATGCATTAACGATACCCTTTTTATTGAGATCATCATGTTCTATGCCAATGTTTTTGTCATGCATATAGCTTTGGCATTTAGGAAGATGTAAGGGGGTGTATCTGTTGTGGTAGCAATTGCTACAGCTATAATGCAGTATAATCATCAAACACCCAACTACAACAACAAAACTTAACTTCACTATCATCATCTTCTTCATCACAACTCAACTCCCAACAACATTAATCCAACATACATATATAAACAACAATCCCAACTCATTTCAACATCAATTCATCAATTATAAGTAAGTAAACAACAAAGATAACAAGGAAATAACAACTTATCTTTTTAGAACACTTGCACACTTGATCTTTCTTTACACTTCTAACTTGTTTTCCTTCATCTAGCTTCTCTCCTAGCTTTGATTAATCTTCTAGATAGCTTTAATCTTGAGATTTGTGAAGAAATTGGAAGACAAGAAGAGAAAAGAAGAAGAAAGGAAGAGAGAAAAGAAAGCATCGGTTGGGAAAGGAAGAATAAAGGAAAGAAAAGTGAAGGGAAGAGAGGCAGGAAGGAGAGATTAAAAGGAAAATGATAAAGATTAAAATTAATTTTAAGGAATATAGGTATAGGTTTAGAACCGTCAGATCAAATATCTATAGTTCCAAGAGTATTTAAAAGATTGTTTCTAAACCGATAAATTAGAAATTAAGAACTCAAAATGAGGACTTAATTTAGAAATTTATTTTTGATAAAAATATTTAATTTGAGTTCGGGTTTAAGAACTGATATTTTGAGATAAGCAAATGAAATTAAATTTTACTGAGATTTAGGAATTAATATTTTGGCTATAGATTGAAGGTTTAGGAATCTTCTAAACATTTTAATGATATGTTTAGAGATTTTAGGAATTTGAAATCTCAAATTCAACTTAATTATTTACTAATCTAATTATTTCAACTTGTCTAATTATATCTTATGATTTATTTAACTATCGGAATCTGTTTAAACTTAATTTCTAATATATATAGAGATTTGGGTCATTTCATTCTTCCTACCTTATAAGCATTTCGTCCTCGAATTCATTTAAATATTTGTTTATATAAGACATTTCACATCATTTCTAAACTTTATTACTTAAAAGCCTTTATATATTAAGAATTTTATTCTTTCATTACGCTTCTATTGCGCACTCTGATCATTTTCTTTTAAGTTTTGTTCTTATACTGTAAAGACCCGACATGCTCAATTTTCAAATTAAGCACATCAAGTCCCCAACCACGTATAACTCTTACGAATTATACGTAAGGTTGTCTTAAAAGAGGGTATTTATGTTGAACATTGCTATTCAATTTTAGATTGTGAAATCGTTTAATTAGATTTTCAGATAACTGGATTTAGCAGCGGAAAATCAAATTTTATAAAACAACTTATAAACTTCTACTCCCTACAGAGCAAACCAGTTTTCTAAGAAACTAACTTTATAAAAACACTTTATGATCTACTCTTAGGGGTAGATAACCATTTACAATCAATTGGGCATTAACAAGCCCTTAAAAGAAAATACAATGTATAAAAATATCCAGTCTTCTTACAAAACAAAACAAAACAAAAGAAGAAACAAAATACAAGAAATGTCTCGATCCTATCACATTTCACTCATCTCCCAAATCTTCAGAATCGCCCAAAACCCGAGACAAACATCATCACCTCAATCATCATCACCATCACCATCCTCATCAACAACAATAAGAAGAACAACAACATCAACAACCTCCACACCATCATCGATTTCATCAACATCGTCTTTATCAACAACAAAACCTATAAAAAGAATAACAACAACAAGAATGAGCCGAAGCCCAATACACAGTAACACAATCACACACGGAGTGACACACGAGCTTAACTAAATGCAAATGCAACAATCACAAGTTATTATCTTTCTTTAAAGTAAACAAATCAACATGGGAGTATTCAAACTCCGGGCAACAAGGATAGTGGGAGATCCTGAGTAACAACCTTGACGCTCAGGGGGTTGATATAAGCAGTTCGGAACTTATATCTCCTAGATAATTTTACAGAAAACACAATCTGAGCAGGGTGCCGCTCCCGAACCGGATACCAATTCCATCCCAGGCTCACCCAATCTGTGAGGGGGCGCCCCTAGGCACTCATGCCTGGGCAGGGATTGGATTTAACGACGTAAAATACAAATCAACACTCACAATTAAGTTTTTCTTAATATATATAGTTTTCATAAATGCCTATCCTAACACAGAGACAAGCTAGTTACTGCGTACCTTGAATATGAAATCCAAACAGAGCTTCGGAAGGAAATTTCATAAGATAATCCAGAAGATAAAATCAGATATCCACTACTGTTAAGAAAAGAGCTCGTATAAGAAACTAAACTAAACTAATCATCCACTTTATATCAAACTTTTATTAATCCTATTTGATCATACACTAATGTGGAACCCCACTATGGCTGCGAATATCGCTCCGCCAAAATATGGACAGTTCTCCTTTGTTTGTCAAAGAATTTCTTTTCACTTTAATTATAGTTTCTTATTACAAAACATAGCATATATAAAGCATTCATACATAAAAGCATTTATATTCAAAGCAAATAAATATTTGAAACAACATATTCCCCATGTATTCAAAGATCACCTTAACACATTCATTTAACTCATTATTGTTACTAACCATTTTAGCTTAACCTTAGCCATTTAATTCAAATGCCAAGCCAAGTGGATTAAGCTTAAGAAATCTAGTTCATTTTAGTTTAATTGAGTTCATTAAGTCAAACTCATTAGAATTAATCATTTAATCTAATTACTAAGCCAAAGTAATTAAACTAACTCAATCTAATTTATTTCAACTCATTCAATTCTATTTAATCAAGTTGAACTTAAGTTTGTTAACTAAGTTCATTTTATAACTAACTTCTAGATTTAATCTAATTATTTGTTAAATCTATAAATCTACTTAACCCATGTTTAATACATGAATTAATTCATCAACACATCAAATATCACTTATATATCTCATTTTATCTCAAAAAGATCCATTTCCTAAGCAAAAACACATTTAACAAACAAAAACAAGTTTTTGACTTTGTTTTGAAAAGTGTTATAGCTGGAAAGAATCAAAATTAAGCATCGATAAGTTTCTAATTTGTAAAAACTCAAAACATGAAAATTGTAGATCTCTTTTTAAACTTTCCAACGCAACTTAAATCACCTCAATCGGAGGTCGAATAAAAAAGTTATGGCTAAAATACAAACGGCTGCGAAACAGGGGAAGTCTACATGACCGGGTACACGGCCGTGTACCGAGGCCGTGTTGGGTAAAAAAATGACCCGATAGCAACTTTTAAGAATTTCAAGGCCTACACGACCATGTACACAGGCTGTGTACACTGGAGCAAAAAAATGACGAAATCCCCTGTTTTCAAAATGCATTTTACACTTCTTAAAATTCTTTAAACTCATTCCAAAGTTACTCTAAAGCTTGTTACATGATCATCCCATCATTCAAACAACACCAAACATCTCCAAAACTTTATCAACTCCAAATCACTATTCATCATCTTCTTCCTCCAACCAAACCCCAACTTCCATCAACCATTAAACCAACAAATACATAAATAAACAACACTCTCAACCCAATTCAACATCAATTCATCAATTATAAATGTAAATAACAAGTAAAAGCAAAGAGAAATAGAAATAGAAAACTTAGATTTTAGAAAATAGCACAAGTTGAAACTTCATCCTCTAGCTCGGTTTCCTCCATCTAGTTCATCTCCTAGTCTTGATTCATCATCTAGTTGGCTTTAATCTTGAGATTTGTTAAAGAATTTGAAGAAAAGAAGGAAAAATGAAGAAGAAAGGAAGAAAGGAAGAGAACCATCGGTTGGGGAAAAGGAAAATAAAGGAAAGAAAAGTAAAAGGAAGAGAGAAAGAGCAGGAGATGAAAAAAAATAAAAAGAGAAGTTTAAGGCTTAAAATTAGGATATTTTAAAATAAGGGTATCGA
Source organism: Combretum micranthum (assembly GCA_024138025.1). NCBI lineage: Eukaryota > Viridiplantae > Streptophyta > Magnoliopsida > Myrtales > Combretaceae > Combretum > Combretum micranthum. Next base: position 869,921 of record JAMXBD010000381.1, read on the forward strand.
ATTTAGAACTTTCAGATTAATATCTTTAGTTCTAAAAATATTTAGGAGATGATTTCAAAACCAATAGGTTAGAAATTAAGAACTTAAAGTATCAGCTTAATTTAGAAATTTATTTTGGATAAAAGATATTTAATTTGAGTTCGGGTTTAAGAACTGATATTTTTATTCAAGTAAATGAACTCAAATTTTACTGAGATTTAGGAATTAGTGTTTAGGCTAAGAATCAAGGATTTAGGAATTCTCTAAACATTTCAATGACTTGTTTAGAGAATTTAGATTTCAAATCTCAAATTTTATTTAATTAATTACTAATCTAACTTTGTCAACTTGTCTAATTAAATCCTATAATTCATTTCATTTATTTAATCTATCTAAACTCAATTTCTAATCTTGGTGAAGATTTGGGGTATTTCATATACTTTTCAGTTTGAAATATTTGGTAGCATATATGGATTTCCATTTGATACATGTGCATATGGTTATTGTTAAAAAGATTTTCGAAATTTTATTTAATGTTTCTCATTATCTTCAATTTTTGTGAATCATATGGGAATTTTGTATCATTTTTCTTGGATTGCATGTATTTGAAGATTTCTTTTCATTTTTATTTCATGAAACATTTTGGAATTTGAGTTACTGAATTAATTTTCTTTCTTCATAAACATTTATTTACTCCACATTTTAGATAAAACAAACAACTCAATAAAGGAAGGTTGTGAACTCGTTATTCCATTCTTACCTGTATATATGTTAACTTGCATATGAAACATACAGTATCTATATTATTTTAATCATCAAAGATATCACGTTTGGTAATTGATTGAATCGAAATCAAGGCAACTCATTTTGATCGTGAATATGGAATCAATTTCATTTTAATGAATCATATGGAAAGATTTCATTTCATTTTTGAGTTTCATTCATCATGTTACTATGTTGAGTTATAAGTTCACTGTTTAGGATTTCAAATCTTGGTTTCTATTTTGTCATGATATTGATTTTTGACAATTATTCGTGAATACTTTTTTATTTTGATATATTTGAGATATCTCTTAAATTGTTTTATTCAATCATTACGTTGCTATGAATGATTGGTTCTTTGATTTCGGGAGAATTATGAATTGGAATTAGATTTTGATATTCAATTTAGAATTTCTATTTTAATAGTTCATTAGATTTCAGGTAATATATTAGTAGAGTTGGATAGGTTGAAGTTTACCTTCCAATCCACTTGAAATTTTGAATTATTCTCTTTATTTTGAATTTTGACATTTCATTTGAATTTGGGTATGTATATATATATATATTACATGTAAACTTTAAGAAATTAATATTAATTTGGAATATTGAGTTTTCTTTCATTTGCTTTCCTTGAGTTTGTCAACATATCAACAAATTAGGCTTAAGAGAGGAAGAAAGAAAATTTTTATTATAGTCTATCAAATTTTATTGGAAACAAACACTTCGAAACATAGCATACAAACACTTAGAGTCTACTTCCAAATTTTAAAGGATTTAGGGGGTAAATCCTAGTGTTTGTCTAAAGCATTTATGCTCTACTTATAATTAGTCAAAATTGAATTAAGTTTATTTTCAAACAAACATCAAACATGCATTAAACAATCACTCACAATTAAATCATAAACAAATCATATACATATATCACATAGAACACATACATATAAGCAATATATAAAAATCATGCAATATTCATTTATATTCATTTTCATATATCAACAGAAAGTAAATTTAAGCCAAGTTAATTAATTTAGTGAGATCAAGTTAATTTTATTAACTATCAACTAATGATTTATCAAACAACATGAAACAACAAACAAGGCAAATAAACAAACTGGATTCCCAAATTTTCCCGCACTCAACTCACTAATTCTAAACGAATCCTAATTCATTATGCAAAAAGCAATGTTCAAGATAAACATTGCTCTGATACTATCTATAAAGACCCGACATGCTCAACTCTCAGATTAAGCACACCAAGTCCCCAACCATGTATAACTCTTACGAATTATACGTAAGGTTGTCTTAAAAGAAGGTATTTATATTGAACATTGCTATTCAATTTTAGGTTATGAAATCATTTAGTTAGATTCTAGGAACAACTGGATTTAGCAACGGAAAAATAAACTTTAATAAAAACATTTCTACATAAATGTATTTCAAACTTCCACTATTAAAAGTGGAAAAGCTTTCACTTAAACAAATCTTTACAAAAGCTTATTTACAATACATGGGCACTAACAAGCCCTCAAATGAAAATACAAATTTATAAATAAATCCAGTCTCTATAAAACAAATAAAAGAAGAAACAAAACAACTAAACTACTCAATGCTCTTAACTCACATCACTCATCCACTATCCTTCCCGAGTCCACAAAAGCACCTAAAGACCCGAGACAACATCATCACATCAATCATCATCAACAACAACATCTTCATCATCATCACCAACATTACCATCGTCAACTTCATCAACATTATCTTTATCAACAACAAAACTTGTAAAAAGAATAACAACAACAAGAATGAGCCGAAGTCCAGTACACAGTATCACAATCACAGGCGATGTGGCACACGAGCTTAACTAAATGCAAATGCGACAACCACAATTTATTGTCTTTCTTTAAAGTAAACAAATCAACACGGGAGTATTCAAACTCCAGACAACAGGATAACGAGAACCTGAGTAACGATCACGATGCTCAGGGGGTTGATATAACCAACCCGGATACTTATATCTCCTAGATAAATTTACCATAACGATTAAGTAATCTCATCTAGGGTTTCTAGCCGTTACACCACTCTACTTAGACTCAATCCATAACATGAATCTAGTTCACCGTTCTCATAAACGTTGAACTAAACCATGGTACTTCCCCCCACGTTTAAACAAATGTTACACCGATATCAAATTCCCCATCGATTACCCGCTGAACCACTTATGAAATTCACATTAGAATGACAAGGGTGGTCTAAACACCTAAATTACCATGCCCCCAATCTGAGCAAGGTGCTGCTTCTCGGGCCGAATACCGATCTGCTATACCAGGCCAGATACGGATTTAAACAGCGGAATAGACAATCAATTCAAACAATTATTATGCCGAGTTTAAGCTTTTAGTCCATTTAAGATGTTTATCCTAACAATCACCACGCAAGTTACTGCGTACCTTGAATATGAAATCCAAACATAGCCTCGAAAGGAATTTCAGAAGATAATTCAGAAGATAAATCAGATATCCACTTCTATTAAGGATATAACTCGTATAAGAAACTAAACTAAACTAATCATCTACTTCATCAAAATCATATAAGAACTTAAGCTATTTATCCAATCATCTCAAACTCATTTTATTAAACCTATTTGATCAGACAATAAATAGGAACCCCACTATGGCTACGAAGATCGCCCTGCCAAAATATGGACAGTTCTCCTTTGTCTGTCAAAGAATTTCTTTTCTCTTTATTTTTAGTGTTTTATTACAAAAGCATTAACAAAGAATTCATATATCAAAAACATTCATTTTCCAAGTAAACACACATTTGAAACAACATATTCCTCATATTATTCAAAGATCATCCTAATTCATTCATCTAAGTTAATTAATAGTTATTAACCAATTTTAGCTTAACATTAGCCAAATTGATTAAAATTAGTCATTTGATTCATTTACTAAGTCAAGTTGATTAAGCTTAGACAATCTAATTCATTTTAGCTTAGTAAAGTTCATTAAGCCAACTTGGACTTAGATTAATTACTAATTCATTATATATCTAAGATCTATGTCAATTTGAGCTTGCATTAACTTAAACTTAGCCAAATTCATCAAAGTTGAACAATCTAATCCATTTTAGTTCATTTAAGTTCATTTAGTCAATTTGGACTTAGGTTTGTTAACTAAGTTCATTTTATAACTAACTTCTAGATTTAATCTAATTATTTGTTAAAACTATAAATCTACTTAACCCATGTTTAATTACATCAATTAACTCACATAACACATCAAATATCAGTTATCTATCTCATTTTAACTTAAAAAGATTCATTTCATAATTTAAAACACATTTAACAAACCAATACAAGTTTTTAGCTTTGTTTTGGAAAGTGTGGCAGCTGGAAAGAATCAAAATTTAAGCATTGATGCTTTTTGAATTTTTTAAAACTCAAAACATAAAAATTGTAGATCTCTTTTTAGCTTTCCAACGCAACTTGAATCACCTTAATTGAAGGTCGAATGAAAAAGTTACGATCAAATTACAAAACAACATCGCAGCAGGGGGAGAGATCAGAAATTGAAACGCTCTCTCATATGGGACCATTTGGGAGGCTGTTTCAACCTAGTGACATTGCACTTTTCCATCCGAGAGTGATACATCCTTGCATACGGGGCTGTTTCAATTCATACACCCCCCCCCCCCCCCCCCCCCCCACATATAGGGCCATTTCAATTCAGGGAAAGTGCATTTTCAAGGTCAGAAGGTGAAACACCCTTCCATATGGGGCCGTTTCAATTCATACACCCACCCCCATATGAGGCCATTTCAATTCAGGAAAGTGCATTTTCAAGGTCAGAAGGTGAAACACCCTTCCATATGGGGCCGTTTCAATTCATACACCCCCCCCATATAGGGCCGTTTCAAAATTTTTCGTCTTCCCTTGTTTTGAACACAAATTTTTTTTAAATTTTTACACTTTCAAAACTTCTTAACTCATCCTAAGTTTTCCAAAACTTGTTATATGATTGAAATACCATTCAAACAACACAAACTCCACTTCTAATCATCAAACACCCAACTACAACAACAAAACTCAACTTCACTATTCATCATCTTCTTCATCACAACTCAACTTTCAACAACATTAATCCAATATACACATATATAAACAACAATCTCAACTCATTTCAACATCAATTCATCAATTAAATAAGTAAACAACAAAAATAACAAGGAAATTACAATTTATCTTTTTAGAACACTTGCACACTTGATCTTTCTTTACACTTCTAACTTGTTTTCCTTCATCTAGCTTCTCTCCTAGCTTTGATTAATCTTCTAGATAGCTTTAATCTTGAGATTTGTGGAAGAAATTGGAAGACAAGAAGAGAAAAGAAGAAGAAAGGAAGAGAGAAAAGAAAGCATCGGTTGGGAAAGGAAGAATAAAGGAAAGAAAAGTGAAGGGAAGAGAGGCAGGGAAGGAGAGATTAAAAGGAAAAGGATAAAGATTAAAATTAATTTAAAGGAATATAGGTATAGGCTTAGAACCGTCAGATCAAATATCTATAGTTCCAAGAGTATTTAAAAGATTGTTTCTGAACCGATAAGTTAGAAATTAAGAACTCAAAATGAGGACTTAATTTAGAAATTTATTTTTGATAAAAATATATTTAATTTGAATTCGGGTTTAAGAACTGATATTTTGAGATAAGCAAATGAAATTAAATTTTACTGAGATTTAAGAATTAATATTTTGGCTATAGATTGAAGGTTTAGGAATCCTCTAAACATTTTAATGATATGTTTAGAGATTTTAGGAATTCAAAATCTCAAATTCAACTTAATTATTTACTAATCTAATTATTTCAACTTGTCTAATTATATCTTATGATTCATTTAACTATCCGAATCTATTTAAACTCAATTTCTAATATATATAGAGATTTGGGTCATTTCACTCCATTCAACCTTTTTTTTCTGATTGGTTTTCAACTAGATAAGGTATGCAGTAACTTGCATGTTGGATGTTAGGATAGGCATACTAAAATGAACTAAAACTTAAAGGTAGCCTAATTAATTTGTGTTACTTGTGCTTGTGCCATTGAATCCGATCTGGAGAGCGGGAACCTTATCGTGATGCAATGATATTTATAAGTGGTATGGTAGGTAGCTGATGGGGCAAACAGTATCGGTATAACATCTACTTAGGCTCAAAATGAAGTAACATATTTTAGTTCACATTTATGAGACTAGTCAAACTAACTGATGTTATGGACTAGGATGAGTAGAGTGTATGTAACAGCTGTGAACCTTACATGAGGATATTTTCTCCTTTTTAGATAGGTATAGGAGATATAGATACTCGAACTTCCTATATCAACTCCCTAAGTAGCTGTTATTACTTAGGAATCCCAGATTCCCAAAGGCTTGTTCCGGAGTGTGAGTGCTCTCGTATTGCTTGTATTATTTAAATGAAAGATAATAACTTATTGTTTGTTGCATTATATTTATCTAGGCTTGTGTGTCATTCCATGTGTATCGGTATTACTGTGTACTGGGTTTTAGCTCATTATTGTTGTTGTTCTTTTTCCAGGCTTTATGTTGGTAATGATGATGATGTTGATGTTGATGATGATAGTGTTGGTAATGATGATGTTGATGTCTGATTCGGGTTATGGGTGATCCTAGAGATTTGAGAGGAGAAGTGAAGTGAGTTAGGACCATGAATGTATTTGATTATGTTTATGTCTTATTTCAAAGAGCTGGATTTATCTTTTGAATATGTATTTTCTTTTAAAGGAGCTGGTGATGCCTGTATGTTTGTAAATATTGATCTATTCTTTAGAGTAGATTATAAAATGTTTTTTGTAAGATTTTGTTTCTTGAAAAGTTGGTATGCTCTTATGGGAGTAGAGATCTTTATATGTTTTTATAAAGTTTGATCTTCTACAACTAAATCCAGTTGTTTTATAAATCTAAACAAACCATTTTATTAATTAAATTTAGTTAGCAATGTTCAAAAATAAGCATATCATTCTAGGAAGGCTGAGTGTGTAATATATAAAGTATTATATGTGACAGTAATGCCTTAATTAAATTTTAGGATGTTACATTTATAGTAAAGTGATATATTAAATAATTTACTATTGTATGGTACAAAAAAACATTTACTATTGAAAGAAAGACATTTAATATCATAATATATGTTTAAACTAAACAAATCAAGTTCTTTTTTTATAGACATGCTGTTTCATTATATAATGTTTTTTTGAACTTTTCAAAATATGAAAAGAAATTTTAACATGTAATTTACGAAGCTTTTTCGGCTACCACACTTTTGTCGATTTAAACTTTTCTATCTACTATATTTTCAATAATTTGTATTTATTATCTTTCTTATATTTTAATGGTACCTTTTAGTTGTTGCCTTCCGCCATTCCCTACTATTTCTAATAGAAACTGGAAAGGATGCCTTATAAAGTAATGGTTGCTATTGAATAGTTACATTATATTGCTTCCAAAAATTCACAAGATAGCGAAAAAAAAAAAAAAGAAAACAAAATGAGAGATGGAACAATTTTAAATTCTAGGTTTTAAAATTTATATGCTGCATAACATAAAAAGCACAACGTCAAACTTCGTGAAAACTAAACAGCAACTGCCTAAAAAAATAGAAAAAAATAAACAAGCAATTAAAACCAAAAGATACAACATTTCTTCTTCTTCTTTTTTTTTTTTTTTTGTATTTGATTTGTTCTGAGGAATTCGATCTTAGTCATGAAAACTTTTGTCACAAAGGTATTACATTAATTTCTTATGGATTTTTATATTTATATGATTTTGGTTGCAATTGCTTAATTCTGCTATAGAGGATGGTTGTTTCCTTCTTTGTAATATACAGATTTAATTGTAGGTTTTAATTGTGTGTGTTATTTTTTAGGGAAGATCGCTACTTTTGGTTTTGTACGTTTTAATTGGATCAAAATGAAGTTGGTTTAGATTTTGATACAGTTTGGTGAAACAGGTAGTTATTGTTTTTGCATTTGATTGGATGTTGGAGGAAAATTTGTTTCTTTTGTTGGATTAACTAATCTTAGATTAAATTTTGATTCGATTCGATGAAATGGGTGTTACTTTTGGAGTTGCGGTTGGAGTAGCTTTTGATTTTGCGATTTTTGAGGAAAAAGTGTACCTTTTGGGTTATATTTAATTTCAATGTTAACTTTTTTTCCCCCTATATTTAATAGCCACTCAAATCTTGAATGGTTAAGCTGTGCAACGTTTTTTCCTTTAATATCTTCTCTTGCAAACCATAAATTACCATGGTTTTCTCAAATTATACGTTTATCAAATTTATATTCAAAGCAATTATCTCTTTTTGTTTGACAAAGATGTTGGTTCAAATGTAACAAAAAGAAAAAAAAAAAAAAGGAGGGAAAAAACTAAAAAAATAATTTTGCATACATTTACAAATGTTGTATGCATTTCCTTTACCGACAAATAGTGTTAAATAGCTTAATGAAGCATTTTGTTTATGGAGATGGTAGGTAGGCCGAGGGGAAACAAAAAAGTTTTCAAGTTCTATACAATGAATACATAATTATCCATTAGGTTTGCAAAAATAATAGAAATGATGGTGGCCTTTTCGAAGGGATTTTTTTTTTTTTTTTATTGTTTATGGTCTTTTCACAGTAAGGAGTTGTTTTGCATTTATTTATAAACTATATAGAGATTTATCCACGCATTGCACAAGCTCGAAACTATAAAACATAATTTATAATGCGGCACCTTATGCTCAGCCAAGCTTAGAGAGCAAAAAGATCATTCTAGCGTTGTTAGAAGGAAAAAGAAAAAAATTTAGTAAGCATGATTTATTATTTATTTGAATGAATGATAGATAAGGATTAATATATCTTAAATATGTACTGAAAACAATGTATAATTTTTATAAATTATCTATATCGAAAAATTTTACAGAATATTATACACCACTAATCATTCCATGTGTTTATCATACTCTATAAATTTTTTCTTATTGCTACCGATAATTAATTTGTTTTTAAGAAGGTTTATGGAAGGTGAAGAAGTGTACATCATACAGATAAGGATGGCTGGATGGATGATACGGTTCATCCATTTGAATGAAATATATGTGTGACTATATATATTTACATATTAATATCTTTATGCCATACAGTAGATTGAGTATGATATGTATGCTTTGTAAACTTTTTAAGTTATATATCATTCTAATATTTACACTAAGAAATTTAAAATTTATGCAAAATAAATTATAACAAATAACCCTTTAAGCGACTAATATAGATAATTTAGTATCTTGCTTTTTATTTTATTAAACGTAGAAAAAGCCCCCTACAAAGTTATTTTTAATAATTCTTTTTATATTCTCATTTATTTAGATATGCACAAAATGTCAAATGATCAAGAAAACTTTTCCAAGGAGCTGATCATCGTGAAGTTAGTGGGGAAAAACAAAGGACTAAAAAAGGGAAAAAAATTATACTAAGCCTCTCGATTCATGATATATGCTGCCACAAAAAATTCGTCCTAAGAAATTGCAATTAATTTCCCAATCTTACCCAATCTGTTTAATCTTTTCAAAAAAACATGATGTAGTTTCATAATGTTTTCAATGAGACCGATCCTACTGGTTGTTTGACAGCTCAAATTTATACATAACCATAATGAAACTTGTAATATAAAGATAAATAATTTATAATGAAGGACAAATGTGTCATTAATTGAAAAAAAGAGAGTTTTATGGTTAATCCTAATATATATATTTATATTTTTTATTTTTTATCAAAGCGTTATGGATGATAAAGAGATAACTCAAAGCCGCTGGCTTGAATGGGTACGTCACTAGCCTTTATCCTGTATGCCGCCGATGTTGGGCCGGCCTACATAGCCACAGAATCATCCTTTATGTTTGAGGCCACCAGCTTTCTTCCCTAGGCTGCTAGCTTTTCCTACACAAATTAAAAGGGTTTTTAAGTTTTCTTTATAACTTAACCTTTCACCTTCTCCAAAATCATTCCTAGCCATAGAAATCTCTTAAAATGTCTAATCTTAGCATCAAGGGAGATCAAGAATCAAGATCAAGGTGAGTTAATCCTCTTCAATTCTTTAGAGATGTAAAGGAAATGATCTCTCCTTAAAGTTTTCTTTTGGTTTCAAAAGGAGTTTTAGAGAAAAACCCTAAATCTTGTTGAGATTTTGTGTTCTGCAATCAAGGAGGATCAAGATTCAAAATCTAGGTAAGTATGAATCTTTTCTATCCTTGTGGATATAAAAGTGATCCATTTTGAATTTGCTTGAATTATATTAAAGGGTAGTTTGGAGGAGTTTTTGGAGAAACCCTATCTTTTGGAGATATTGTTATTTTACAATCAAAAGGAGGAAGTATGTATAGATTTAGGATTTGTAATTCTTTTGAGTTTCAGCTTAGATTATAGTATGATTATGATAATTTTGGTGAAAACAGATATTGAATGAGTAATTTCATGATTCAAGTGTTTTTGTGAACTTACGATTTTTGTTCCTAAAGTTGTTATAGGTACAACCTTAACTTGTTTGCTACTTGTGGTTATAGGTTTAGAATTTACAAATGAATCTAATACTATATGGTTTTAAAATTTTGTTTGCTGCTTGTCTTTTGCTGGTCTAGTAGATTGGGAGAACCATTATTACTAGAGGACACTCTAATGATCTGTGTGATGTTATCCTGATGAAGTCATACATGGAGATGATACTAGTAGTCTAAGAGTAGTGCGAGTATGATACCTAGTGTTTGGGAGTTCCCAACACCAACATATGTCTATATTACTACTTTCTACACTAGTTGTATGTACTAACATGAAGGCATCATAACCAGCTATGTGTCCTTTTTATAAGAACACGCCAAGGCTAAACAATACTATACCACAAGTAAATATTAATATTAAACTCCAAAACTCACATAAAAGGGTACCTATTTAAATTATCTTATAAAACAAATTTTTTAAAGGAAACACCTTGTTGGCATAAACCAAAGTCAGCCTAAGTAACAGTGCCAAATCATTAAATAAAACTTAAAACAAGTATCAAAGTTTATAAGAAATTTACAAAACTCTCTATAATAATCCAAGTCTATCTTTAGGAATCATAAAAGTCTAGAAGTCAGTAGGATAGTCCATTCCACTAGTGTCTTCCCCATTATCTACAAAAATCATATCCGGATAGGTCAAACATAACTGGATCTTCATCTGTTCTGAAAATGATAAAAGGATGAGCAAAAACATCCAGTACGCCAAACCACATACAAATGCATATGCACACACACATTATAATCAGATGTAACTATGTCTAATGCAACAAACACTATTTCTTATCTTATATTAGCTGGCAAGCAACACAGTTCAAAAACATGGTACTCTAGTTCTGAACCTAGAGCATCTCATGACTCCTGAAAAACAATCAATATATAAAAAAGTAATTATACATACAAGGTTTGGATGCGATCCACCTACCAGCAGCCATACTGCCAAAACCTGATCACTACTAAATCATTTCTATGCATGAGTCCATTCGGGACAACCTCACACATAGATTATCAAGTTGCCAGCGTTAGTATCACGCTCTGCATGATCTTTACTAACTACAGCTAATCAGAAACAACAAGACAATTTTAATTTGTCATATAAAATTAGATTGATTATATTTTAACCTTACACACATACAACAAGCAAATCTAAACCTACGAGCACATACAACAAATAAGTAAGGTCGTACCTATTTCAAATTCTAGGAATAATACTCTAAATCACCCAAATCTTCTTTCATAACACAATTCCTAATTCATTAAAACTTGATAATATGAACAGATCAAATTCAAAAAACATCTCATTGGATAAACTTAATTCCATTTACATCTAAGACCCAAATCTCAACATAAATATCAAATATATACCTTTTTCCTTAATTACAATACAAAAATCCTTCAATTCAACAAATCTCCTCAATCACTTCTCCAACCCTAGAATTCCTTTAGAATCAATAAATCAAAATTCACTAAAAGGAAAACTACTTTATCAAACTATAAGATCAACAACATATAATACTTGCCTAATTTGATCATAAATCTTCTTTAAACAATAAATTCCTCAATCTCCACAAAATCTAGGGTTTGCTCCAAATCTCCATCAAAACAATAGAAAATCTTAAGATAATTCATAGATTGAAAAGATCTAAAGGAAAGATATGATTTTGACTACCTAAACCCAATCTTCCAAGATCTCCTTTGACCATCGAACTAGATCTCCAAATTCGATAAGTATGTTCTCAAATTCTCCTTCAAGACAATATAAAAACCCTAAGAACTTTAATAAATCTATGAAACTGGAACAAATTTGGTGATTCAATTACTTGATCCAAATACCGACTTCTCTTGATGGCTAAGAGCACTTCAAGTATAAGTCATAAGTATCTAGGTTTAGGTTTTTTTTTTTTTTTTCGAAGAATAAACAAAGAAAAATATATAAAGGATGATGACTTTTCATTTTTTTCTGCTCAACACATGCACTAGCAATTTCAAAACATGCGCCGACGGTGTAGCTTGAAGGCTGCTGTGTAACACGTAAAGCTGGTGTAATAGCAGCGTAGAGCTCTCGTCATTTGTCTTCACAAGTATGCCAGCAACGTTAGATCCTACACCAGCGGCATTGAGGCGGTGTATATGCCAAAATCCATTTTCAATCATCTCTTTCATGTGAAACAAAACACAATTATATTTATACTTTGACCATAAACCTTTTTATTTAAATTCTTTGACCCTTCTTAATAACTCATTTATTTGTATATTATATTTCTCCCTTCCTAAAAGGAACTTTCGTCCTTGAAAATTACTTGAAATTTTGTAACGCATTAAATTCCTTGTTTCTAATTCCATAATTTATGCTTCCATCTGCTTTTCAGTATTTAATTGCTTTCTGTTCAACCATTGTTTCCTTATATCTTTTTCTCCCATTTTCAAAACTTCTTTTCTTGTTTTCTCAATAATTAAATCTATCGACTAAATCACAATTTAATCAAACTCTCCATTACTCATACTTCCAATGTGTAGATTTGGTATACTTCATCCACATCTACATGATACACTTCAAATTTATCATTCAAATTCTTTGGCCATGTCTGTTATAAATTTTGCATTTGTTTATCATCTTTTCAGTTGAAAACCTTCCTTGCACAAAATTTTCAATTCAAATCCTCGATATTTAAATTCCTAATACACTTTAGCTCTATTATCATTCTTACAAATCTATCCATTTCACCAATAATATATGATTATTCTTCATCTGGTTTTATATCCTTCCACTTCTATGTATTCTATTTCTCAGCAAAAGATCTTCCTTTGTTAGAATACTTATCTTTCTTTAACTTCATAAACTAACCATGACTTTCTCCAAAACAATTGTATACTGCTCTATAGAAGATTCAATCTAACTTATTGCCATTATTTAATCATCATACCTTACCTCCACTTACTATTACTTCCATTAAAACTTCCTTAGAACATAATTACTTTAAAATTCCTTAATAATTAGAAAACTAATGTTGTTCCAGAAGATTTATTAGGATTACCACCAGAGAGAGAAGTGGAGTTCTGGATTGATTTGGTGCCAGGTAATTTACCCATATCTAAGATGCCATACCGTATGGCACCAATAGAGCTTATAGAATTAAAAGTCAAGCTAGATGATTTGGTTAAAAAAAAAGTTTATCAAACCTAGTGTATCCTTTAGGGATCTCCAGTTTTGTTTGTAAAGAAAAAAGATGGTAGATGAGGTTATGTATAGACTACAGAGAGTTGAACCAAGTGACTATCAAGAACAAGTACCCTCTGCCAAGAATAGATGATCTATTTAGCCAGCTGGTAGGAGCAAAGGTATTGTCAAAGATTGATCTCAGATCAGGATATCACCAATTGCGAGTTAGAGCACAGGACATACAGAAGACAACATTCAGGACCAGATACAAGCATTATGAGTTGTGGTCATGCTGTTTGGTTTTATCAATACACCAGCCATCTTTATGGACCTTATAAATAGAGTCTTCAGAGATTATTTAGATCTGTTTGTAGTGGTCTTTATAGATGATGTTTTGGTGTACTCTAAAACGAAGAAAGAACATGAAGAGCATCTGAGGTTAATTCTAACCAGATTGCAAGATGAGAAGTTGTATGATAAGTTCACAAAGTATGAGTTCTAGTTAGAACAAGTATCTTTCTTAGGACATGTTATTGATGGAAATGGAATTTTAGTGGACCCTGAGAAAGTGAAGACAGTGGCAGCATGGCTAAGACTTGAAAATGTGTTAGAAATTAGGAGTTTTCTGGGAATGATAGGATACTACAAAAGATTTGTGGAGGATTTCTCCAAGATAACAAGTCTTTTAATTAGACTGACACAAAAAGGAGTGAAGTATGATTGGGATGAAGATTACAAGAATAACTTTCAGCACTTGAAGGAAAAGCTATTATCTGCACCAAGGCTAGCCTTACTAGTGAGTGGTGAAGGGTATGCTATCTATAGCGATGCATCTATATAAGGATTAGATTGTGTGTTGATGCAAGAAGGCAGGGTGATAGCATATACTTTTAGACAGTTGAAGCCCTATAAGAAGACTTACCCTATACGTGATCTGGAACTGGCAGTAGTGGTTCATGCTTTGAAGCTGTGGAGGCACTATCTGTATGGAGAAAGATGTAAAATATATAAGGAATCACAAATTTTGAAGTACATCTTTACCATGAGCAAGCTAAATATGAGACAGAGGAGATGGTTCGAGATGATAAAAGACTATGATGTGGATATCCAATACCATCTTAGAAAGGCAAATGCAGTAGTAGACTTCTTAAGCAAGTTAAGAATCTTGCAGCTTTGATCATCTCTAAGTGCCATCTAATGTATGATATGAGAAAGCTTGAGTTAGAGATAGTGATTAGACAAGTAGGTACAAGACTGGCAAACTCGCATATTCAGCCTACCATTATAGGAAGGATTAAAGTAGCATAAGTGAGTGATTCAAGTATATAGTGGAAAAAGAATAGAATGGAAGTAGGCAGAGCACCTGAATTTCATATTGATAGCGAAGGTGTTATGACATACAAAAGTAGATTATGTGTGCTAGAACAAAGAGAACTTAAGAAGGAGTTACTGAAGAGGCACATTACTCTAATTATTCTATCCATCCATGAGATAACAAGATGTATCAGGATCTAAAGAAGTTGTATTGATGGTATAATTTGAAGAAAGAGATTGCAGAATATATATCTAAAGGCTATACTTGTCAGTTGATAAATATTGAGCACAGAAGACTAGCAGGTGAACTAAAGCCTTTACCTATACCTCAGTGGAAGTGGGAGCACATAACCATGGATCTTGTTACTGCTTACCTAAAATAAGAGAAAAATTTGATTCAGTATGGGTAATTGTTAACAGGCATAGCAAGGTAGCTCACTTTAAACCAATCAAAACTGGGTACAAATTAGAGCGTTTAGCAAAGTTGTACATCAAAGAGATAGTGAGATTATATGGAATACTGGTGACCATTGTATGAGACAGGGATACCAAATTTGTTGGAAGGTTCTGGAAAAGTCTATATAAATCTTTGGGCACTAAATTTATTTTTAATACTGCCTATCATCTCTAGACAGATGAACAGTCTAAGCAAACCATCCAGATTTTGGAAGACATGTTGAGAGCATGTGCTCTAGAGTTTAAAGATAACTGGGATGAGCACTTATTTTTGGTAGAGTTTGCTTATAACAATAGCTATCAAGCGTTGCTTGGATGCCACCTTATGAAGCATTGTGTGGTAGAAAATGTCGATCGTTGATTCATTGGGATGAAGTTGGTGACAGATGAATTTTGGAGACCATTGGAATTTCAAGTGGGAGAATATGTCCTGCTTAAGATTTCACCAACCAAAGGTGTTGTCAGATTTGGTTTGAGGGGTAAGTTAAACCCTGGGTATGTGGGACCTTTTGAAATTCTGGAAAGAATAGGCAATGTGACTTATAGATTAGCCTTACCGCCCAGTTTGGATGGAGTACACAATGTGTTTTATGTGTCTATGCTGAGAAAGTATGTGAAGGATCCTGAATAGATTGTAGCATTGGAATCTTTGGAAGTACAACCAAATTTCTCCACAATTGAAAAGCCAGTGAAAATTGTTGACACTAAAGAACAGATTTTAAGAAGGGAAGTGATCAAATATGTGAAGGTTCCACGGATTAATCAATTGGAATGAAGCTACTTAGGAGCTAGAAGAGGAGATGAGTACAAAGTATCCTAAGCTTTTTAATGACTCAAGATTACTTTCGAGAAGAAAGTTTCTTTTAGGGGGAGAGAGATGTGATATAAAGAAAAATAATTATAATAAAGGGAAAAGGTATCATTTATTGAAAAATAAGAGGGTTCTATGGTCAACCCTAATATATATATGTATATATGTTTTATCATATGGAAAACACGTGATAGAAGACAAAGAGACGTAGCACAAAGCTACCATCTTGAATGGGTATATCACTGGCCTTTATCTTGTGCTTTGTTGGTATTGGATCGACCTACATAGCCATAGAATCATCCTTTGTGTTTTCGGCCGTCAGCTTTTGTACTCAAGCCACCAGCTTTTCCTACACATAAATTAAAAGGGTTTTCAAGTTTTCATTATAACCTAGCTTTTCATCTTCTCCAAAATCATTCATGAGGTATATAAATCTCTTAAAACCTTTTTTCCGTGATCTTAGCATCATGGGAGATCAAGAATCAAGATTAAGGTGAGTTGATCCTCTTCAGTTCTGTAGATATGTAAAGGGAATTATCTCTCCCTAAGGTTGTCTTTTGGTTTCAAAGGGAGTTTTGAAGGAAAAAAAACCTTAAATCTTGTTGGAGATTTTGTGTTTTGCAATTAAGGAAGATCAAGATTCAAAGTTCTAGGTAAGTATGAATCTTTTCTATCCTTGTGGTGATATAAAAGTGATCTTTACTGAATTTGCTTGAATTATATTAAAGGGGGTCATAGTTTGGAAGAGTTTTTGGAGAATCCCTATTCTTTTAGAGATACTATTGTTTTGAAATCAATAGGAGAAATGTGTGTATGGATTTAGGATTTGCAATTCTTTTGAGGTTAGGGTTTAGATTATAGTATGATTATGATAATTTTGGTGAAAATATATATTGAATGAGTATTTGATGATTCATGTGTTTTTGGTGAAGTTAAGGTTTTTGTTCCTAAAACTATTACATGTATGACCTTACCTTGCTTGCTGCTTGTGATTGTAGGTTTAGAATTTACAAATGAATCTAATATTATATGGTTTTAAAATTTTGTTTGCTTCTTGTCTTTAGCTAGGTATAGTAAATCGAGAGGATAGTTGCTATTAAGATGACGCCTTAATGATCCGTGTGTGATGTTGTCCTAATTGAAGTCATGCACAAAAATGATTTTGATAGTCTAGGAGTGATATGAGTACGATACCCAGGGTGTGTGGGGCGTTTCCAACACCAATATATGTATATATTACTATTTTTTATACTTGTTATTTTTATGGAGTCATGAATCACTTCAAGTTTAGGACTAAACTGCAAATGGTTCTAAACTGTGCTGTTTACATGGCTAACTAGAGAAAATAACTTGTGCTTGTTATATATGATGATGCATGTGAATTTTTATGATGTCTGCTCATGTGCATGTGTTTTGTGCTATGGCGTACCGGGCATTTGTGCTTACTTTTTTATCTTTTTTTAGAAACAGGTGATGGTCCAGTATTCGATTTATCTAGATATGATGTCTATATGGTCTATAGGGATGACAATAGTGGACCTGATTATCATACTGGCTTTTAGTTTTGCTTTGGATTAAGGATAGCTATTTGAAGACTATGTGAAGTATTATATTTTCTTTTATGAATTCTAAAATTTTGTGAGACTTTCCATCTGATGTTATAAGTTGTTATAAATTGGCTTTTGATTTATGCCAACTAGGTTGTTATGAAGTTTTGGATATTATATGATGTTCTAAAGTATCATTATATGTGAGAAGTTGATGATATACATATCTATATTTATGAATTAGTGAAATAATTGCCTTAGCATGTCCATTTTTAGTAGGCACACGTGACAAGTTGTAATGCCTTCAGATTAAGGCGTTACCTAATTGATAAAAAGTACTTTATATATTAATTACTATATTTAGCTTAATAATTATACTTAATATATCAATTATTATATTTATTTTAATAGTTAAATTCCATCGATGTATCCCTACCTTCTTTTAGTTATAGAGAAAGGGGAAAGGCTTTTCTCTTTGTCAGATCAAGTTCAAGTAGGAGAGAGAAGGACAAAATTCAAACATGGTCAAATGTGGCTAGCTAGGATAGAGAAATATTCTTTTAATCGGTTCCTTTCACACATCAACAGTTGGATGGAAAAATGGACTAATTCTATGTAAATGTATTTTTGGTGAAATTTTAAAAAAGTTCAAAGTACTATCTTGGTACAATTCTTTTTAGGTACTATTCTATTGCAAATGAAAAAGTTAAGGTATCGTAAATGAAATTTACCCGCCAACCTTGATAGAAAAATAATCTTTTAATTAATTTTACTTTCCACGTCAGCATTTAAACGAAAAAATGAACGGATTTTGTGTTCAAATGTATTTTAACTGAAATTTTTTAAAAGTTCAAGTACCTTCTTGGTACAATTTTCTTTTTAAGTATTTTTTATTACAAACAAAAAAGTTTAGGTCACATGAATGAAACTTATTCAATGGATTTTTCCTTTCATTGCCTAATGAATCTCAAAATTTTTGTTCCTTACATTTTTCAGTGCAAAAATCTTAAAAATTTTGGATTTTATGTATTAAATCACATAAGACAAAATAAACAAAAGATATAATTAGTAGACAAACAGTGGGATACATATTTCAGGTGAAAGTCTTAAAAACACAGAAGTAAGAAATCATGATTATAACGGAACAAGAAATTGGTGTAATAGCAACAATATAATGGTTCATTCGCAATATCATAGCACTGTTTTCTCTAATTGAGTCTATAGGCTTTAAGCTCTCTCATGCCCTATTCAATGTTATATATTTATTTATTTACTTATGTATAGTGTTTGCAAAAGATTAGACCTTGGCATATATAAGAAGAAGTAGACATCATGACGGGTTAGTTTCGAATCGGGAATTGACCCCACCCGTCACCGATGGTTCATGAACGGAGATCCGATCCGAGGATGGCTAGTCTAAACCGGTAAATGGCCCACTAGTTCTGGTAGGTCCTGTAATCCCCCTAATTTTACGTAACCTAATTTTAACAAATACTGTAATATAGAAATTATATAGAATATTTGGAACAAGTAGTAAAAATCACTCCAATTTTTTCTCGATTTAAAAATGTTAAAGTGTGAATGAAATTGATTATAATTAGAAAGATTAGAATCGTTACTAATAAAAAATTTTTGAAATACAAACTGTAACAAATATGATCTCAAATAATTTATAAAACAGTAATAAACCAATCGTTAATATAAATTCCCGAATCCTTTACCTTTAAGTTTAATACTTAGAAATAAATCCTACACTTGTTAAATAATGAAATAATGGTGTTTAAACTATTTTTAATATGTTAATATTATTAAGTAGCACTAGACAAAAATATGTTGTTATTAACAAATTAGTATAAATAACTCCTATTTAGTAAAACATAATATTTGGTAAAATGATCAATAGTCCAACAAGAAATCATAGCTAACCTTAATTTTAAATCACAATAACAGACGATTAATTTTTAGAGCTACAAGTTATGAAATTATAGACTAAAGATAAATCACTAGAGTTACAAAAGATACGATAAGATCATAAATAGATTGATATCTAAGAATCTCGATCTTAAATAAATATTTAAATTACACTAATAATCTAATTAAAAGATTTAGAGATTTTAGAAATTAAAATCTTGAGTTGCCAATGTAACCTTCAATAATTTTCATAACTAGAAAATGAATAAATTAGCAAATATAAAACTAATATCAAATATATTATTCAACAAAAATCTTTGAATAGATCTATAAATTGTAATAAACCCATTCACAATTTGAAAAACCCAAATAAAAATTTTCTTGACCTTAATAGATACAAAAAACAAGATTTTGTATCTTGAATTGATAATTCAAGATATAGCTAGAAGTAGCTCTAAATTTTAAACCCGATAAAATATAATCTATTAACAATACTTATTGGTATAAAATGATAACCTAAAGATGAACCACTAGGATTATAAATACATAGTAGATACTAATTTAAATCAATAATTACTAATCTAGATCTAAAATGAAAATTTCAAGCCCACTGTTAAACTTGTTAGGAAATTCTGAATTCATTAAGACTTGGTTCCTAATTTAATTTATTAAACTTGAAAAATTTAATCACGTAAGTTAAAATACTAAAAATAATTAACCGTGTAAACTTTAAATTAAAAATTTGAATATATAAACAATCTAGAGATTTTAGAAACTTAGATAATTATATTGGATAAAACTTTCACCTAATTATTATAAACATACATATATTATAATTGATATTTGATAAAATATTTTAATTACTCATATGTAGCAAAAAATAAAAAAATAAAAAAAATGAAATGGAAACCGAAACGAAGCAAAGCAACAACACACGAACAGAATTTCTTCATGCTGGAACAAATGGAATGCAGCTATAGTTCTTCACGCTGAACAAAGTGAATTCTACTACCATCCTTCATGCTAGAAACAAAGAAATATTGTGCATAATTTGACGTTGAGCAAAGGAGGAGCCGGCTGCAGCAACTTGTGTATCATGTCCAATTTGATCCAATTTGAGCTACCAAATTCAACTTGAAAATGACTCCTCAACCAATCTATAAACCACACCTATAATCCTCATTACATAAAAGGAAATGCAACATAAATTCAAGAGAAAAACAACTGCAATTGGAGCTTGAATTCCACTGTGAAAGCTGCAGCAGGAGGAAATTCATATAAAACTGTAGCATTCACATCTAACATTTGCACCCAATTTGAATACACAAATTCAACATGAAAGACCCTTAGCCCAGCCCAAAAACTCCATATATGATTAACCTTAAATGCAACAGAATTTTAGCTCAAAACAAGTGGAAAATTAGCTGCAATTTTTCCTCATCTATTAAGCAACAACAACATCTACTCCAAATTGCAACTTTGTTTTGCTACAATTTGGTTCCTCATCTATCAAGCAACAGCAACATCTCTCCAAATTGCAACTCTGTTTTGGATAAAAATTTTAGACTTGTTGAGCTGAAATTTTTGACCAAAAGAGAACCAATCATAAGCCTTCAAATGTCCACTTCAAATACCAACTATTGGCTAGAAAACACCAAAGGACATCTGATGAAAAACCATGCAAACCAACTTAGAAAAAACAACACACAAAGCTGCAACAAAAACTTGAATTTTTGGACCTTCTGTTTCACACGATTTTGGACTCGATTTTTGTGCAACTTGAGCTTTAAATTTACACATATAAATGACCTTAATTAACTAACAAACAAATACAATTAATGCTCCTTAAAATTAGCCACAAATCTTGTACAAAATATAGCAAAAATTGTCATCCAAAACAGCCAAATTCGTATCTAAAAATCCCAACTACAATTTGCAAGTTTTTCAAGCTCAAAACACCTTCTTTAGCCTCCCAACTTAAGCTTAACCTTAACCTTAGTACATATATATAAGCTTAAGTTAGACACTAAATTAACTAATCCCCACAAAAACAAATTAAAATCCTAGCTACAAAGAAAAACGAACAACCACTTTCCTTCACCATTTTCTTCACTTAGACAATCCTAAGGAGCTCTAAGCAAATATGAACCTTATCTTACTTCCTATATCCTATCCAAGCATCAACCACATCCAAAAACATCAATTCCCTCTTTCAAACAACATCAAAAACCAAGTTAAATAGCCTTAGTTTACCATAGATCCAAGTTGGAATCTAAGATCAATAAGGTAAGAAAATAAAATAAATATATATGCTAGTTAGCTAGATTATTTTTCTTTAGTTACTCACCTTCTTACCTTCCTCTTTAGATCATTATTTTCATCAAGAATGAGGAGCTAAATTCATTCTAGCATCCAACCAAGGTAAGGATCATATTAAGTTCAAGTGTTCATTATGTTTAATCTCTAGAAATTGAATTATAAATTTATCAAAATTGATCTAATAGTATATTGATGATATTTAGACTATTTAGGATATAAATACATCAACTTGAAGATTTTTAAGTGTAGAAATTCAAATCCTAGAAAGGAAAAACCGAAACCATACCTAAACTATAACAAACTAAGTTGAACTTTAAATAACTCATGTAAATCCCTAGGAAGATTGAATAAACTATATTGATGTGTTTGTTATATGCCAAAAATGAATCCACCAATGGAAAGAAAACGAAAATTCCTATGAAACCGACTATTTATTTGTTAAAAACGGATAAGAAACGAATTAGATATTGCAAAAACAAAAATTGGATCACTTGCTACCAGATTTGTACGAAAGGAGCAACTGTTCTTGCATTTTGCGCCCCTTAATGACTTTTTTCAATAAAAACAACACCACTAATAGATTGTTCTCAAAAAATCATATGAAAACAACTATTTATTCGTAAAAGACGGACTAGAAATGAATTAGACATCATTAAAACAAGTTTTGACTACAGTTATCTTGATTCACTCGAAATATGTGCATATGTTTCATAAATTTAAAAATTGTACAAGTCTCTTTCTTGAAAATAATTCCACTACTAAAAAGTACTCAAAGAGTACTATCAAATCGACTATTTATACAGCGAGATCGGATTTAAAACGAATAAGAAATCGCAAAATAGAAATTCACTCAGTTTTCACTCTTAGTACACCAAGATTAATGATACTGTTATTCCTATTAATATGATTATGATTATTACTATTATTATTACTACTGATTATAGTATTCAATATTATTGATATTTTCATTACGAGTCATTAGGATTATTAATACTGTTATTATTTACGTTAATGTCACTATATTATTTATCATCAATACTATTATTATTTTTGTCACTAATATTATTATTTACTAATAGTATGAAACTTGTTGTTATTATTATACTTGTATTTGTTACTAATATTGATATTAACATTTCAAAACTAATATTACTGATAATATCATATTATTAAACTTAGCTTGTTTTGCAATAAAGATGAAATTGAAGTATAATAAAAATTTGAAATATCTAAACTCCATAAACATACGATTTTATTAAAATAAATTTAAAAGATATAGATACTAGAACATACCCTTAAATAAATAAAAATACTAATTTAAGAGACAGATAAGGTTGATAGGCAAAGAATTAATAAATAAAAATCTTCTACTAAAAGCAGGACTTGAGGAAAAACAAACCCCTTAAATAAAAATATAGATGGTAATTAAGATCAAGAGGAGCAAAATGAAAACAAATAACATATAAATATTCTTTACTATAGAGGATAAAACCTTAAAAAGCTTTATATAAATAATAAAAATTGTATCAAATATCGATACAGTATAGTTAGGCACCTATGAGGATTCAATTAAATTATCGAACGACGCAATAATGAACATAACGGGCTTAGTCTAATATCCGACGATAGAGATCAACACCTTTATTTCTAGGAAGACTTCTCTTACATAAACAGTCCAATAATGAATCATTGTTATTTCCTTTCATAGGAAGATAGATCAATTCACGGACTTCCGGCAGCTTATACAACAATTTAGCAAGGACCACAGGTGAGTTACTTGACTTTATCACATTGTTTGTGCTTATAGTATTGTTGCATTTGGAATAATTTATATTCAATTGATATGCATGCGGGATTAGGGATAATGCATGATGTGTGGTATATGATTGAATAACAAATTATCCTAATATAAGTGATAATTCTATTGTATGATAAATGTTATATGAAGCATGTTGATAATTGTCTGTAAATTGTATGATCGCCTTAAACTTGATTAACAACTATTGGTACTATAAATGAAATGGACATGCATCGCATGATATGCATAAACTGCATTTGAAGATGTGGCAGCCTACTACGTATTAATATTTCGGTTATCTAGTAATGCTTGGTTTTTCTAGGCAAGAGGCTATTAGTTCTACACAAGATTACCTTTGTTCCGTCGTTCTATAGGAACTAATTGGTAATGAAGGACACCGCCCATGGTATCGCTATGAAATGACTAATACTTAGTAGAGTTTTTAAGGCTTAAAACAGAATTGAGTGCATAAAGTAAAAGAATAACTACAATGAGGATCATTCTTTCCTATATGCTTAGTCTCTCTTGGTAGGTGGCTATAGTATTGAGTTCCTTCAATCCCGATGAGAGGGCGTAAATCTCTATCTTGCTTTGGATTTTAGATCATCCAAGCTTGTATTGTACATATGATGATTGTGAATTGCATAAATTGATAATATACTCGTTTGTTATTGCTGATGTTGGTTTGGTCAGCTATCTCACTGAGCCCGTGTTCGCTCATCCCCCAACAGTTTTGTGCAGGATTAATACAGCTAGGATTGGGCTAGAATTGTGAAGAGAGCTTCTCCAACGAACTCTAGTGAATATAGAGATATAGGATATGGTAAAATGATAATGTAAATAGATAAATTTACAATAATTGAAATTTGTAAGTTGTAGTTTGAAACCCACTTTCACCATTTGTAGAACCGGATGCCATTCTCTCTTGATAGAAATTGGAAAATCAGATTAATTAATCAGATTGAATATATCATTTATATGATAAATGAATAAATAAATAGAGTCTTTTACACTCTAACTTACAAGACGGTTCTCATGTTACAGTGCACACGTATATAGCTTTAATTAATCTTAGTAGTTCCCCTTTTGGGGCGTGACAAGTTCTTACGGTTTCACCTCTCAAAAGAACCTGACCTAGAGGTTTTGAAACTGCTAGTTCAAGAACCCTTGAGAACTAATATAACCGACATTTCATTTCTATGCTAAAAAAAAAAAGGAAAAAAAAAAGAAAATTATAAAAAATTGTAAATAAAAAACAAATATATAAAACTATTTTGTATGAATTTAATGTGATGTTGAACAACACAAGTAATAATATATTGAAATCATGTGTTTTGAGTTTATTAGCCTTCTAATCAAAATGAACTTTTCTTTCTCAACTATGTGTGACTTGTTTTTTTATTTTGGACTTATTTGTTTCTTAATATTTATAGTGATATATTGCTAACATGATATCTAGAAAATACAAGTGATTATACATAAAAATGTATAACTGTAGAACTTCTTTAACTAATAGGTTATTAATAATTATTATTAGTCAATGTTATTTCAAGTTAAAAATTTTTTGCAATATTATTTCTTACTAAATTAATAAATTATTTAATTAATTTTTTTATTTTACGGTTCTTAGTTCTTGTGGAACCAAAACCGAATTGTAGGAACCGGGAATCGACCAGCTCTCATCTGGTTCGGTTCCGGTTCTACCATTTTAGAATCAGAAATCGATACTTTAAGTCCGGTTCAAGTCTGTTCTGACCCATGACGATGTCTAAGAAGAAATAGCTTTAAAAAGAAAAAAAAAGAAAAATAGATTGTCAAGTGATGCAAATAAAATCTTATTTTGCCCTGTTCTCATATCTTACCCTAAATGCTCACCTTATAATATATTTCAATATGAAAACTAAAATATATCAATGGATAATAGGGAAATGATTTCCTATTTTCAAAACTGAAATCATTTTTTTTTTCATTTTCCATAAATAATTTTGTGATGCTTAACCGAAACTATAAATTGTTAGCTACCGCGTTGGCTATCATCCTACATTTAAATCTAAAAGCTAATAGTTAGTAAGGCAATCTCCTGAAATGACTATATAAAAATATCGACAAATTTAAAAATTTGACTAAAACAAATGTTCAAAATATTAATTTTAGAAAATGCTTATGAAGTCACACTCTTTCTTGTGCAAATTTTGATGCTAAACGAAAGATAATGGCAGACAAGAAAAGAGGGACTAATAATTGCAAACTGGTGAGCATAAACCAAAGTATCTTCGGAACATATATAATTTTTTTGTAATTTTTCTAATCTTCAATAAGATTTTGATTCTTTTGAACTCTCTATTGTCTAGATTCTCATGTAAAAACAGTATCAGCACGAATGAAATTGCCTAACTCTCCAACTTGGCTGTAAATAATGAAAGGGAAAAAGGCCCTTTTTCTTAAGTCCATTGGTTCACCTATCATCATATCATGTTTATCCATATGGACATTTAGCATTGAGATTCCTACCAACCCCCTGGAAAAATGTTCATGGTTTATAGAATCCAATCTTAATTTCCAACCATTGAGTCCTAAAGATGCAAAACAAGGCACATACTCAAAACTATAATTATAAGACAAATCTGGTTGTATAATTATGACCTTCGGAAAGTATAAACTACCTAAATAAGGAAAAAAAAAAACCTCAAGTATGGTACTAAACTTAAGCATATGCCTAACTAAAGAATAAAATAATTTTATCAAGAGAATATATAATGAATAAGGAGCTTTTGGTTGGATTCGCAGTAGACAAACGGAATTTAGTTCTTTACCTTTGTAATATACCGCATCAATCTATATTTTAGATACTTCTCTAAGAGATAGACATACGATGCTATAACTAAACCAAAAATTAAATAGATTATCTTATCATGAGTAGACTAGATAATGTTTCACATTTATATGTAAGGATTCCTTAAGAGATTTGAGTAGCGAAAGATATAAATTATTAGAATTATTTGTTTATGTTTAAACTTTGATATAAATAAAAAGGACTCGATATATTTACTCATGAAAGGGCACACCTATTTTACACAAACAAGCATCCGTTATCTTTAGAATAAGAGAAAAGATTCATTGGACATTACACATTCTATATATATTTGGAACATATTATATATATTATTTCCATTGTGTGTAGGTTACTCTTTGTATGCAGGAACTTCTCATTATATAATGCCAACCAACAATGTACGGAAATGGTAGAATCATTATCTATGCACAGGCCCATGCAAAAACTAGCATCCTCTCTCTCCTTTTTTTTTTTTTGGCCTAAGACTCAATTAAATAAACCATTTGATGAGCTAAGTGCATTCTAAGAGTGAGGGACATTGATAGATGCAATATTTAAGTTTAAAAAATTTGGAGTGAGAGCTGACTTGTGACTCATGGAGCCACCCTCCAACCACATCCTATAACGTTTATAGGTTCTAGAGAATTCATAAAACCTATAATTTCTTAAACCTTTCTTAAGATATTACAATTATTCATGCATAGAATCATATTTCAAATTATATGTTGATATTTTTTTAAAGATAAATTGATAAATTTCGATAAAGTACATAAGTTTAGTAATTATAAAAACAATACTGAATCATTGGAGAACATGTAGGTTTGACTATTTGAGTAGGTTTTAGTTTGATGAATTATAAGTTAGGCTAACACTTAGATTTCCATTCTGATAGTCAAACTAGTTTAGATTTATTGAAATTTTAATTCAAGTATAAGGCAATGAAGTAATATCTTGATTCTTGCATATTAAAAAACATAAAAAAAGAAAGAAAAAAAAAAATAAAACCTCCCGAAGATGATATCATCAGTATGCTAGTATATTTCTTGGATTTATATGTTCATACCCTATATCTAGAACTTATTTCAAAACTCAGAAATAAAACCCATCTTTTAATAATAGTCCATACCATAATACTTATGTGATCATGTAAGATTGTATAGGTCCCAAGTTTTATGCACAATTATAATTTGATACATGAATTTTATTTAAAAATTCAATTTGGTACCTGAAAAGTGATTAATGTAATACTCAATAAATTTTTTGTGATCATTTTTTCTACATCCCTAATGACCTAATACCATTTGTTTGTTGACGTAAAAAAGTAGCATATCATTGAATTTTAGTAACTCAACAAATACCAGGGGGGTGGGGGGGGGGGGGGGGGGGGGGGTAAGGTTGCGGGTGTAAAAATAACTATGAAATATTTTAGTAACTATTAAAATTTAAAGTATGTGTCAAATTTGGTTTTTTCTCTAAAATTTTTTAGGGTAATTACCGCAATTGATATATGAAATTTACTTATTTTTATAATTAACTACTTGAAATATAAAAGTATCTATCTGGTACCTAAATTTGTTTATTTTTTGCAATTAATTGTTTAAACTTATCTATTTTTGCAATTAGCTACATGTACTTTATCATTTTTTCAATTAGCTACCTCATCTAGATATTTCAATGAACTCAAAAAGTTTTTGGTAGTAAATTAACACTTTTCAATTCCAGTAGTTAACTACATATTTTGTTAAAGTTAATGTACCAAATGTTACATTTACATAATTTTTTAACTTTAAGAGTTGTTTTCTTTAAAAATGGCAAAATCAATATTAATGTTTTTTTCTTGGAACATATTAATAATTACATTAAGGGGAATTGTATCATAGAATAATTATACTTTAAACATAAGCATCTGGTTTTGCACTAAATCCCTTGCATTTTTAATTCTCATTATCCAATTTTTGTCTTGCAATCCAAATTCTTAATATTGCATTTTATAGCCATATGTTTCATGTATAGGTCACATAGTCCTCAAAATTGCCTATATGGTCCAATCGATTGGATTGAATATGGATTTTATATCATGAATCACGAAATACACAACATACAAGCTAAATAAATAAATAAATACATAAAAAAGATTATGGCATACATTTTTACGGGAAACCCTTAAATAAATGTGAAAAAGCAATGTGCGAGACTGAATCAAGTATTGGTATAATGGCAACAACATAACAAAATGGTTCATTCACAATTAAAGAGCATTATTTTCTAACTGAAAAACATAAATTTGCTATTTGTGTCATCACTTCTAGATCATTTTGATATCAATTTTTTGTTGTTTTCAAATAGATGTTTATCAAAAAACTGATATCAATTAAAATGACAGTTTAATTATAAATCGATTAAACAGAATCGATACTGAATCAATAAAGATTTGATACAAATAAGTTACATATGCTAATTTGATACAGATATAATACCAACAACAAAAATTTTACAATCCAACAGACTAATGCATATAAGACCATAGTTTCACCCTTTTTCCATTTTTATACAAGATATTATCTCCAACTTGAGTCTCCTGTAAATTCAAGATATAAACTCAAAAAATATCAACGATGAAAGAATGTCACCACTATCACTAATGTTACTAAACGACATGAGTAGCTGGCCACACAACATTTCAACATATGGTAGAACACATGAGGCTCATACTGCTACTACAAGCCTATAAATAATGTATTTTCTTTAGATTTCCCTCAATAAAATATTGAATTTATGATTAAATCCTTTTTTTGTTCATAACAACTCTCACAATCTCTCATATGAGAGTATAGAATATCTAAAAAAATTATTAATCAAACTATTTCCAAGCTAAATCCTTTTATAGTCCTGATATTTAGTGCACTAACGTCATTATTCTTATATCCATATATCCATAACAACTATTTCTACTTGGAATAAAATTTCTAAACATAGGTGAATACTGACATATTGCTAAAGTTTTTGCGTACATATACGAATACATATCATGCTATATGTATTAAAGGTTTATCACAAAAAACATAAAACAAATAAGGAAAATAAAGAAACAAGTAAAAAGATTACCAGGCAAAACAACAATCACAAGTAAACCCAATAAACATCATTTAAATAATAAATCCCAGTTACTTAAAATCAAAGAATGAAATTGGGTCCATAGATTTGAATATGAATCTAAAGAGTCTAAGATTAAGAACAATGTGAATCAAAAATTCCAAAACTTAAGAACCAAAATCCAAGAAAAAAATTGCGTAGCGAAAATTTAAGATTTATCACAAACCATTGATTTGCACACAAATGTTAGATTGCAATCTACACATACCTTTTAATTTTATAATTCCCAGGTAAATGACATTAAAAAAAAAAAAGGAATACGAGATTTTGGGGAAAGAATTAGGTAAAGTTGGCTAAAAAATGATATTGTTGATAACTGATTGTTCTTTTGCCATAGGGCATACACATATAAGCAGCAGAAAGCTGCAAAAAAAAAAAAAAAAAAAAACAAAAAAACTGTCAAAAATAAATGTACCCCAAAGCTTAAAAATACAAGTATTTTAAAGGACAATATAAAGCAACAAACAACATTCAATACATAAGTCTATAAGAAGTTATAACAAATCTAAAACCTGTCCAAAATTTAAAATTACCCGTTTAAAGACCTAAAT
The DNA here is from genome assembly GCA_024138025.1 of Combretum micranthum. NCBI lineage: Eukaryota > Viridiplantae > Streptophyta > Magnoliopsida > Myrtales > Combretaceae > Combretum > Combretum micranthum. Next base: position 900,113 of record JAMXBD010000381.1, read on the forward strand.
GAAAAAATGCCCTAAAATCGATGTAGCTAATTCTGAAGGCAATAATTTCTTTCTTTGGCTCATTTCCTTTAAAATAGGAACCAGTGATCAAGAAATTGTAATTGCTCATCTTTGTTCTATTTTGCTAAGTACTATTAGCTAATGTTTCCACCTCATCACAAATGGTCTCATACTAGTTTCACAACCGCTTAAGTAAGTCTTCTATAACCATTAGTTGTAGCATCTTATTATACTAGAGTGATACATTCACAGGCTTTCTCTTAAAATGCTTGTCCAGATTATGACAATTTTTCATATTAATGATTCACCTAATTGTAAGTGATAATTCAACTCCTAAAGTATGTCAATTTTTTATACTTTAATTAGCGATAAATGCCTAGTGCATGACCCTTTTATTGGACTACCAGTCTCAATGCAAACACAATAACAACAATAAACACTTTGTTATAGCTAAATAGTTTTCACTCAATTTATAATTGTATATGCACCTTCAACATACAACAATATCTACGTAGTCAGATACAACTCATTGTCTTAAAAGTATTTTGAATTGTGTAAAACTCTATTCAAGTATAAGATAGTTCGTTCATGGCTTACTTTTCCTAAAATCACTTTCCTAACTTTAGAGTCTTAGTTTAGCTCAATATATTGGCTAGGTTCATATTGGTTATTGTATTATAGTTATAGTTTATTGGGGGTGTATATTATAGAATAATCTAATTTAATTAATTTATATATATTATATTGAATTTCATTTTGGCCATTTTAGGAAATAGATCTTTTAGATCTCTTTCCTCTTTTTTACAATTCCATAAATATTGGAGTCTTTTTTCCTAAAACTATATTTGTATTTTTTTATGTTCCATAAGTAGATTATCTTGAGTTGCACATACATTACCTTGGCTTGGGATAAGCCACAAAAATAACTATTTTGCAAACTAGTCAATGATGACCCTCCATGGATTCTCCTATATAAGCAGCGACTAATGTTGCAAAAATAAGAGCTTGAATATCGCTTGTAAATAATCCAAGGAACATAACATGTATAGGAACCATTGAAGGTACTAAAGAAACAAGAACAACAACTACTAATTCATCTGCTAATATATTTCCAAAAAGTTGAAAACTAAGTGATAAGTGTTTTGTGAAATCTTCTAAGATATTAATAGGTAAAAGGATTGGAGTTAGTTGATTGTATTTACTAAAATAACCTAATCCTTTTTCGCTAAGACCCGCATAGAAATATGCTACTGATGTGAGTAAAGCTAAAGCAACAGTAGTATTTATATCATTCGTAGGCGCGACTAACTCCCCATGAGGTAATTCTATGAGTTTCCATGGTAAAAGAGCCCTTGACCAATTCGGAAAAAAAAAATAGGAACATAATTCCAATAAAAGGAACCCCCAAACCATCGTCTTCTCCAATCTAGGTTTTGCTAACGTTGCGAATGGATTCAAGGACATATTCGAAGAAATTTTTACCACCATTTGGAATGGTTTGTGGATCACAAATAACTACACTAGTTGAACCTAATAAGATAGCAATTATGACCCAAGGAGTAATAAGTACTTGGTTGTGGGCTTGAAAACCTCCGATTTTCCAATAGAAATGATGGCTTACTTCCACACTCGATATATCGTATAAGCCTTTTAGCATGTTGACGAAACATGATAAAACATTCATATTGCCCTCTGATTGAAATGAATTTTTAAAGGAAATTATTTTGATTCAACCATCTCTTTTTCAACTTGCTTAGTTTCATTTTCTATTTTTGGTAATAACTAGAACTAGTCAAAAAATATATCCAGTAATTTTTATCTCTTTTATGAGATTCAATAGCAGTAACCAATTCCATAAATTTATGGAGTTAAAAAAAATGGATTTATCTTATTATTAATCAAGGATTTCCTGTATAGCTAGAACGACCCTCACAAATTGCGAATACTAATTTTTTAAGAATAAACCGAATTGAAGCTATAGCATCATCATTTGCTGGAATCGAAATATCGGCAAGATCCGGGTCACAATTTGTATCGATTAAACAAATTGTTGGAAAGTGATACATTCTCGAAGAGCCGTATATTTTTCTTGCTAATTAACGATAATTACGATATTAGGTAACCCCATCATATGTTTAATCCCGTCGACATATGTTTCCAAGTGAGATAGTTGTCTCTTCAATATAACTGCGTCTCTTTTCGGAAGATGATTGAGTCTCCTCGTCTTTTGTTCCGTTTTCAAGTCCCTGAACTTATGAAGACTTGTTTCTGTAGTGGACCAATTCGTTAACATACCACCAAATCACTTTTTATTAACATAATGACATCGTGCCTTTATTGCAGCCCTTACTACCAAATCAGCAACTTTATTTTTTTGTACCAACAATTAAAATTTGCTTGCCCATACTTGCTGCTTCAAAAGCCAAACCACAAGCTTTGTTGGCTTACTTCATAATTTGATTGGCCTAATAACCCGTTACATGTAGCTAAGTTGACCTATTTTCTAATTAAAAAAGTAAAAACCCCATTTTACTTAAGTTAGTTTACCTGATCCTCAACTCGTATGGCTAGGTTCTGATGTGAAAAAATCATTTAAAACACCTAGGCTCAAACTCAAGAGTGGAGTGAAATGTGATTTACAGCAATTTTTTTTTCTTTCCTAAATCCAATTCCCATATATAAGAAAAATTCAATAATTAAAGATATAGAGACAGAGGAATTAACACAAAATTTAATGTGAAGTTTGACCTGCTTTTTAGTTTCCACAATCATCTAAATGACTCCTAATAGAGTACTTCACACCATACTTCATTAATAAAAAAAAAAGAAAAAAAAAGAAAAATCTCTCAATATGCTACACACAAATACTCGCACAAAACACATGTCATTTGTATTTTTACACTCCACACAAACACTCATAAGTCACAACTCATTTACTCACTAAAATTATATGAAAAAAACATCAACAAACATAGAAATAGTGTCTTGCAATAATTTTCCAACTAAGCTCCAAAGCGAACTACTCATTTTCTCACTTCAAGGAAACATAAAATACAAAGACATAATTTAGAGAGTGAGACTAGAATAATTTCTCCATTTAAGCTGTCTTTAAACTTAAAGTCTTCCCTCTAACTTTTATTTATAAAGCCTTAAAGAAATGTAGCATTTGATTATTTTCTCCCCTTTATGCCTTTGTAAAAAAAGCTCTCTATTTAAAATACCAACATTTTGAGTAGTTAAAAAAATGTATAAATGTTCTGCAAAGTATATTAAATAAGGTATCAATGTTTGGAATAGTTTTTAATTAAATCTCTTTAATTTTTCATTAATAGTCAATTATTGATACCTTATTTGACTCACTTTTCATTGATACTTATTTTTAATCACTCAAAATATTAATAATTTAAATGAACTCACCCCCAAAACATTAATATATCTTTTTAACCACTCAAAATGTTGATACTTTAAATGAACTTACACTCATACTTTAATACCTTTTGATGTAATCACACACACACACCACACACACACACACACACACACACACACACATATATATATATATCTTTTCCTTTTCTTATAACTAGAGTTAATTCATATGTTTCATTAATAATTTTTTAACAATCTATCTTTACTTGCCTTACTAGCAGAACAATCAATGTCAATTTTAGACTAAACATTTTTATGTACAAGTCATAAGAAGAGAAGATAATGTTTTATAGGTTTTACCATCTCTAAAATATACACATATATAAAGCAATTGACTTGCATGTCCAAATAACATAATGGGCTTTCAAAATATATATCCTAAACAATTTCAAGATAAATTACACCAAAAGATCTTAGCATTTAGGGGTATGTTCATTTGAGATCCTAAAGTTTAGAAAGGTTCAAAAGAGGTTCTAACATCTGGAGAATTGGGTCAATGAAAGTCCTCATCGACATTTGTCAATGGAAGAAATATTTAATTAAAATTCAGAAGCCCCACCACGTTGTGACACGTGTCAATAGAGGGTTTAGATTGATTCACTTTTCCAAATGTTAGGACCTTTTTTGAACCATTGGGACCTCAAATGAACTTACATTCAAATATTGAGACTTTCCGTTGTAATTTACCCAATATTTTTATGTACAAGTAATAAGAAGGGAAGAAAATGTTTTATAGGTTTCTTTATCTCTAAAATATATACAAATACAAAGTAATTGACTTGCATATCCAAATAACATATATGAATTTTCAAAACATATATATATAATATATATATATAAATATATGTATCCCATATCTCCAAATATCACTCATGACTATTAAAATTAATTAAGACACTTCATGTAAATGTTTGCATCTTTAATATATATATTATTATATATATATTCTTGTCTTACGTTCATTAAACTAAACAAAATAATTTTGTATAATTTTATGGGTAATTATCACATTTGGTGTCATACCCTAAATTGGGTCAAGACGTGTCCAGCCGCCACATATAATGCTTATGCGTAGTCTATAGTTTATCATCATCATTACTAAACAAATTTTAGATTATGAAATCATTAAACTAGATTATGTAACAAGTGGATTTTGTAGCAAAAAAATAAATTTCTCAAAATGATTTCCAAACAGACTACTTCTGTGAGTAGAACATCATTTATAAATAAGTATCATACCATCAGGTATCTCAAAATAAAAGTATCAAGTATCTCAACATATAAACTATGGGCACTCAGTTACACCCTCATTAAATATAAGTTTGATGATGAAATTTAATAATTTAGAAGATAATTATTCAACGACCCTAGTTGCTCCGCTAATCAAGTAGCTCCTCGAAATTCGTGACATACCCTATGTAATCATAAGTATTATCATTAGTTGAAAAAGAAAGGAATTAATTGAAGCCTAGTGCGATATCAACACTTGCACATACGAAATGGGCACATGCCTACTATAAATGCAATGCATAACCAACAATTTATATTTCAATTAAAATGTTGTAAAACAACAGTAGAGTATTCATTCTCTTACAACACGCTGGGAACTTGGGGATCTTGAGTGGCAACAACTACTTAAAGGGTTCATATAGGCACTCTGAGTACCTATATCTCATATAGGAACATTTAGTAATCAGCCTCGTCTAGGGGTCATAGCCATTACACATATCTACCGATCATAGTCTATAATATAGTACAGTTCAACTGATTCTGTAAACGTGAATCATGCTATACTACTTCTCTTTGATTTAGATAGACGTTACTCTGATATTGCTTCCCCTATCGGTTACTCGTCTAGCCACTAATAACCATCATTTTCCAACATTAATGATGGGGGATGGCTTAAGTGCCTGAATACCGTGTTGACATCATTAAGCAAGGTTGTCCCTCCTTGGACCAGGTTAAACGACCATGCACAAGCAACGAGCAATTATTAAGGCCATCTTTAAGTATTTATTCATTTAGGATACCTATCATTGGAAGCAACACACAAGTTACTATTTACTTGGTACATTATCTGTACTTTGAACAAATAGAAGATAGAGTAGAAGATGCTTGAGAAGGTAAAGTAGAAGGCAGATTCAAAGCGCATAAATATCTGCTCAGGACATTAATCTATATAAGCATTTAAATCAATTATTGACTTATATAAACTCATATTAAATACTCATTTTTCCAATAAATATTCATTTGAAATAGCATACTCTCTTTATTCTTCATGGTTTAACCTAACATATTACAATTATATTATATCTAGGCCAATTACAAGTAAATATGATCATATAAGAATTCACTAGTTAGATTAATTGCTAAATATAAATCGTTGGTCTTTGAAGAACTTACTAAAAAAATATTAGTTAATAAATTAATATTAACTTAATTTAGCTAAGTTAGATAGAATTAATAAATCAAGTTCATTTTATATTCAACTTAGTCTACTAAACTCATTTTATGGTAATTTGATTCTTAAAATGGTAATTTCAATAACATATCCTATAATTAATCTAATAAACTTTTATTAAGTAAAACAACTCACTTAATTTATAATTATTCTATTTGTATCATTCACAATCCATTTTTTGCCTCTAAATGGGCTAAGGAACCTAAACTAATTTCCTGTTATGTTTACATTATCTTATAATGCCATATTTATAATTATTTAATCAAATAAATTCCTAAAATCAAAATAATTAATTATTCATCTTAAAATTAATATTTTAATATGTAAAAAAATTATTTAAATTTATTTCATATTTATTTGATTAGCATTAATTTAACTTAAACTTCAATATTTCATTTTCTATAGAAAACTAGTGTGCACCCTAATTTTAATAAATCGGTTTACTATCTTAAACACTGATTCTTAAGCTCAAATTTTTATGTAAACTGCCTAACACACTTTTTCACATGTTCATAAGTTCACTTGGCCAAAATAATTAGTTAATCGAGGTTTTAAATTTAATTAATATAAAACTTTCCAAAACGGAGGATTCATAATGATGACCAATTGGTTATCTCAAATTTGACCATCAAGCAAGCTGGTTCTTTACACCACATTAAAGTAGACTTCTAACTCTTTCAAATTGTTATAGTCTCATCCAAAAAAGGAGAAGAAAAAGCCACCGGTTCAGGCTTATACATTCACACTACTATTGTTGGCCGAAACATTATTTTGCCATGTTTTGCTATTTTATGATTTAATTTTTCTAAAATAGTAAATGTATTTCAAACATCACAAAAATTTCCAGTTTTTACATAGACATGTTAAACTACCACATTATAAATTTCATCCAAAAATAAATTCATTTAATATTTTATTTAAATTTAACAACTTAAGTTGTCAATATTTCATATATATGCATATAAATTGATTTTCCAGCATATCTAAATCATCTAAAACATGTTTATTCTATGTTTTATTATCTATTATGTACTTAGATTTATATTTTACAACTTGAATCATAAATCATAACTCAAATCAACATCAATAACAAAAATTTTCCAAAAATTCCAGCATATCAACATAAACATACATACTTATATATTTCAAGAGAATGTATATTTAATTTATACATATAGTTATTTGATGATTTCATTTCAGTAAAACATATCAATTCAACATAAACACACATATATTCATACATACATACATATAATATATATAAACATGCAATAATTTCAAATACTAAATTTCTAACATACATATTATACATGTGCGTATTTCAGTTTTTCATGCTTGTACATACATATGTTAATCAATACTTAAATCTAAGTTTTTCTTTAGTAATTTACATGAATTTGAATAGCATTAACATAATCAAACAAATTAATTATAATTACTTTCTTGAATTAGCAAAATCAACTAAATAATCTTCTCTACTACTACCATCACCACTCAAGAGTTAATGAAGCTTCTCCAAGCTTATTTTCCTAACTTCAACCTTGTTTTAAATCTTCAATTTTACCTGAGATGTTAATTGAAATAAATTTTAGATTATTTGGGATAAATGAGGAGATTAAGAACTATAAACTCAGGTTATACTTTACTTTATGTGTACTTAGTTTGTGGAGGGATTTTTTTTGCACTTTTGGAGAGATTTTTTAGAGAGAATTTTAAGAGGTGGAGCTATTGAAATGGAAGAAGTTGGGGTTTTCTAAGGCTAATATTTATATTAATTAATGTCTTGCAATTTCCATTAGGGTTAAGGGTATTTTGGTCACTTTACTTGAATATTTTAGGGGCATTTTGGTCCATTCATATGTGTGGAATTCTCAAGAATTGGCTAAGATCATTTTGGTCATTTCATTTGTTGAATTCAATAGAAATTAGGGAATTATAAGGTATATGATGGTGCATGATAGCTAATGTGGCCTTGTGGGCTTATGAGCTTTGATTCGTGGGCTTATAGGCTTTGAATTTTAATTATGGGCTTCTTGAATATGGGCTTAACATTTTAAATGATGGATTAGGCTTTAGGTTATGGGCTTTTGGGCATAAGAATTGAATTTGAGAAGTAAGAAAAAAAGTTTGCAAATTTGCATTAGAAATTGAATTTAGGAATTCTAATTGAAGAAAGATTAATATCTCACTTGAATTAAGGATTTTAGGGGCTTAGGAATTGATATTTAAAAGTAAATATTTATTTTTAAATTTTTAGGATTTAAGGAGTTGGAATTTATGGTAAAAGGCTAAATTGACTGTTTAGGAGTTTAGGTGATTGAACTTGATGAATCGGATTTAATTTGATAATTAGAAAGTATTGAATAATTTAAATTTGTTAAAATAGATAAGAGAATTTGGAAGTAGAGATTACTAAATTGAATTAGACATTTAGCGTAGGAATTTGATTAGTGAGAAATTTATATCTAGCTTGAATTTAGGAATATAGTGGTTTAGCAAAAATTTGGATTTGAAGTTCTAAAAATTAAGGTGTTGGAATTTTGGTTAAAATAGGTAAATTGAGTATTTAGGGGTTAAGGTGGTTGAACTTGTGAAGCTTGGTTAGGTTGAATTTTTGTGAATTGGGAATTTAGGTAATTCAACTTGAGATATTAGTTTTAAATCAATAATTGAAAGGGATTGAGTAGCTTGGTATATTGGAGATAGAAAATTTAAGTAATTTGATAAGTTAAAATGAGTATTGTTGTATTAGAATCTCTATTTTCAATTAAATCCGTTTATTAATTCAATTATGTTAAATCATCTAATTGTATTCTATAATTTATAAAAATTCAATTAACTAAACTATTTAAATTCAATTACTAAGTTAAATATAAAATAAGATTCAAAACTACATGAAAATTTATAGTATTTAATTATCATATTCTTAATTTAAGTTGGTAAAATTCAAAATATTTTATTTGATACCATAACTTTTTTATTTGTTCAATTAACTATTTAAAATTTAAAAGTATCAGTTTACTACCATAAAGATTTTGTGATAATTTATAGTATTTAAATGGGATAGTTAATTGTTATAAAATAGATAAAGTTTAATTGACCAATTATAAAATTAGATGGATTTCAAGTAGTTAATTACAAAAATGAGCAAACTTAAAGTACCAAATTTACACTTATTTCTAAAGATAATGTTTTAGATCCTTTAAAAATCACGAACCTAAATTCTAATACCACCTGTGATGTTGAGTCATCGCATATTTCCACATAGGTATGATCATGAAGGTTTTTATGCTATCGGGATCCAACAAACTATGTTTAAATATTTCTTTCAAACTCTTATATTTAAATCTCCTTAGCGATAATATCAATTTGAATTCATATTAAAATCCCTTTGTCCATGAAAGCTCTCATAGCTTCCCTAAGTATAGAACATCCAGAGAATTATTAATCGACCTAAATTAAAATTAAATTCTTCTGTAGTCATGGTTATTTGATGCTACAGCATTGTTCCCACATTCATGCAATAAATCACAATATTGACCTGTCGAGCCTGGATTTGATTTTCGATTCAATTTCCTTTAACTCAATTTATACTAAATCCTAACCCATTTAATATAAATCCTCGACTAAGAATTAAAGGAAATTTCTGATTTTGAAAAATGTTTTGGAGTCCCACCACCAGACTAAAGCTGGGAAAAATTAAATTAGGATCACTGCGTAGGTTGAGTCCTAATTTAACTACCAGTCTGCCAAAAAATTGCCTTTTAAAACAATAATCAGAAATTCATGAGTTCGGGAGTTATCCTATTAAAACCTAAACGGTTGCCACCTTTAACTTTTTAATTATAGATTGTTCCCAAAATATCATAAATGGTATTCCTATATGATATTTATAAAATATATATAAAATATACACTAATTTTGTCAATATTCACAGATTAATTGTCTTTATCAACTTTTATAAAGAATACAATTATTTTACATGCAATTATTAATCACAACATAAGTATAGCAAAAACTTTTTGGTATCGTATCGGTTTCATATATATATATATAATTGTTCTTTAGATTCTTACAGTTTTAACTAAAAATAAGATTGTATCTTGTTTTTATACATGTATGAATGCATAAAAAAAAATTGACAATTACCTCAAGTCCGCTAGGATTCTTAAAACCTGAAACAGTTATAATTAGTTTAAACAAGTAAAAAGATAATTTCTTGTAAGAGAAAAAAAAAAAAAACCAAGTTAGTAGGAACTATTGAAGAATAATAAAGAATATAATATTCATAAGTTAGGAATGATATATTATAATATATATAAAAAATGTGAAATGTGAGATGTAATAATAATAATAATAATAATAATAATAATAATAATAACTTTTAACATCTTTTATGTGGTTGCCCTGCAGGTGCTTACGTATCTGTTATATCAGAATCAAACCATCGTAGTTCTTTTTTATTTTATAAAACTTTAGTATGTGGATAAATTTTAATCTCCGAAAATTGACGAATTTACGTTTTCTATCAAATTAATTTTTTATTCACAAAAAATCCTAGGATGCCTAACTTCAAGCTCCATCATTTAAAATTCTAATGCAAAGTCCCTATTTTTAAAATATCAATAAATGCGTTTTTTGTTTATGAAAATGTTTACGTGACAAAAAAATCAATTTTCATATACTATGAATTTAATATCACCAGAGTGCAAATTTAGTTTTATGAAATATGATTTTTAATAAATGGTATACAATTCGATACGAATAAAGCACATCCGCCCACAAAATGTGATTCCCAATGTGAGGTACATGAACTAACGATAAGAAATATGCCAATATGAACCTAATATTATTATGAATATTTATATCCTGCAAGTGAACAGAGCAACTGTTAGTAAGTTTATAGATACATACACAGGCCCACACACATATTTTCTTATTTTCATATTCTCATCTTCTATGATCTCAACAGCTGTTAAAAGCATCAAAACTAAGAAACAAATCTTGACCATTGATGTCTAAATCAGATCCAGTCTAAGACAAACAAATACCAATCAATTTCAACTGAAAGGATCGCCAACGCGGGTTGAGCCAATATTATGTGTGTAACAAGTTGTCTTCCTCGAAATGTAAACTGCCGATATCACACGATTCAATAATCGACAAAGGTAGCTTCGTGGGTCGGAGGAACCGATGTGGGTATGGGAACAATGAAGCTGCCTGGGTTTGATCTATGGCGGTAGTAAGTCGTAGTCGTGTTGGGCAAGGGCGGATCTGGTTCATTCAATTGGTGGCGTACCGTCCTGGTGTGTTTGAGAGATGACGGTCAGAGATCTGGTGCGTGATGGCTGGGAGTAGCGAGGGAGATGGAGATGGTGGAGGTGGAGGCTATTCGTGGTGTGTGGATCTATGTGAGGAAGATGATGGAGGTTGGTTTGGACGGTGTGTTTAGGTATTGGTCTAGTACGAGAGGGGTGGTAAGGAAGACGGTTTTGGGAGATGGTGTTTTTTCCAATTCGATGATCCCACTGTCATCTCTGCTCGTCCTTTTTATAGACCAAACAAAGATAAGCGTGAAATTGTCCTGATCATTTTTTATGAAGCTCAATCCCCGAACATACGTATCTACTTCAGATTTCAATGATAATTTGTTATCTCAAATCCTAATCTCTTTTTGTTCTTTTGATTTGTTTCTATCTTCTTTGATGTAAATCCATTACGTATCTAGATATGGTTTGAATTAGATTCATGTTTAAATCGATAAATTCAAATCCAAACCATGTCGATCTGCAAGTATATCTGTGTGTATGATTTCTAGAAGATGAAACAACCTAGATAATCTTAATTAGATTTTATGCATTTTAATCAATCATTATCTTAGTAAAAATGGGGTGGTTACAGTGCCCCTCTTTGTGGTGAGATTTTGTCAAAAATTTACCACAAAGATAAAGTAGACCCCATTTGTCTCTAAGATGAATTATCGAAATCCATTATCCTTCCTGGTGGGCTTCTTGAGCTGGTTAGTGTAGAACTTGATTGTGCTACTTAGATTGATACTAGACCTCAGCTGACTTCTAAATCGAGTCAATGTTTCTTTTGAGTGCTTCTTGAGCTAACAATTCCTTGATATGGGTGTTTCTAAGTAATTTGATTGTTTCTTGAGTTAATGATTCGGGGTGCTTCTCGAGCTACAACTTAAGTGCTTCCTGAGCTAATGATTCAGGGTGCTTCTTGAGCTAACAACTTGGGTGATTCTTGAGCTAATGATTCAGGGTGCTTCTGAGCTAACAACTTGGGTGCTTCTTGAGATGATTCAGGGTGCTTCTTGAGCTAACAACTTGGGTGCTTCTTGAGCTAATGATTCAGGGTGCTTCTGAGCTAACAACTTGGATGTTTCCTATAACTTGGGTGCTTCTTGAGCTAGACTTTTATTATTTACCTGAAAAAGTTCTTTTGCAAGAGTATGTTTATTAAATTTCTTACCAGATTCTTATAGAAATCCCTAAACAGTCAGACCATTTGTCGAAGTCCTTTCATCACTAGGTTCATTTCGTCCGGTTGAACTATCCTCAAAGTAGTAACCCCTCTTCGTAAATGATGTTTTCGAGATCTTTCATTAGTCCATGCCTTTGCTCTATTGGGCCCTTTGATATTCCCCTGAAGTGAGTACTTTCTCTGAAAAGACTAAATTATAGAGTCAATATGTTTTATAACTTTACTAATTGCTCAATTTATTGCATGTTGATGTTTTAAAGTGTATGGGAAATATGAGAATAAAAGAGAACTTATCAATCAGGGTAATTGGTCGATGACTACTCCAACAATTGATGACGGCTAAGGATATCTTTTTGTTGACAGATAACGAAAAATAGACCATGCATAGACAAAGTAATTAGCAAATTTCTGAACTTGATAGAATTTCCATTGATTTCTCAAACATAATACAACTTGACTGCATCAGAGTTTACAGGGTCTTTCACATCTGGACCATCCATACGCGTTAAAATTAATGCTCCACCGGGTAACACCTTCTTTACTATATATGGACCCTCATAGTTAGGAGTGAACTTTCCTCTTGGATCTTGCACATTTGGTAGCACTTTTCTTAATACCAAGTCTCCTTCCTTGAAATTCCTTGGACGGACTTTCTTGTTGAATGCTCGAGCCATTCTTTGCTGGTATAATTGACCATGATACAAGGCAGTCATTCTCTTTTCATCAATGAGATTCAATTGGTCAATCCTCTTTCTTATCCACTCTGCTTCATCTAACTCTGTTTCTGCCAGTATTCTAAGGGATGGGATCTCCACTTCGACTGGCAAAACCGCTTCCATCCCATAGACCAAGGAGTAGGGGGTTGCCCCTGTCGAAACTCTGATGGATGTTCGGTATGCCATCAATGCAAAAGGTAACATCTCGTGCCAGTCTTTGTACGTGACAGCCATTTCTCGATTATTTTTCTGATGTTTTTGTTAGCTGCTTCAACTGCCCCATTCATTTGAGGTCGATATGGAGTAGAGTTTTGGTGTTTGATCCGAAATGTTGGCACAACTCAGACATCAGCTTATTATTTAGGTTCGTACCATTATCTGTAATGATTATATGAGGAACCCCATATCTGGCTATGATATCTCTCTTAATGAATTTGACGACTACCCCTTTTGTGACATTAGGGTATGAGAATGCTTCAACCCATTTAGTAAAGTAGTCGATTGCTACTAGTATGAATCGATGACCATTTGATGCTTTTGGAGATATCGGCCCTATCATGTCCATACCCCACATTGAGAACGGCCAAGGTGAGGATAATGGTTGTAATTCTTTAGGGGGCGCATTCATCCTGTTGGAATATATCTGGCATAAATGGCAACGTCTCACATGTTTGATGCAATCTGATTCCATTGTTATCCAGAAGTAACCCAACCTCATGATCTTTTTGGCGAGCATGTATCCATTCATGTGCGGCCCACATATTCCTTCATGGACTTCCCTCATTAACATATCGGCTTCTATTTCATCTACACATCTCAGGAGAGTAGTATCAAACGACTTTTTGTACAATGTGTTGCCACTAAGCATGAAGTGGGCCGCTAATCGTCTTAGTGTCCTTTGCTCCTTTGTTGAGGTGTTTTCAGGGTATTTTCCTTCTTGGAGTAACTCCTTGATGTTCTTATACCATGGTTCTCCTTTTGGTACTTCTTCAGTATTTAGACAGAATGCTGGATCATTTTCGATCCGGATTTTCAAAGGTTGGATCTTTACCCCGTTAGCGGTTTGGATCATGGATGCCAAGGTGGCTAATGCATCAGCAAACTGGTTTTGAGTTCTTGGCAGATATGTGAATGAGATTTCTTTGAATTTACGAGCCAATTCAGTCAAGTGTTTATGGTAAGGCACGAGTTTTGCATCCTTAGTTTTGTATTCTCCTCGGGTTTGAAAAATAATGAGGGAAGAGTCTCCGTACCTCTAAATCTTCTATTCCCATGTCAAGAGCCATATTGAGACCCATGATGCAAGCCTCATATTCTGCCACATTATTAGTATATGGGAATGTTAACCTTGCTGAAGCAGGGTATTGGTTGCCCTCTGGGGATATTAAGACTGCCCCAATCCCACATCCATATACATTGGCTGCTCCATCAAAGTACAACTTCCACTTAGGGGTGGATGATTCTGATTCCCTGTCTGAATTTGCTAGGAGTATGTTCTCATCTGGAAATCGAGCTTTTCTTCGGGCACATTGTCATCAGTTGGGCTTTCTGCGAGTTGATCTGCAAGTGCTTGTCCTTTAGTCGAGCTTTGATTCACATATGTCATATCAAACTCTGACAACAGCATTTGCCACTTAGAGATTCTTCCCATTAATGCTGGTTTATTGGCCAAATACTTCAAAGGGTCGTGCTTTGTGTAGAGCTCAATGGAGTAGTATAAAGTATACTGCCTGAGTCGGTGCATGATCCAAACTAGGGCGCAACAAGTTCTTTCGACCTCTGTATATTTCTGTTCGCCTTCAGTAAACTTCTTACTAAGATAATAGATGGCTCTTTCTCTCCCATCTTTATCTTTCTGCCCCAGCATGCATCCCATTGATTCTGGGAGTACAGTTAGATATAAAAATAAAGGGCGACCGGGTGTTGGAGCCACCAATATTGGTGGATTCATCAAATACTGTTTGATCTGATCAAAGGCTTGTTGACATTCGTCGTCCCACTGGATGGAGGCATTTTTCTTCAGTAATTTGAATAGGGGACGGCACTTATTGGTCAAATGGGATATAAATCGAGCAATGTAGTTTAGACGGCCCAAAATGCCTCTAACTTCCTTAGGTGTCTTAGGGGAAGGTAGCTCAAGTATGGCCTTGACTTTATCTGGATCGACTTCTACCCCTCGCTGACTGACGAGAAATCCTAACAATTTTCCTGAAGTTACTCCAAATGTGCATTTTTCGGGATTCAACTTGAGTTGGAACTTTCGTAACCTATCAAATAGTTTCTTCACCACCTCCACATGATCCTCCTTTTCTTTTGACTTGGCAATCATATCGTCAACATATACCTCGACTTCGCAGTGCATCATGTCATGTAGTAATGCGACCATTGCCCTTTGATACGTTGCTCCGGCATTTTTGAGGCCAAATGGCATGACCTTATAGCAAAAGGTACCCCAAGTTGTGATGAAAGTTGTCTTGGTCTTGTCTTCTTCCGCCATTTTGATTTGGTTGTACCCCGAGAAACCATCCATGAATGAGAAGAGATGATTGCCAGCCGTGTTATCTACTAAGACGTCTATGTGGGGTAAAGGAAAATTATCTTTAGGTGTAGCTTGGTTTAGATCACGAAAATCTACGCACACTCTAACCTTTCCATTTTTCTTTGGTACGGGAACTATATTGGCAACCCACTCAGGATAATCTGATACCTCAATGAAACCAACCTCCAATAATTTCTTGACTTCCTCTTTGATTTTTAGCAAAATATGGTCTAAACCGTCTCAACTTTTGTTTCTTTGGTTTAACGTCTGCTTTAGTGGGCAGCTTATGAACCACTATAGAGGTATCTAATCCGGGCATGTCTTCATAAGACCATGCAAAGATATCTAGGTAGTCAGCTAGCAAACTTATCAGTTTCTTCCTTTGTTCATCTTAGGGTGGCTCCTATTTTTAAATTCTTAGGGCTATCTTCAGTCCCAAAATTAACACCTCAATGGGTTCATCGATCTTAATCCTATCTTGTTCGTATCTTTGCCAAATTTCCTTTATCTCTGGATGATCACAACATCACCTTCAACAACTAACCCAGTAGGGCCAAAAGTGATACCAGTATTTTCGTTATCTATTGACGTAAGATATCCTTCGCTTTCATCATTATCATTGGATCTGAATAAGGTAAGATAAAGAAAGAAAGAAGGAGAATGTAAGAATAATAGATGCTACAAAGACGAGAAATGATTGAAAGAAAGCTAATTTCATTGATTGATGTAACTCATTGAGTACAATTTATTCCTAATTGAGCAAACTAATAAAGGGAATAAAACATAAAAATACTCTGTTAATTCAACCCTTACTCAAAGGTAACCCTCGAGTTACTAAGGGAACTGCAAACCAATTATTAAGTTGTTGAGTTAATTGGGAATTGCAAGCTGACTCCAATGGTCCTTTCACTGCTGTAGCAACTGGCATTTGGATATGACTTGGTTTTGGAAATGTCACCCTGATGTCTGGGGATTCAATAGGGCGATCATACCATTCTTCTCCGCTTCTTCCTGGCTTTTTCTTCATTTCTTGCTTCTCAACTATGCTAGGGACGTACCCTAACCCGAACGTCCCCAACTGTCCTTCCTCGCGTTCCTCATTCATCATGTTGATCTCTTCAAACATCTGTAATCCAAGATCTTCAGACCCTTCATCTCCTATGTAGGGTATGGCTGTATCTTTGAAGATAGCGTGATCTTGTTCACCTAATACAGTGACAACCTGCACATTAGCGATGAATTTGACCATCTGGTGTAGGCTAGATGGTATTGCCCCGGCTGAGTGGATCCAAGGCCTTCCGAGTAACAGATTGAAGGACCTAGGTATGTCTAAGACCTGGAATGGAATAGTGAAGTCTTGTGGACCGATGGTAATGTTTAGGTCTATCTCTCCTGCTATGCCTCTTTTTGATCCATCAAAAGCTCTAACAACTGTGGAACTAGGCTTGATGTTGGATGTGTCGACGCTTAGTAGGTTTAGGGTAGCTAATGGGCAAACATTCGGGGAAGATCCATTAAAAATGAGGACTCGAGCCACAATCAGTCCATTGCATTTGACCACTATGAATAAGGGCTTCGTATGTTAAGTGCCTTCTTCTCCCAATTCTTCGGGCGAAAATGAGATCTGATCCAAAGTGAACACCGAGTTGACAACATGTCCCAGGGTCTCAGTAGCAACACCTTCAGGGACTTTGATTTGTTGAAGTATCTTGAAGAGAGCCTCTCGATGGATTTTAGAAGTTAGTAGTAGGCTCATCAAAGAGATTTGAGCAGGGACTTTAGCAAGTTGGTCCACAATCTTGTACTCACTTGTTTTCATAATTTTAGTGATTGCAGTTTTTTCATTGGGCTCCTCCTCCTTATTTTCCTTTTTCTGCATGAAAAATTCTTCAGCTATAGTCTTCTCCTTTTCTTGGTTTTGGATATTCCCAAGCTTTCCTATCATGGGCCTGGCAGATTGATTGATGGCCCGATAGTTAAACGGGGCAGCCTTGTAGTCAGATGGTGCGATGGGCACATGGAATGTGTAATTTTTTGACTTCATCTCAAATGGTACCTCATTCGGTACTCTTTGGTATTGCATAATTATCCGCTTTGGATCAGACTTAATCATTCCTATGAGGTGATCGTGCCTGCTGTTGCTGGGTTTTGTCTTCCTCTTCGAATCCTGGGCCCCATCCGATGGCTGGGGCATCATTATAAACCTTCGGCTCAATCCATAAATCTACTAGGTATTGATATCCTCTCGGGGATTCGATAATGCCAATGGTGGGGTCTCCCGCTCGATGCCTAGCCCACAATTCCAATTTAGTGTTGGGTTTTCGAGGCTTTGGAATCAACATTTCTTCAATATCTTCTTTGATGATTTGCCCAGCTTTGAGTAGGTTATATATGGCAGGCCTTGTTTTGGTTCGGTCTCTTAGGTTCATGTGGGCTAAGTACCCCTTTTGACGAAGGAGCCATGCAACCTGTTCAATAGGAATGGGTAGTTCGTCTAAGTCAATGGACGATTCGAGTCCTTCAACCATGATCATGTTGATCGTAGGCCCATGATTTGGGAGAGGGTTGTGTTGACATTGGGAGCTGGGGCCTCCACAAAGTCTAGTTGAACTAGTTTTGCATCAATGAGGTCTTGAATCTTGTTCTTGAGCCTCCAACAATGATCAGTAGAGTGACCTACCTGTCCCAAATGATAGTCACACTTCAGCTCAGGATTATAGTTCCTCGGCCTGTAGTCTTCCTTAGGAGTCTCAAAGTTAATCAAGTTGTCGGCTCTAAGCCGGGCTAACACTTGGCTTAGGGGCACTGGAATTCTGGTGAACTGTCTTTTGGTGAACCGACTGGTTGATTGAGGTTGCTGCTGTTGTTGTTGCTGAACAAATGATTGGTTGGTATTGAGGGTTGGTGGCATAGTGAAAGTTTGAACAGGCTTGAGATAGGAAGATGAGTTAACTACACTAACAGTGGTGTCTTTCCCTTTGTTGTTGAATTTGGAGGTTGGGGCTTTTTGTCTATCTGGAGCTTTCCAGTAGTGATAGCACTTTCGATTCTGCATCCGGCCATCACTATCTCAGAAAAATTGGCGGTAGTATGCCCGATGAGATGAGTGAAGAAAGGCTCTTCCAAAGTATTTATGAAGGTAAAGGCTAAGTCCTTTTCTGGAATAGGGTAGCTACCATGGCTGCCATGGCCCTCCATCGTTGAGCATATTCTTTGAAGGATTCCTCTTTCTTTTTTCTCAAGTTACTCAAATCCCACATAGATGGGGCCACTTCGACATTGAACTTGTATTGGTTGTAGAAAGCCCTAGCTAATTTATCCCAAGTGTTTATGTCATCAAGGTCTAGTTGAGCATACCAGGTTAAGGCCGGGCCGGTAAGGCTGTCTTGGAAAGTTTGAACCATGAATTGCTCATATTGAGTATACTGGCTCATTTTTCTTACATAAAGTCTCGTATGGAGTTTGGGGCAACCAGTACCATCATACTTTTCGAAGTCAGGGATCTTAAACTTTTCAGGGAAGGTTCCAGCTTCAATTATAGGTAGGCTTGTGATCCCAGTTTGATCGAACCCATCCACCCTTTCAAAAGCTTTCAGTTTCTCATTGAATTGGGTAAAAAGCCTTTTCTCCATCTCTTTACTTTGGGCCTCGAGTTCTTTTTTAGCTTGGCGGAGTTAGGCTCAGTAGTGGATTTAGGCACAATGTTGACCTCTTGCTCTTCAATTGGTTGGTCATCAATCCCTTTCTTGGTTCCTGAATGCCCTTCGGTTGGCGGTTGAGGGGTTTTTTGAAGCCCGAGACTTTGAGTGAGAAGTTGCATTTGTTCAGCCATCCTGAGTACTGTTTGTTCCAATGTAAGGACCCTTTGTTCAGTGGCCATATTAGGATCGCTGGTGTTGTTGTCGTCACTGTTGGCCATTTTGGACTTTGACCTAGTGATGATTGGACTTCTAACCGGGATCGTTTAGGCGCTATATTTTTAGAACCTGTGGAAAAAGAAAAAAAAATTTAATTCTCTATTCATGACAATGAGGTTAGCGATCACAAAAATCAAAAGGGTTAGACACACATATATATAAGAAAGAGAGAATAAAAGGGATGCACACACGCATGCAAATTGGGGCAATGAGGAAACGTTGTGGCAGAAAAACTAATTTATTTCATTAACGCTGAATTTATTCCAAGAGGTTCGCAACATAAACTAGATTTCAAAATATCAAAATTCTAATATCCTAAACTAGTCTTCTAATCTTGTTGGGGCATACAAGTTGGTCCTCTAATTCCCTAATTGTTTTTCTCGCCATCTTCAATTCTGCTTCCAGGGCTTGGACCTTGTACTGGGAACACTCCATTCTCTCTCGCATCTCTTGTTCCTTCTTTTTCATGTCTTGGAAATGGACTTCCATTCGAGCCCGTGTCAACTCTATGTAAGCCTTCATCTCTGGGTCAGGATTGACTGGTGCTGGATTCAGCACATCTGGAGCTTGAAACTGGATTTCCCCTTGCTTCCTTAATTGGTCAATAATGTATTCCCTAGTGGCTCGATATCTCCTGGTCTGGGGTTATTGGGTTCCACTTCATAAATCCTTCTTATCTCTCGGGTCCTCCATTTGGACAAAATATACTTGAGCCTTCCCTCTTTTTCAGCATATGACATGTCTGGATCATTGAAATTCAAAGTAACTTCATCCAATGGGGGCTTGCTGGTTATATCTTGTAGCGGTCCCAATTGCCTTAAAACACGAGCCGGATAATATCCTGTGCAGCCGTTATGCCGATAAGGGGAACTGCAGCGTATGCCTGACATCCCATAATTGGCTTCGCAACAGAACCATTTAGCTACCCAAAGGATCCCGTCAGCCGGAATGTCCTCAAGGATGTGAACCCATTGGTTTGCTGATGCTGAATCTGGAATGTGGACTCTTTCGGCGAAGCACTCTATCAAATCGTAGTTACTGTTGGCATAACGAGCCGGGTTTAAACGGTTCCCATAATCAGTAGTATGGCTAGCAAACCAAACTATTAAAAGGGCCATGCTGGCTTTGAACCTTCCATAACCTTGTGCCTTCAAGTGATTCAGAGATTGAATTTGTTCTGCGAGTAAGGCTGGGATGTAAGATTTTCCTTTCATGAATTGAGCTACTACTTTCGCAACCCGATAATGGATGAGCAGGTTGCCGTTTGGAAAGAGGATGGTGCCAAACACCGCAACTAAGAAGGCAGTGATGCGGTTTTGCTCCCATATTTCCATGTCTCCACAGAAAAGGTCTCTCTTCTCTTTGTAATTTTTTGGGGCTCCAAACCAGTTGACCAAAGTTGAAAGCTTAATTGAGTACAAATTAAAGTCCAAAAGGGCCTTAGATATTTCCTTCTTCTTAACACCCAAAGTATCTTTGAAGATGTGAACTGGGCCTTTGTTAAGTTCGGGATGGTATGAGCCTACATAGGTCAGGGGAGCCAACAGGAGCTTGGTGTATTCCTCAATGGTAGGGCTTAAAGTATGTTCACCCAGACAAAAGGTGGTCTCCTCGAGGTTCCAATGGTGTACTAAGGCCCTAAAGAGATTGAGGTTGATTTGGACCTTAGGCAATGAAAGTATTGGGCCCAAACGACTCTTGATAAACTCCTTTTGGTCCGGCTTGAAGGTTTCCAACCATTGGTTCAGCATAGGCATTGGATCGGTTGGTTCTTGGACATGGATCACAGGGACAAGTCTGGCCCACAGATTAATACTGGAAGAGTCGCTTGTCATTTCTTAATCTATTTATTATAAAGAAAGAGTGTTACAAGAAAATTTACAAGAAATCTGTAAGGGATCTATACATTTATCTACCTTACAAATGAGTATCTACGACATTTTTTTTTTACTATAAGAGATGTTTACAAGGGAAATTCAAACTCTTGGAACAAATTCAGCCTTTTTTTTTTTCAAAACATTTTATTTTTTTTTTTTAGCCACAACGCTTGATCATTATCCTCATGTAGTGAATGCAAAATTTGGGTGGGTTCTAAGGTTCCCCAGTAATGGGCCAAGGGCAATTAAACGAAGTGGGGGCTAATTCGTGCCTCAAGCGGTGGATTACCACAACACCGATGCCTACTGGTGCCCCCCTTCCTAGGATCCTAAGGTGGTCTGGGTCTGACCACATCTAGCACACATCATAAAAAAAAAATCCTTAAAATCTCTCATACATATATTCTTCAAATATCTGCATCACTTTAAAACAACAATTAGTACAACTATTTACAAATAAATATCAAACAAACTAGATAGTTAATTTACAAAAATAAATATTAAGGGAACAATTTATAATTAAAAAGTATAAGGTGGCTAGCCCTCTTAATAATGTCCCCAGTGGAGTCGCCAAGCTGTCGAGCCTGGATTTTGATTTCCAATTCAATTTCCTTTAACCCGATTTATACTAAATCCTAACCCATTTAATATAAATCCTCGACTAAGAATTAAAGGAAATTTCTGATTTTGAAAAATATTTTGGAGTCGCCACCCGACTAAAGCGGGAAAAAAAATTAAATTAGGACCACTGGGTAGGTTGAGTCCTAATTTAGCTACTGGTCTGCTAAAAATTGCCTTTTAAAAAAAACAATAACCAGGAATTCATGAGTCCGGGGGCTATCCTATTAAAACCTAAATGGTTACCACCTTTAACCTTTTAGTTATAAATTGTTCCCTAAATGTCATAAATTATATTATTATATGATACTTGCAAAAAAAAAAAAAATCATTAATTTAGTCAAAATTTACAGACTAGTCAATTTGATCAATTTTCACAAAAAAAAAAAAAAAAAGAAAACTAATTATTATATACAACCATTAACTAAATTATACAAGATTATCGATTTACTAAATTATCTTAATTTCTCAAAAAAATTTTTCTTACATTTTTTAAGTCGCCCATTGGGTGCCTACGTACCCGCTATTCGGGATCAGACGATACGTAGTTCTTTTTTATTTTATAAAACTTTAGTATGTGGATAAATTTTAGTCTTCGAAAATTGCCAAATTTACGTTTTTTTTATCAAATTAATTTTTTTATTCACAAAAAAATCCTAGAATGCCTAACTTCAATCTCCGTAATTTAAAATCCTAATGCAAAGTCCCTATTTTTTAAAATATCAATTAATGGGATTTTTGTTCATGAAAATGTTTACGTGACAAAAAAAAAATAAATTTTCATGTACTATGAATTTAATATTACCAGAGTGCAAATTTAATTTTATGAAATATGATTTTTAATAAGCAATATGCAATTTGATACGAATAAAGCACATCTGCCCACAAAATGCGATTCCCATTGTGAGGTACATGAACTAACGATAAGAAACGTGCCAATATGAACCTAATATTATTATGAATATTTATATCTACAAGTGAACAGAGCATCTGTTAGTAAGTTTACACACATATATACATACGCCCACACACATATTTATTTTCTTATTTTCATATTCTCATATTCTATGATCTCAACAGCTATTAAAAGCATCAAAACTAAGAAACAAATCTTGACCATTGATGTCTAAATCAGATCCAGTACAAAACAAACAAATACCAGTCAGTTTCAATTGCAAGGAGCGCCAACGCAGATCGAACCAAGTTTATGTGTCGAACAAGTTGTCTTCCTCGAAATACAAACTGCCGATACTACACGACTCGGTGATCGGCAAAGATGGCTTCATGGATCGGAGGGACCGATGTGGGTTTGGGAATAATGAAGCTGCCTGGGTTTGATCTATGGCAGTAGTAAGTCGTGGTCGTGTTGGGCAGGGGCGGATCTGGTTCGTTCAGTTGGTGGCGTACCGTCCTGGTGCGTTTGGGAGATGACGGTCGGAGATCTAGTACGTGACGGCTGGGAGTAGCGAGGGAGATGGAGATAGTGGAGGTAGTTCGTGGTGTATGGATTTGTATGAGGAAGATGATGGAGGTTCGTTTGGATGGTGTGTTTGGGTGTTGGTCTGTTGTGCTCGGTGAGGCTTGGTGGTTTGGCTACGGAGGTTCCTGCGATGGAGAGGATGAAGGAGATGATGATGGTTGTGGCGGTTTGGAGGCTGTTCTGGGTTCGTTGGATTAGTTCGGAGATGGTGGTGGTGAGGAAGATGGTGTTTGGAAATTAGGAAATGGTGTTTTTTTTTTTCTTCGATCCCCCCACTGCCATCTCTCCTTGTCCCTTTTATAGACCAAACAAAGATAAGCGTGAAATTGTTCTAATCATTTTTGATGAAGCTCAATCCCCGAACGTGCGTATCTCTTCCGATTTCAATGATAAATTGTTATCTCAAATCCTATTCTCTTTTTGTTCTTTGATTTGTTTCTATCTTCTTTGATGTAAATCCATTACGTATCTAAACATGGTTTGAATCAGATTCATGTTTAAATAGATAAATTCAAATCCAAACCATGTCGATCAGCAAGCATATTTGTGTGTGATGAAACAACCCAGATAATCTTAACTAGATTTTATCAATTATTATCTTGGTAAAAATGGGTGTTTACAAATACCCTTGAAAGTCTTGGTCTTCTGTCATTGTTGGGGTTGGTGTGTTTTAAAATCATGTCTCACGGTTTCGTGTGAGGTATTTATGAAATTTTTTTCTACAAGTCAAGGCAATTATGGAATTTTAACAAAGAAGCAATATTCAGTTTATCAAATGTGCATAATTAATTTAAAATTCTTGCCCTTTTTCTTTCTCAAGCACGAGTGTCACGTGTGTATGGACAAGACATGATTGGATCTTTAGACGGAAAGAAACAATGTTAATTTGTTGATGATACCGCCTTATGACCAAGATCAACAAAATGGACGAGCTAAGATTTATTTAGTTTTGCTGGAATATTAAGAAAGGAGTGTACAAACATTAAGATGCCTCTGGCCAAAACAATTCATTTAAGAAAAAACAAAAGGAAAGGAATACCAACATCCGGCGGAAGCCAACTGAAATTTGCTTCCCTCAAAAAGGTAACAAGGCCGTTTGTATCCTAGGCAAGACATCCTTCAGTTTGGAGTTCATTGACAGGACTATTACTTGTCCTTAATCAGCAACCGCAAATGTAAGGAAACTAGAAGGCATTCTTTGGGATTGGGGAGCAGGAATTGGAGAGAGGAACTACAATGATTGAAGGACCCAGATAAAGACACAGGCAAGCACGAATAAAATTAGAGAAGGCTAAATTTAAGGAGGCGCGTTTAGTTTGATCAATTTGATGAGGAAATGGTCCGGCTTAACATTAAGAACTGGAAGAGTGGGAAATTCAGGTGCAGATAAGCCAGACCAAAGGAATCGACTATCAATGGCTTGTGTTGCTTTTAATTGTTTGATATATGCTTTAATTGGTTTAATTCCTTTTATGTTATTTTAGCTTTTTTCTACCTTATAAATAGCTTGGGAAATTCTATGGTCCCATAATTAATTTTGATGGGACCAGTTTTGTCACTATCTAATGGTTCACATCTTATTCAACTGTGATTCAATCACTAAAATAATTAATATTTCAATTATTGTATTTATTTTAACTGTTAGATTGCTGATTGGATGATCTCGTTGATGGGACCATAGAAGTTCCCATTAAGCTTGGGTATATTACTATTTTATTGCTAATCTTATACTCTTATTTCTCATTGTGGTGAATATCTTTGTTGTAATTAAGGGTTGGTGTGGTACAATTTGGTTCGGTTCTCCTTTCAAACCAAATCAAAACCAAATCAAATCGTATATTACAGTTCTTTTTTTGTAATTAATTTGAACCCAAATGTTTGTAAATTTTTTTTAGTTGAAAAACAAAAGGTTATATTCGATTCAATTTGCAGTTTGAACCATAATTACAACGACTGTATTTGCCAAGCAAAATATATTACTAAAGGATATAATATATCATGTTGTGTACCAATGTTTCATCTTGTATATATGTATTTATTTGCCTAAGATCATATACGAAAGCCAAAAGTCAATTTATTTCACATTTCTGAGATGTATCAATAGGTATCAACTATCAGTATAAGGCTTCTAGTTGAGGTGCTTACATGTAGAATGATAGGAATTATGGTTCGTTTGGACCGATAAATTGACCTAAAGTTCGAAGATTGATGAACTTAGCTCAACGGATTTTTATGGATGAATCGAATGATGGTGAATTAGAGTATTTATAGGGATAATACACTATTGTAACATTCATGATCTAGTGTGCTTAAGTGTGGTGGAAAGGCAAAACTTGAAGGTAAACTCATTAATATTGAATATGCTCATACCTAAGAGTCTAAGACAGTGATTGAAGCAAACCAAGCAAGTGAAGTCATAAAGGAAGTCAGTCCTTCCCTTATGCCTATGACCATGTCTGTGATGACAAACACAACCATTATTGAAATTGTGAGAATGTTGTCATAGGAGAAAAATAGGTCAAGGAGATCACAGCCTACGTCATGGTCGTAATTAGAACCATGCCTAGGGAATTCACGATTATGATGAGTCTTGTTTAATGCCTGATTGTGTGATCATGGAGTTTACCTCCTGATACAAGGCCATGTGGAGTAGCGTGTCATCGTGCCTTGTTTTTGAAATTTATTTTTAGGTTTCCTATTTTATTTGTTTCTACTTTTACGTTCCATTATGGCCCTTACACGACTTGTGGAAGTATATAATGGCCATTCAGGTTATATTAGAAAAAGTTTTAGCCATCTTTTGATATCTTGACATTGATTATGATCAATTTGCCTGTGAGTAATATTGAGTTTTCTTTTTAAGATTATTTTTTGTTATTTCTTTTAACCATGCTTAACATTGGTTGATTGGAACAAGTAGTTCGATTCTTTTTTTGTTGTATCATATCCAAGGATTCATCATTCACATCTTTTAGTTTTTGGTTTGATATAAATCATAAAAATCCAAAAAATATATTAAAAATCCTTAGATTGTAATATAATGCTAGATCCGTAAAACACGCAGACTTTTCAACTTGTATCACAAAAGTAGTTAAAGTGGGAAATGACTTGACAATCCATCAAATGTCAATATAAAGCTTTTGAAGAGCTCATTTAGATTCATCCATCAAAATTAGAATTAGAGACACATGGTTTGTGTTCATTGAATGCTTCTATTTATTTATTTTATATCTTTTTAAAAGTGATGAGTGTTGGGATTACTTCCTGTTCATATCATAAATGTTAATTTTAATCCTTTGTTACATTCTTTTTAACCTAATTATTGCATAGGCTTTTTAATTTGAAAATTTGACTACATATTGAGCAATTTTAAAATCAAAATAAACTTCAAAAAATAAAAAAAGGGTGCAAAAGCAAAGCATTCAAAAAAGAAGTTACCTTGTCTTCTATTGGGCAAAAAGGAGTTTAGGACTTTAAGTCACATTTCATTGTATTGGGCTAAGCCAATAGCTCTCTCTCTCTCTCTCTCTCTCTCTCTCTCTTCTTTTTGACTTATGTCGTTTGTTTAGTTCGGGACTGCGAACCAAACCGAATACCATTCATTGAGCTGAACTGCAAATTGAACCAATTTGAAAAAAACGAAATTTTGGTTTGGTTCATTTTGTTAGTGGTTTGGTTAGTATTTTTGCATAGTCCATGTTGTAATATGTGTGTCATATCTAATAAATTTTTTAGCAATCATTATTGAAACCCTATTGGTTATTTTGGATTTTTTAGCAACCCAATTACTTTCCATGATCTTGGGTCATGTTGATTATAGAATTTAATCAAACCTAATTCATTTTCTGATTTGTTTCATCAATCCATCCACACTTTTGCCACTTTGTTTTCTCATTTAGTGAAAACTTATGAAATACATTTTCTCTCACTGTTTGTTAGTTCCAAAGTGATGATCCATTTTAGTCCAATACAAACTATTAAATTTGATCCACATCACGATATGCAATAACTCATTCATTGATTGAGGGCCTGTTTGGTTCATTGATACACTATTGGTTTTTTCTTTATTTGAATCAAACTTTTTGTTAAGAAAAAAAATATAGATAAGAGACAGATATTTTCTCAGGAATACATCATATAAATTAGATACAAATCAAATATATATACATATCAGATACAGGTATAGATGAAAAACAAACACTTCAGACAAGTTAAAAAATAAGGTAAAGGTGCTAGTAGTTCTACTTAACCAATTTGCCTCTGAAAAAAAAAAAAAATCCTAAAATGGTAAGCTTAATGTGGGGTTGTTAGAGGTACATTCCTAACTTGGGGGAGTTAAAAGTTCAAAGACAAAAGTATGAGTTTGGCTTTAATTTTAGCAAATGACATGTGAGTAAGACACAAGTGGGTTTGACTGTAGACTAAGGCTTGTGTTTAGATTGAAAATGCCTTGATCCTAAAATAATGACGAAGGCATTAAGACAGTTACACAAATTAAGCCACATTAGTTAATGTTAAGGAACAATGAGTAGTAGGTATACTATAATTCACACAAGCTTAATTGGACAGGGTGATGTGCCACTTACAACACTAAGAGCGTATGGTATTTTAACTAATATTGGGAGAATACATTAATATATTACACATACATTAACTACACAAGAAAATTTGATAGAAAAAACAAAAACACAACAATTTCTTCCATATTGGCATATATTTGAGCTAACTTCGTTGCTCTATATTCAAAGGTACCATTGGCATAACTTTTCTCTTCTTAATTGCATTATCATTTTCAATTAGACTTGCATTCTTGTGTTTTACTCATTATGAAGCTTCTGAGTGGTCATGACAGACAAAAAATTTAAATGCATGGAACATATAGTTAGATAGTATTGAAACAACAATATAATTAATATGAAAGTAATATAAAGGTATTTGCGAACACATTAAAAAGCAACAAGACATTTTGGATTGTTATGGTACGTACTTATTGGATTGCAACAACAACTACAAGAATTACTATACTTAGTGCATTGTCCAGTTGTGTGCATAAAGTGGGTGATAGTGGACCATCTAACACCAATGATTAAACTGGTGAAGTTAATGTTGGAGTGAATATGGACCAATAGTATTAACTACCAATGTATGCTACTATGGTAGAATTTTTTAGGCTTAGTGGTAAGGAATTGAAGTTCAAGATCCATTAAGCTGAGCAATTTCTTTGAATTGATTCATATCTAGGTAACTCAAATTGGGTTAGCTGTAATGTTTCTTAACATATTTGTTCTTTAATGGTATAACTACTTATAATACTTGAAAACCTTCAATAAAGGAGCGGAAGTCCTGAAAACCCCTAAAAAATCATTACCTCTAGCAGTATTGGAATAAGATCATTCCTAACTAACTTGTTTCCCAAGGTCACTGAGTTTGATTGCATGAAGGAGCTTTCGTAAATCATTACAAGATTATCATAGGCTCAATTTCCCTTCTTTTGCCCCCATATGTTTCTCTTAGAGACTATATAGTCAAAATCCTCTCCAATAGCTATATCAAGTAAGACAATCTTTCTATTAGGACATTCTCTTACATAATTGAAAAAACGACTTACCATCAAACTTGAATCTACTTGTGGATGATCCTAATTGAACATTAGAATAATGGATGCACAAAGTCTAATAAAATTAGTGATACCAACATCATTCAACTAGTTAATACAAGCTCAAGGCCTCCATTTAGAAGCATTGTATTTATTTGCACAAAACACCAACCACAATCCCTTATTTGATTCTTCAACATTCATATTACAATAATTTTTTATGTGTTGCATTTTAATAACATAAATCAAATTGCCTTTGGTGTTTAGTCTCATCCTTTTCTTGAACTAATCACTAGAAGTCAAATGATCATACCTGTTATTTTCAATTTTCTTAAAAGTCATGTATCCCTTACCTCCAATGATAGTGAAAAATAGAATTGAATCATTAATTGCCATATCAATAATTTCGGTTTAATTTCTAGGAAATGTAGCAAGTGCCCAATTTCTTGGATGGTGTATAGAGATTTGAGCATTTGCTTCAGGCAATGGTAGAGTACGGCGCAACTAAGGATGTTTGTGATTCAGTTGGTTTGGTTCAAGAATCATACTGCATTTGAAATAATTTAGTTTAAACTCTTAATGAATCGAACCTCTTCTAATAACTCAAGTTTTTGAATTAAACTACATCAAATGTAGCTTGGTTTGAATTGCTTTTAAAAAGGTTCGATTTAAATTGATCATATCAATAATGATTGAAGTTTTCGTAGAAAAAATGACTTCAAATTGTGAAATATTTTGTGCAGGTTAAAATCATATAATATTATATCATGGTAACATTATCTAATTAGGTATTAATGAATGTGCATGAGTTTACTTGAGAGATGAGAGGTAATGGAAAACAAGTGGATTGTAGAGGTTGAGAGTGGGATAAGAGAAAAAAAATGGATTAAATAAATAAGGTAGAATGAAATGTAGATAGGGTTTAAAAGTAAAAGATGTCACGTATTTATTTATTTTTTATTGAAGCCATTCATTTTGGATTTAAGCAAATCGGTTCGAATTGATTCTTGAACCAAATTGCAAATTATTTGTAATGTTTTAAAAATGAATCATCAATCGTACTTAAATATGAAACGACATTTTATGGTTTGGTTTGATTAGATTCAGTTCTCGGTTTTATTTGATGAACAGTTGTAGGTGCAATTAGACATTGTCACGATTTCGAAACCGAACCAAACCATAATCGAAACCGTAGGTTCTGGGTCTTAAAATTAAGGAATTAGAACAGTCTCACACGGTTTTTGTTGGTTCCATGGAACCGGTTCCTATTTCGGTTTTGGAATCATGAAACGTCTTTTGAAAAATAAATTTTAAAGTCAAAATAATTATCGGATCTAAAAGTATTAAATTATTTAACCAAATTTTTTAAAAATTTATTTAGAATGCACATTGATATGTATATAAACACATATAATATAAATTATAGTTAGTATTATGACATTGTAAAATATTCTAGAAGATAAAAAAAAAATTATAATGCAAAAAATAGTTTCACATTATTAAGAAAATGAATTTTGCTTTTAGGAGAAGTTTATTTAAACTAATTATATATGATTTTAAGTTACGTTTATTTGTGTTGTTAATAATAACATATTAAATATTATGAATAAGTAATAAATTTTACTATTTATATGAAATAATTTAAAAATTAATATTTATATATTGAATATTATTTTATTTATTTATTTTTTCAATAGAATCGGGTGGAACCACCGGTTCCACCTGTTCTAAGCGAAAAAACCACATAGGAATCGTGAAATCGGCAGTTCCATAACCGATTATAGAATCGGTCAATTGATCCGATTCCGGTTCTGAAACCGCCAGTGATGGTTTTGGTTCGGTTTCGATTTAGAACCGAATCATGCTTATGTCTAAATGCAACACACAAATGACGGTACTTTAAGTTGCATTCTCAACTTCTATACCTCCCCACAAATTCGTTATCACAATCAACAAAAAGACCTTAAAGGATCCGATATATGTCGTCGTGGATTGAATTTTCATTATCATACAAGTGGGGAACATGAGGCTCATGCATAGGCATGGGATCAGATGTAGTAAATTAGCCATCAAGTGCTGCCTTGGCGATGTTGCCTCCCTGGAAGTGTCATCTTAAAATATGCGTTGGTAGATTGGACCCTTGAGTCTTAAAAAATTTGAACATACATATAATGCTATATATCCACCACAAGAGTTTCTAACATTTTCAACACTATCATCGTCATCATCATTATAGTTGTCAAAATCGTGAGTCAAATATATTATTTATGAGTCTATAGTTTTATATGTATTTTATTAATTAAAATGGATGAAAATTTTTTAAGGTGCAAACTTTAGATAGAATTATGAATTTGGATATACAATGTTAGACGTTTATGATTTTACTTTTGTACGATTTTATATCATTTTATATGCTCCAGTCAATAGTAAAATCGTGATTTTAACAACCATGATCATCATCTTTAATTGCCATCAACTCATATATTTCTCCACTTATAATATAAGTTCAATGCCTATACAAAATCTCATGTTGGACTTAAAATGGGATCCAATTCTAACGCTTTTACATATCTTATTTGATAATTCTCTAAAGCTGATATTTTTCATTTACAACTTCATAGCCAGACACTAACCATAATAGTCCCCCAATGTGATACCTAATATTCCCATATGCAGAGAGAATAAAATTGACAAAACCCACCATGTGATCCTATTTAGTGCAGCATGCAGTAATTTATTCATATTATTCTTACCAAGCACCATACATGCACAACCTATATTAAAACAAAAAAATAAAAATAAAATAATACAAAGTTATATCCCTTTTTTCCAAGTATAAAAAAAAAAGAAGAGTGAGAAAAGGCATCTATTAGATTTTCAAGTCGGTGATGGAGATGAATATCATGGTACACAAATACAAGAAATCCATGGAGAAACAGACTTTTTGAAAACTCACGTATTAAATTGAGTAATGAATCCTGATGGACCTATGAGAAATCTCTTGTAGCTTGAGATTTGTTTCCTTGCATTTTTCAAACATGATAGCAAAATATCCCTCGCCCCTCCTTCGTAGGAAATGGTTTCTGGTAGAAAACAAAATTTTACGAAAATTTTGCAAGGAAACTTTTATGGGATTTTATTTTTCTTGCAATATATTTGTTATGAGAATCTTTTGGATTTTTTTTCGTCGGCTTAACTTTGCACAATTATTGAAAATATTGTCGTACTTCGGGGAACATATTGTAAGAAAGGATTATAAGAAAGGATTATAAATCTTATTTCTTGTTATGAAAAGTCACAGCTACTTATAGTAAAAAATCATATATTGAGCACAGTATTTTAACATCTTCAGAGAGTTAAGTTTCTTTGTTTACAACTACGATTTTAATGGATAAAACTCGTCATAGCCAGAAGAAATATATTAAGCCACAATATTATCTTGGGAATGCTAAGATTTGTTTATTTTACAGTTGAAATCAATTATATCCGATTGTCTCGTTTGTTTATTTTCCTTTCTCTGGAAAATAATGATTTTGCATTTTATATTTTCAATTGAAATTGATCTCCATATATATTTTATATTATGATTTTGCATTTTATTTCATTTCACTGGAATGTTCATGAGCGGTCAGGTCAATTCAATCAAATTCTGGACCCCTATTAAGGTTTTATATTTAATAGTAAAAGATCGATTTCAAAGTATTACGATTTTTATATTATAACGATAGGTCATATATTAAAACATTACTATTTTTTTACATCATTAGCTAATTTATTTGACGTGCTAGTATTATTAAAATCTTTCTTTCAAAATGATAAGTTAGGTAAAGGCTGTTAACTAAATTAAATAATCCATTATGAAAATAAAATAAGGTAAAAATTTTGAAATTGGTTTTTCTGTAACCAATTACATAGTCCGATCCACTTATGGAGTCAAATATAGATAAAACTTGTTGTGTATAGATTTAGATATATATATATATATATATATATATATATATATTTCACTAATTTTATGACAATCGACAAGAAGATTATATTTTTATTTATTAAAAATAGATAAACAAATCGACTATAGTTTTTTTTTTTTCCAACATCATTATCCATTCAACGGCATAATATTGGTTTCAATTATATCACAGAATATGTCTAGCATGGATATAAAGCAGTTGTGGAATCTAAATTCAAAGAAAGATGAAATATATCACACATAAGAAGGAGATAAGTATATGGAGAAAACTTCTCAATCACCCTAGATGAGGGATGCCCATGTTACGAGTCAAAATATAGTATATAACAACTTGAAATTCCAATTTGGAAGAACAAATACTCTTTGACATATCATATACCCCCAACTTGGGCCAAGCATGGACCAGTAATATATTTGTCAATTAGGGGTTGGGGGAGTAGTTGAGGTTGGAGAGAATTGTATTCTAGGAATAACATTTTCAACGTTCCATGTCCTTTTCCTCCTACGAGGATGGTGATGAACATATTACTAGATAAGGTAGTCATTTAAACGGGATATACAGGCTAACCTGTCCTGTCTCACCTTAGCTCTCGATTTATGTAGGCAAAAATTTTAACTTAATCCATCCTACATGGATTGGTGGGTTAAACGGGCTAACTCACGAACCCGCTAATATTTCATTTGTATTGAAAAAATTTATAAGAATTCGAATTTAAATTTAAATTCAAATTTTTAATAATTTAAATGTAGAATATATTTCTTTTTATCTCACAAATTACCTACATACTAATCCTAGGTGATAATCGTGTTTGGAAAAATTGTATTCTTCTATTTTAAAATTTTTTATCTCAACTTAAAAGCATTTATTCTAACAATAGAAATTAGAATCCACTCCATTTTTTTTGGCATGGCAAGCAAAAATATATCATGGAAATTTATCAATTAATATTGTGTTGCTTATTGTAAACATCTAAATATCTAATAGATACAAAGGAAAAAGTATCGATAAAATGACTAAGGATATGATGAGCATAGTATTAGAAGTTTGAAACATAACACCCATAAAAATTACATAATCAACATTTAACAACTAAATAATAGAAAAGTGAAGTGAAGAGGAAAGAAAGAGGATAATGTACTAGGGTTTCTTTTTTTTATTCGATCTATGTTTATTTCTTTTTTATTTTTAAGTGCAGGCTTGTGGGACCTGACTATCAATGGGTTGGCTTGCTTCAACTCATGGGTTATGCGAAGCGAGCCATTTTGGCTCGCACATTAAAAGAGCTAAAATTTTTAGCTTGACTCGCATTTTGTTGCGGCTTATATAGGTTGACCCCCATTACTTGCCCTGCATGCATAGCTATACATACATGGAAAGTCAATAACATTTGCAACCTTCCATGTCCTTTTCCTTCTATAATGATGATGATGAACAAACTATCACAAAAGGTAGTCAAATAACTCATACATGGCAAGTCAGGTTGGAATCATGTATTAAAGCATGGAGAATATGAATAATTCTAATAATATCATTCAGGTTAAGAATATAAAAGAAAAACGGGAATCGCACGAATTTTTATTTCTTTATCTATATATATCCCTACAGTTAAGGCATAATAGTAGACATAGGAAAACATTTAGAATTTAGGACGAACAGCTTCAGTGTTTGGTGCGAGTTTCTTGCATGAAGAGGAAGAAAGTATATGTGAGCCAAGGATGACTTGCTGCTTGCTTGACAACCTTGTTATGGTTAATAATGGCCAAAACAAGAGATATCCGGCAGGTAATTCTTGGCTCTTGTGTGCTCACTTTCTTCTCACGTGAGACACTCTTGACTTAATTTTTAGTGAAGCTATGGTGAATTACATATCTCCACTATTATATATTTGGATTTATTATTAAAAAAAAAAACCTTCTTTACTATCTAGATTATATATTACAAACCCCTCACACTCTTTCTATCTTCTCAGACTCCTGGCAATTGTATGCTCTCCATATCTTTTATTTTCTGTCATCTCATCTGCAACTTTCTCTCACTTAGGGTTTAAAACTTGTGCAAATTGTTGATGTGTATTTTTATGATAGAACTGTGAGATAACTTTTAACATATCTCAAGTTCCTAAGGCACTAGTTTATACAAAGGAAGAGGGTAGCCCTTTTCTATTATTTCACTTCTCTTTTAGAGTATACATCCGTGATTTGTTTGTGATATATTTGATCTGTTACAAACTACCAATTAATTTTGTTGTTTTAACAATCACTCATTACTTGTGATATAAGCTTATATATTTAAGCTACTTTTTTCACTCTAGATGGTAATCTTGTAGCCATTTAAGCTTTTGTATGCATCATTTAGTACTGTTGATAACAATTTTCCTCCCATCTCGAAACAAAAGCATATCCTCAAGGTTTTAACTAGATAGATTTAACACATCAAGCGTAGGTTTTCTCAAAATGTCTACTTTGGTGGTAAACCTTGCCACTAAACCAGGATTTGACGCATTTGATGATCTCCCTCAATCATGACCTGAGAAGCCACAATATAAGGGGCACCAAATAAGATGATATTTGACTAATGTTGGTGGTAACTCTAGAAAAGAAATTTGCATAAGCTTTTTTCACAATTGAACAATAAAAAACATTATGTATCCTATTATGTTTTGCTAACTCCACTTCATTGCACATGTCTTGATCTTCCTTAAAATCTTGTAAGGCCCATAAAACCTCTTAGCCAATTTATGAAATGGCTACTAAGATAGACAAAAATGTTTGTGTGTTTGTAGCCTAATGAAAACCAAGTCACCAAGGTTGTACTCAACTTCTATTCTATGGCTATCTGTATAAGATTTCATTTTGTGTTGTGTCTTATCTAAATTGGACTTTAAAAGCTTCAAAAACTCATCCTTGGAAAGCGATCTAGTGTCCACATCTTCCAATTTAAAATTATCTTGAACATAAGATGAAATAGTCAGAGTAGTTATTCCATATAATGCTAAGAAAGTAGTCATTTGAGCCCTTCATGGATGAGATGTCATAGGCATACTTTGCTTGAGGCAAAAATTAGATCCAATCATGATACTCTATTCTATTCATAGGAATTTAGGCTTAATTTGATGCATTTTTGGATAAATTCCTATAAATTTGGTGCTTTTAATGTTTAAATGTTGTTTTTCAGCTCCTAGAATCAAAGGAAGAAGAATGAAAGTGTTTTGAATCAAATTTGGAGCAAAACAATAGTAGAACTCAAAGACAGATTTTTATTGAGCCCTACAAAAGTGCCTATCGAGGCCTTAACATCATGGCAAAACAAGGCAAAATGATCTGTTGCGCCCTACATGGAACCTTAGACTCAACCCACAAAGAATTCTGGATGATGAACAAGCCTTTGCTTAGAATTATAACTTGAGTCGAGCTCAAGTGTCAAGCCTTTGACATACTCAGTTTACCCTTCGGTTGAAGAATGGAGAAAAAACTCGAGTATTTTAGCAGAATATCACAGTTTAGGTCGAGCCCTGATTTTAATGCAACATTTGAGTGCTTGACTTACCATGCGACAAGAAACTTTACGAGCTGACATTCATGACATGTGTGTGGAAATAGAGAATCAATTCGGTTATAAAGAATCTGCTATGTTAGTGAATAAAATCTTTATGATTTCAGTGCCTCTAGCCTATAAATAAATGTACACAAACATGCGATAAAATGCATGTAGCATATGTCATAAATTCCTAATGTAGTATACAGAGAGAGAATTCTTTGGCAAAAGAACTATTTCTTCTTGCTGAGAAATGTTGAGCTTTCTTGATAAAATCATTTTAACCCATTGTTTATATTTTTGCAAGACCCAGAACTTAATTTGCAATATTCTTGTTAATTCCATATTATTTCTTCATAATTCGTGCTTAATGCTTACATCCATGGAGAAATAATCTCCTACTGCTTAGGGTTTATGAACCAAAATCCTGCTTCATGTGATTTCAAATGCACTTTCAAGTAAACATTGACTGGGTATTCGTAATTAGTAGCTTAAACTTATTTTCATAAGTCTAAATGTGTGGTGCACCGCTTAGATTTCCGTTTGATTTCAACTAAATAGATGAGAGATCATTCTTTTGAATAGATTTAGGGCTATTAATGGAGTTGCTCATAATTGCCTTGAGAGAGAGATGGTAAAACTTTCTTTCACATGTTTTTGAAATTCATTAAGTTGGTTTTGAAAAAAAGGATTCTTAGGCTTTATGCAGATCTAGATCGTTAATAACTGGTGAAGAGATTTCGGTGGTCTGGTTTAGATCTTGACTTATTAACTTTGAGAGAGGCTTTAACTTACCCTAGTGAATCTGACAGTACAAATACACCAGTAAACAACTCTCTCTAAGTTTGTCAAGAAATCACATGATAAGAAATTGATGAAGCAAACCCTAAGCTTTCATCTTGCATTTTTACAAACTCGTCCTTAATTCTAGCTCCATTGCTAGGGAGATCAGCGTTGGATTCATGTAAATGAAGCCCAACAGGGCACCATTTGAATGCATTTACTCTATTAGCTTAGTTACTAATTTTGTGAACAATGTAAATAGTTTTCATTTTTGTTTTCTGTTTTCTATAAATATTCCTTTGTTTATAGTTTTTCTTTTATTTTTTTTAATATTTGTTTATTTTTGTTTACGTAAATAATGCTAACCTTCTTTTGTATATATGTACATAATGTATATATTTATGTTTTGATTTTATTTCGTTTCTATATATATCACCTTACCTGTTTGTAAATTTTCATGTTTAGTTTTGTCTTTATTTTTCTGTACAATTTATTTTTTTCTTTAATTCTTCAGTTCATTTGTTCTTAATTTGTTTATTCTTTTATTCTTTTTGTATATTATGTTGCCTTAGTGTTGTATTACAATGCTTTTTTGTTTGTCTGTTATAATAAAGCTTTGCAGTATACTAATTCTTTTAAAATAAAAACGTAGTAATATGACTAGGAGTCAATCTCACCCTCTGCTTCCCTTTACTCTAGAACCCTAGTGAAATAGGAAGAATATTAAGGAGAGTGGCTAATGAGAAATAAAGATTTTTCTTAAAGGAGATAGCTACTAGAACATATCCTGAAAACGGTGGAGGGAAAATTTAGGAAGAAATTGACCCTACTAGAATAAATTAACCTAGAACCATGCTTGACTTCTACAGACCCACTTTGGAAGGGGCTAGCACAAGCATAGCTAGGGTTAGAGTTGCTGCCAATAATTTAGAAATAAAACCGAGTGTCATGCAAATGATACAGTAGTATGTGCAGTTCGATGGGTTACAGGATGAAGGTCTCAATACCAATCTACAGTAATTCTTAGAGATTTGCGATACTTTTAAGATTAATGGCACTTCGGATGATGCCATTAGGTTAAGATTGTTTCCCTTTTCCCTAAGAGGAAATGTAAAGAAATGGTTGAATAGTCTGCTTAGGAATTCCATAACCTCATGGCAACAAATGGCCGAGTAATTTATGAGGAAATACTTTCCCCCCATCTAGGACAACCAAACTTAGAGCTGATACAGACTCCTTCCACCAAAACTTTATATGAATCATTTGAGACGTGGAAGGACTTGCTTGGACGTTGCCCATACCACAGACTTCCTAAATGGACATAGGTCTAAACCTTTTACAATGGGCTCAATTATGGAACTAGGCAGCTAATTGACGTAGTAGTAGGAGGAAGTTTGAACAATAAATCCCTGAAGAGTGCCTGAACTTGTTTGAGGATATGGCTAACAATTACCACTAGTGGTCCTCTATAAGGGCTAAGAAAGAGAAGATTGAAGGAGGCATTAAGCTTGATGTGGTAGTCAATTTAACCTCTAAAATAGAAGCCCTTAGTAATAAAGTAGACAGTAAAACCATTGGTAGTGGCTAAGTGAATATGATTAATGGCACCTTTGGATAGAATGTGGAGGGAATGATCTTTGAGAGTGTGAAGTATTTTAGCAATTTTAATGGCCATAAGAATGACCCTTATAGTAACTCCTATAACCCTGGCCGGAGGAACTATTCCAATTTTAGGTGGAGCAACAACAAATTTCAACAACCTGTTTTGAACCCACCGAATTTTTAGAAACAGCAGGGTTAGGTGTTTCATAGGTTAACAAAAGTTCTCTATAGCAATTAATTCCTCAATTTATCATGGCAACTTAGGCTAGGCAGTAGATTATTAATGCAACTTTGAGAAATCATATAGCTGTAATCCATAACCTGGGGACGTAGTTAGGCCAGATCTCAAAGCTCTTCTTAGAGAGATCCTGTCACGCTCCAAAGAGTACCCAAAACGCGATAGTCCACCACACTCAATATTTATACTTAAGTATGATAACCTTAGTCATACCATAAGTTTACATACCGGGTGTAAGGTGTACTTGCACAACTTTTAGGATCACTCTTTGAATTGAATAGTCTTAAGAAGGCATACAATAGTATTAAGAATAGAAATCACAACAAGGTAAATAAATTAAGGCTTTACAAAAGTCAAAGGGGCATACCCCTGCTAAAATAATAAATAGAAGTTTATTGTCACGCCCCATAGGATATCCTAAACGTAATAGCTCGCTACATAATATATAAGACTCATGAAAATTCTATCCGAGCCTTTCAGGAGTCTTGTATAGATGTAAAACGTCCCTTTACGACAATAGAATACTCAATAATGGAGTTAAGAAGTTTAATGCGGCATTCACTAGGCATACAATAACCCAACAACATATATATACATTACAAAAGTCTAAGGGGCATTCCGCAAAATAATATCAAGTCCATTACAGTCATCCAGAGTCCTTTAGTTTCCATCGGAAGTCTAAACAAAATCGAAGTAAACTTCTAAGGGAAACTCCTATCTCCGGTACCTGAGCTGTGGCTTGCCTCGGCCTAAGCCAAATGAACTCGTGCTGCAACAAGTAAAAACTATGGGGGCGTAAGCTAACTAGCTTAGTCAGTATAAACTTCCATATCACAATTAAGGCAATTCATTCAAACAAGTGATTATTCAAGCAAATGGTGTGCATCAGACAAATGAGTTCAGAAAACATATGACCAGTCGGAAATCATATGTGGATGGACTTACGCCCTCCATCCCGGGTTAGCAGATTAACGAATCCTGAGGTACGACGCAGTTTAAGCTCACGGTCAATTGAACAATAATTCGTTTTATGGATCACGATTAACCAACAATTTCGTTTTATGGATCACGATTAACCGACATATTTGTTTTATGGGTCACGAAAAACCAACATATTCGTTTTATGGGTCACGAAAAACTAACAAATGCTAATGCTCCACCCCATCGTGATATGAATGAGTCCAATTATAATTGAGGTCCAATATGGTTTATTCCAATTCTTTTAGGTCCAACAATTATTCGCAGACAATCAATATAAATTTAGCTAAACAAGTAGCAGCTTAGCACTCGGTTTCGATATTCCTTAAGTTCAACTTCACATATCAACAACAGACAAGTATATAATTCCCATATACCCCATCATGCATAATCATTTTTTATCTTGCCTAAACAACTAATGCCACTATCATACAATCACAAGCAATAATTGAGAACGGAAGTAGTACTCACTCGGCCATGGTTCGCCGGTCTTTTAGTAATAGTAGTCGGGTGGTAATGTATCGTCTTGCTGGGATCACTACCAATTAAGAACAACCTAATAAGAATCTCATCACTAAACTAATTCAAGCTATGCATCTAAACTACACAAAATCGGAATTCTCGCTATTTGCGGAAGCTCCGACTTAAAACGGCCATAACTTGGTCATTTTAACTCGGAATTTCGCAAATTTTATATCGATCTCTATCTACTTCGAAAGATATATCTATTTCTAGTATTATTTTCAAGTTTTGAAAACATTAAGGTCACAGAACAGTGGGATCAGATCTGTTCTGTAACTTTTCCAATTCCGAAAAATTGTTTCGCATTTGATAAAAATGTTCCTAGTTGATGATTCATGTATAGATGGTATATGAATGAATTCCTAATATGAATATCATGTAATGAGCTCAATATATGCATGTTTTGATGATCTTTGATTATGAACTCTTATGAACTTCTAATTATTAAGAACTCCATGATGATCACTTATACAAAGCTATTCTTTCCAACTTTACATTTCCTAGGGTTTTTATGATTTTATTCTTGGAATTTACTTGTTATCTAAATAAAAATGAGTTCTCAATGTCTATACTAATTATAACCTTCATTTATGCATAGAAATTCACATTTTTCATTTGGCAAATATGTTTTTGAACATGCCTTTCACAAAAATCCGAATTTGAAAATTTCCTTTTCTTGCATTTTCTTTATGAGAAAACTTGTTTAATGCATCAAAATTGAAGCTTCATTATATCTATTATCTAAGGACTCCATTTGACTCATAAAACATGCCATCTAAGCTTGGATACTAAGTGTTTATGTAGGCATCATCCTAAAATACGAATTTGACTATTAATCACTATATCAATATTTTCATTCTAACTCCACTACTTGTTTTACATTTTTCTCATGCCTAAACTCATCTAAACTTATGAAAATCATTCCTTAAGGGCATCATTACTATACCTTCCATTTTTTTATGAAAAATATGAGTTTTAAAGTGGTTTTGGTGGTTTTTAAAGTAGGGTTCCAAAATCATCCGAATTTTCAACTAAGCATTTCTAACAAAATATTTTCTTTTTCAAGTTTTTGTCTTCTATACATGAGATCTACCACCTAACATATCTATACATAGGCAAGGCTACATTTTTATGATCATCAATGCATGAAAATCAAAATAATCATATAAACATAAATGTAGATGAAGATGTGAATGTCTAAACACTAGATCTACCAAATATCATGCATGATTCATGAGTTTCATGGCATGAACATAAATATCTCTACAAGATTCCTACTTTACATGCATGAACATCACATTATCTCATCAAAAACTCCTTTAAACTCTAGATCCACTTCTTGTGATGGCTTGATATTCTTGTACAAGTGTTTTCATGTCCCTAGCATATGCTCATTGGGATTAAATGTGAAAAACACACAAGAATAGCTTTGCCATTACAAGATTTGGGAAGAACAAAGCTTAAAATCATAACTTTAATGGAGATTTAAAGAAGAAAAGAAGATGAAACAAACTTGTGGAATGTGCATGTGTGTGTGTGTGTCACGGCAAGCATAGAGGAGAGGAGGAGAGGGTTTTCAACCTTTGTAAAATTTTAGAAGAGTGAAAAATGAAGAGAGAGAGAGAACATTAGCTTATATATTACATGCATTAGGGTTTAATTGAATAAAATTGAGTAAAATAAACAAAATGAGAGGAAAAATGGGGGGGGGGGGGGGGGGGGGGGGGTGGGGGCGCCGGCCATGAGGAGTGAGTGAGAGAGAGAGTTTGAATTTTGATAAATTTTGTATTTTATGTAATTAAAATGTAATAAATGTAATAATTAATTAGAAACAAAAATTCTTGGAAAAGAAAATTGTAATGAGTAGTTGTAAGGATGTAAGAATAGGGTATGGGTAGTGTGTAGTGTAGGTTGTATTGTGAATAGTAGACAAGACATCTACTTTACCGGTTGTAACGAAAACACGGGAAAAGGCTATAACTGTAATTTTTATAGCTCGAAAAATTATAAAATTGATATTTTTGGAATCCTTATAAAATTACGGTTCTAATGAATATTCGGAAACATTTTTCTGAGTTCGTGGTTCCGGAGCACGCTTTCCATAATTGAGCTCGGGAAGGCCCGAATTGAAAAATTTCCGAATTTAAAACTTTCAAAGGTCTAAAATATACTTTAGAACAATAATTCATATTCATTTACTTTATAAAACTTCTTTTATTATGAAACCGAAGGAAAGCCGGATTTAAGGTTCCTAAGCTTCTCTCACTAGACTCAAACTGGACTGGATTTGGGTTTCGCTTTTCAACTCCCGGGGTTTTCTTAACTACTGAGAATACCGGGGTTTACATCTATCCAGTCTAAAACCATATTACAAACATCAGGATTTGTGTTAAAGAGATTTTTCTAGAAGTCCACGCCTCTAGCTAGGTCCCGACTTCTTCAAAAGCTTCTTCATCCAAAAGATAACCCTGTGAAAAGCGTTCCCTCGGAATGACCAAAAATAGGAACACCATAACAAAACTATCGGAGTGTAAGCTAATAGGCTTAGTGAGATTCATTTCCAAATATTTAATACTCAACAACAGTACATAACAGACAAGTTATTAGCAACCATATGAATGCATAAGCACGTGAGCATACAATATATAAGACCGTCCGGAAATCTTATATTAAATGGATTTACGCCCTCCATTCGAGGTTAGGTGTTTCAGGGCCATAGGGCCACATTATAATTCTTTTTACTTCTTATTTGGGTTAATACAGGTGCCCATCCACCATCTTTAAATTTTTATTGTGGTTGATACAGGTGCCCACCCACACACATTTTCAATTCCAGCCCATACGCCAACAATCGAGTTTACAGGCCCCTCGTTGCCTAAATTATATGCCTTCTT
This sequence comes from Combretum micranthum, assembly GCA_024138025.1. NCBI lineage: Eukaryota > Viridiplantae > Streptophyta > Magnoliopsida > Myrtales > Combretaceae > Combretum > Combretum micranthum. The sequence goes on from JAMXBD010000381.1 coordinate 943,763, forward strand.
CCCATAAAGGTATAATAACTTATGCGATGTGACTCACTACGTGATATGCATGTACAGTTTATTCATATAATCGTGGTATATTAATTAAGCAGATTAAGTGAGATCATAGAGAATTTCAGACAATCCAAGTCTATACTAGCTCATATAATGATTTTTCAACAAGTCTCGTCTTGATATACTTATCATTCATTCAACCAAGATTAGGTTACAAATCATCATAATTTTATCTTTTCCTAATTCTAATGCCACTACGATTACAAGCACATACATGAGCATAAAATATTTAAGAAATGAACTCACTCGGCCATGGAGAGAAATCCACTAGTCTTAGTGGTCCTCGGGGAGTGGAAATCCGTCCTCCAATTCACCTAAGTACAAGGAATACCCGAAATGAGTATTTCTTATAAAGTTCTAATAACTTAACAATTCTAACTACTAAGTTCGTCAATTCCCGCATAAACTGAAGTCTTAACTTTAAATGACCATATCTAACTCATTTTAACTCGGAATTGAGCATATAATATACCGATTCCTATCTACTTCGAAAGATCTATCCACTCATAATATTATTTTCAAGTTTCGAAAATTTTTAGGTCACGAAATAAGTTTATCAGTTCTGATCAGTCGAAGATTCCAATTCCGAAAAATAGTTTTGTGAATGTTTGTGATGTTTCTAGCATATAGTTTAACTACTCATGCAATATTGATGATTTCCTATCATGAATGACATGATATGAACTTGATGCATGCATGTTATTGACATTATTTACTCTAAGGAAATTTACGAAACTTTTTATTTGTAAAACTCCATGACTATATACTTTCAAGAAAACTAGTTTTTCTAACTTTGACCTTCCTCTTTGTTTTGGATTTATTTTCTTAAGAAAATCACGTTATCCTTGTTCAAATTGAGTTTTCATTATACCTATTACCCAAGCCTTCATTTCTACATAAAAACTTGCATTTTATGCCTTGCAAATATGTTTTCAAATAGGATTTATCCAAAAATCCGAATTTCTTGAACTTAAATTTTTGAATAATTCTTTTGGGAAAAACTTGTTTAATGCATCAAAATTTAAGACTTTAAGATACCTATTACTTAAGGACTCCATTTAATACATAAAACTTCTATGTTGAGCTAAGATGATAGGTATTCTTATGGCCTACATTCAAAATTACGAATTTCACCTTTGACTAATAACTCAAAATTTTCTATCTTGTTTCTACACTTTGTTTTACACATTAATTTCATCAAAACTCATTTCAACTTGTGAAATTCAATACTTAATGATACCTACCTATATCCTTCATTTTTCACATAAAATATGAGTTTAAAGTTGATAAGAGGGTTTTTAAAATAGGGCTTTGAAATCATACGAATTTATCTTTGAACATTTCAAACAAAAACTTTTCCTTTGTAAGTTCCTTGTTTTATTTTCCTAAGGATCTACCAACTACAACATCTATATACACAAAACAAAGCCTTTATGACCATTAATGCATGAAAACATAAATCATCCATAAGATCTTAAATGTCAAGCATGGTATAAGCATCTAAAAGCTAGATCTACTGCTTATGATGTATGAAATGAGTTTAAAAGTATAAACATGGGTTTTTATGCTAGATCTCTACTTCCCTACTTTTACATGCATAAACATGAAAATACTTCAACAAAAACTCAATCTAACAGAAGATCCACTCTTGTGATGGCTTGATATTCATGTAGTAGCATTTTCTTGTCCCTAGCAAGTGCTCATGGGGACTTAGAGTGAAAACACTCATGAATAATCTTGTCATTACAAGATTAGATGGTAGTAAGGCTTAAGAATCATCACCTAAAGCTTGAAATAGATGAGAAATGGAGAAGAAATGAAGCTTTTGTGTGTGTGTGTGTGTGTGGTGAGTTGAGTGTCACGGCTAAAGAAGAAAAATGGAGAGAGTTTGTGAGTTTTATGAAAAGTGAAAAATAAATGAAAGAGAGAGAGAAGGCATAAAAGATATTATATAGTAAGTAAAGTAGGGTTTGTCTTAATTATAAAAAGGAAATAAATATTAGGGCAAAATGGGGGAGGGTGTGCGCTGTTTTGGATTGAGAGGAGAGAGGGAGTGAGTTGAAATTGTTTTGTTTTGTTATTTTGTGTAATGAGAAGTATTAAATGTAATAATTTGTTAAGAGACAAAAATTCTTGGAAAAGAAAATATAATTGAGTGGTTGTAAGGTTGTAAGACTAGGGTATGGGTGTGTGTGTAGTAGGTTGTACTTGTGAATAGTAATAAATAGTAGACAAGGCATCTACTTTACCGGTAGTAAAGAAAATACTGGAAAAGGCTATAACTGTAATTTTTACAACTCGAAAAATTATAAAACGTATATTTTTGGAATCCTTATAAAATTTCGATTCTAAAGAGTATTTCGGAATATTTTTCTGAGTTTCTAGTTCCGCGACTCGCTTTTCCATAATGGAGCTCGAGAAAGCTCGGAATGGAAAATTTTTTGAAATTAAAACTTTTTATGGTTTGAAATACACTTTAAAACAATAATCCACATTAAATTATTCTATAGGGGTTCTTTTAAATTGAAATCGAAGAAAACCGGATCTGAGGTTCTTAGATTGCTTATACTAATCCTGTTTAGGGTTTTGGTTTTCGATTTCCGAAGTTTACTCGGTTACTAAGAAAACCGGGATTTTATAGATCCCAAAGATCTTTGCTTGCCAATACTGAAGCAAACCCAAGGGAACAACCCAAGCCTTGAAAAGAAAGAGTCCTAGGATGATTATCCTACCTTTCTTTTGTTAGTTACTTTGCCTTTGCTTTAAGTTGAGAAAGTCGATGTGTATTTTTCTTTCTAAAGACTTTTGAGAAGTTTGTTGAGGAATGTTTGATAGGACGAATATTGTCCTGATGGGAAACTTTTGATGGGTTGTAAGACTTAATTCAGGTTTTGAAACCTGTTTGAATGATTCATGATGCTGTTTTAAGTTTATGAATGTGTTTTTCACAATGTTGTCAGAACCGGACCGACCCGGACAAGCTAGGGGGTCAGGGGTCGGACTGGGTTCAACCGGGAGTTGAACCGGGGTCACGAAAAAAATAAAAATATGAGGAATAATTTAATTATAAAAGACCAATATATGTGTAATCACTCAATTAAATCTATATTTGGATCAAATTCATCAATTAATTATTAAATAAATATGATTTAATGATTATATTTTATAAATTTATAATAAAGTATGAATAAATATTTAAATTTCTAATTAATTATTTATTTTTATTTTTTTGAATCCGGGTCAACCGGTCTGGGTCGACCGGTTCAACCCGGTTCGACCGTCCGGGTCGATCGCGTCAATCCGGGTCTTGCCGGTTCGTTCCAAAAATGAGTTTTAAGCAAGACCCAGCCTGGCATTAGTACCGGTTCCGATCAAACCTGGTTGAACCGACCGGTCCGGGCCGGTTTTGACAACCATGGTTTTTCATAGTAATTCTTTAAATGAATGATAGGGATATGAATAAGTTTGTGGAGTAATTCGTAGATTTAAGTTGTTTGAAGTGTTTTATAGGTGATCCATTTGATAAATTTGGCCTCAAGCCAAGAGCGGGACATGAAAGATGAATGAATTTTGATCATAATTTTGGTCGAGCCCTATGGTTAAGCCCTCGACTTCATGCCACAATGTCTCTAATTCTTTTTGTAAGTTTAAAATAAAGGCCTAAGTTTAGGCCTTGATGTGATAATTCTTTATTCTTTTAATAAGCTACGACTTACATTTGAGTCTCAATTTTTTTTAATTCTTTTGTTCTTTTATTATAAGTAACACCACGACCTAAATGTCAAGCTTGAACCTTGGGCCTCGATGATTTTTAATATAAAGGGACATAAACTTTTCATTCCCTCTTTTCTTTATTGCATTCAAATTTTTAATGAACCTAATATACACCTTCTAAACCCTTGACAGTTTTGCATTCTTAAAACCCATTAAAAATCAATCATTTTCATCATTTCAAGAATCAAACTACTATGTTAAGCTCATTTCTTTACTTGTTTCTTATTTTTACTATTTTATTTAAACATGAATGATTAGGTTAAAAATACGTATTCTAGGATTTCAGTTTTATTGCATTTTTGCTATAATAGAAAGTAGTTTGCTTGATGTTAAGAATGAGTTCTCATTGCTATTTTAGGCTCATTTGTAAGTTGAAATCTTAGGATCGTTAAGTAATTTGTTACAAACTTTGTTGCAACCCTCAAGCTTCCTTTGAATTCACTTAGTTTGTCTCGGCTTACTTAGAAAAAGTAATTTTTAACAGCAGTAAAATGAATTTGGAAAGTCAGAATGTAGTTAAAAGTAATTTGAAATGCCTTAAGAAAAGATAATTAGGTTCTGAGTTAATGTAACAATTCTACTTAAAATTAGGGTAACTTGCATTTATAATGTTTTTCAAACATGATATTTATGTTGCTCGTTTTACTTTGTACAAAATGGCACCTAAAAGATCTCAACCTTAACCACAAAGCAATCCTAAAGGGTTAGACATGATTTTAGCCCCCCTGTACAAGTAAGTACTGCTCCATAGACTTTAATAGGTCTAACTGAGGAAGATAGGAAGAAGTACAATTTGTATCTGATTAAGAAGAAGGTGGTTAAGAATACTGTGTTAAATTGGGAAGTGCTGAGAGGATATGGAATGGAAGAAGACTTCAAGAAATATTTTAGGACCTTGCTATGCATAAAGTATTTGAAATTAGAAAAGAAGCATATGGGGAACTAACGATGGCCTTCATTGTAAAAACTCAAATTGTACAACTCAAATATAAAAATTATTAAGTAAATAATATGAAGTTTTTGGAAATGCTTTAAAAGAAATCATAGAAGTCACTTTTGATTTTTCGTGTTAAAACAAAATTAAAATATAAACAATCTAATTTTGATTAAGAACTTGATTGAATAACAATAAAATTTTAAGATACAGTTTGCTATAGTTTTACACAATTAATAAGTAATAATCATTCAATAACATAATGAGATAACTTAATTTCAACTCTAATAAAATAATGATATTTTGGACAAATATGTAGAGAGCAAAAATAAGATATCTTGATTTCAATCTTGTCAAGATGATCATGTTAATAGAAATTATAAAACATCACACCCCCAATGACTAAAATAAAATGAGTGCTATATATTTTAAACACATACTGTTATATATAATTAAATAAGAATGGAAAAGCGAATTTATAGTATTCATTTGTTGAGTTTATTATGTTGTGTGAGTTTTGTAGTGTCGTGTTGTCTTAGGTCTAAAGACAAGTCGAGTCGAGTCAGGTCCAGTCAAGTTCAGTCGAGTCATAGGTCGTCTTTTGTCCTTATCGAGTTGAGTCTTCTTCAAAAAGATCGAGTAAGTGAAAGATGAAATCACAAAACTAATACTTATTGTTCATATATGCTATATTGTATATAATATTAGTTGTGTAAAGTAAAGAAGCATTTAAAACCCTAAAAGTATGGAATTGAAGAAATAATGATGAGTAAATAGAATATTACAAAGAATATTATTAAACTTAAATAGTAATAAATCTTCAATACCTTTGATGAAAGTGAAAATAACAGGAAATATCAAATAAATATGATAAAAGATCAAAACAATGTTAGTATAATACCGATAATAAATAAATAAATTAATTGAGATTTGAGATTTTAAAACATTCCCTTCTTGTAACCAATATGTTTTAACCATCCTTCTCAACAAATCGAACTTTTTTATCTTTTATAAATTTCATATTAAATTCTTTTCTTTTAATTTAACTCTCTAAATCCTTAGTAAAAATTCAATTTCATTGTTTAGCAAATTTGAAAACTCCAAATCTTAGTATATCTCATAAATTGATTTATTCAATTGCTTACAATCAATAAATTAGACTTTTCTTCTTCTAAATGATAAATGATTCCAAATTTCCTAAGTTATTTATCAAAATTTATAAAATTTCCTAAATTATCCAATTTTAACCTAAAGTCTATTTCTTAATCCTCATAAATTTTGAGTTCATCTGCCTGTTTAAAAATATCAGTTTTAAACTTATGCTCTAACTAGATATTAAGTTTCTACGAAACTAGATTTCTAACCTGGGTTCTAAAATCAAGATATTGATTTTACTTCTTTTCAGTCTAAAATTTCTTTCCAAATGTTTTTAACACTTAAGATGATTTGGAAAGTTTAAATCAAAACCTTTAGCCATAACTATCATTAATTATTTTAACCTTATCCTATATATTCTTTCTCTCTTTCCTTGGCTTCCATTTCTTCTTTCTCTCCTTTTCCTTTCTTTCTTTTACGTTTTGCTTTCCTTCCTCTCTTCCTCTCTTCTTTTCTTGCAAATTTCCATTTTAAATCTCAAGTTTAAAAGACATGAAAGAAGATGACCATGACCATGAAAGCTTCAAGAGCTTAGGAGGAGTAGAGTTAAAGAAAAATCAAGAAGTTTGAGTTATCTAAAAAAAGAAAAAGATAAGTTGCTACTTCTTTTGTTTTAGTTATTTATGTTTGAATGTGTTGGTTTGATGCTGGATACATGATAGGTTGGTGATAAAGATGATGAATACTAAATATAGAGTTTGATGGAATGATTTGGTGGTGTTTGATGTTGTTGAATGAGTATAAAAATATTAGAGTATGAAAACTAGCTTGTATGATGTTTTGATGGAAGTAGAATGTGTAAAAATTGAAAAATTTTGTAAAGAAAATAAGGGATCGTGTTTTGCTACTAGTTAGATTTTTCTAGTTAGCACGGGCTCCAGCACGGGCGTACAGTGCCTGTGCAGATATGTTCTTAGCTACTGGGCATTTTTTTCACCTCAGCACAGCTTTGTGCACGAGCGTGCATGAGCCTATGTTGAACATGTTAAAGTGTACTGAGCATATTTTTCAGCCCAGCACTGTAAGCCCCGGAAAATTTCAGTAAATAATTCCAAAATAAACTTAAAAAATAAACCCTAAAAATGACTCCAAATTAAAACCGAACTTCGCCTAGTCCTAAATCATGAACAAATCTAGAAAATTTCTTAATCTTGAGAAAAATAAGAATCCTTAAAAATAAATAAGAACTCAACAGTCTTCAAATTCAAAACCGCTACGTATGACAAATTCTATACGCAAGTCTGACTTATAAAATCGGGTAAAATAGAGCCCAAAAACAAATTATTAAAAAAATAATAATAACCTTTGGAAATAAAACCCAATTCAATAATTTCGAAAACGTTAAGAGATATTAAATACTTACAAAAATGAAATTTAAAATAAATTTCTCAAATTAAATATGTTGTATAAACATAAAATATCAGTTTCCAAATTGGCAAAGACCTAAACCGAAAAATCACCCAGGAACCTTAAGTGGAATAAAGTAGTTTAAGTCCGGCAATCTCACGCTCTTAATCCTAGAGGCCGAGGTGTAGTTTAAGTGTGTAGAATATCTTATAGTAATATAAGGTCGCTTAAAAATATCAGATTGGTAAATTTTGACCAATTTCGAACTCTTTCGGATACAGACTTTGAAAAGTGTGTCTCGGGCTCAAGATATAAAAAATATACTATTAATACCGTTAGACTCGTATTTTCATAAGGAATTCAAAAATATCAGTTTTATAATTTTTTGATAACTAGAAATATCTGATTTTATGATTATATTCGTATTTCATTACTACTGGTAATTAACTAGTTTTTTGGCACTATTCACTACTATTCATTACACAATTTTATTATTCTTATAAACCCTCATACTTTTAGATAAATATTTTATATATCCTAGAAAATTCTGTTTTTCCAAAATTTAGTTCGTTTCGGGTTTTCACGGGATCAGTTTCTATTTAAGACCCAATACTAAAAATAAAATAAATTAATTTAATATTTGGAAAATATTCTAAAAATATTTTTATTTTCATAAATATTTTTTTTATAATTTTTCGATTTATAAAAATATCAATTATAGCTCATATTCGAGTATTTTGATCATATCGGTAACATATTTGTTGAAGTACTAAAATAATTCAAATAATTATTTAATTTTATTTATGAAAATTCTGCCACTCATTTAAAGATATTTTTCTTAATTTTATTTTATATATTTCTTAATAAAAAGTATTTTTTCAACCCATACTTTAAGTACACTTCAATTGTCACTTCTACACATTATTCAAGTTTTCTTTCACTCATTTTACACTCCATTCCCATGCTTGGACAGTTGACCACACCCTTAATAATAGCCTCTTTTCTTTTATTTTTAATGATTTATTTAATGAATTAAAGTCTCATTTAGTTAGCAAATTAAGAAACATATGTTACACTTTCAAAAAACCAAGTTACAAGACAATTAAACTCCCTCTCTCTCATTTGAAGTTCACTTGCAGTCCCTCCCCAATTCTGCCCTTGTTTATTTTTTTTATTTATTTAACAAACATTAATACACTCCTTTCTCTCTATTTAATGCTTCTTATTTACAACTTTTCATTTCTTTGAAACCCTACACCATTTACTCTCTCTTTTTCTCTCTTTAAACCTTTCTTAGCCTTGTTTTTGCAAGGAATACAAGCTGCCTGTCATGCCCGATGGGTACCCTAAACGTGGCAGTCCGCCACATATAATATCAAGGCTTAGGAATGACTACCTTAGTCATGCAAAGCCTTAGTATTATATGTAAGGCATCTAACACGGTAATAGGAGACGCTTTTGGGAAGCATAGTTTAAGCAAGTAAAAATAAACATACAAGAATAGAAATAAAATCATATCATAAATATCTAAAGGTCTGATACATAATTTCTTAGGGGCATTCCCCCGCTGAATCCAAGGATCGAGATAAACTTCCTAACTTCTAAAATTAAAGATTTCAAAGGAATTCTAATCTAAGTCTTCGAGTAGATTTCCTCCAAAAGCTTTAACATCAAAACGTATTCGAATACGGGATGGCTTCAAGCTCAAAAATAGGTGTTCCTGAGAATACAGATATCTATAGGGGTATAAGCTTATGGGCTTAGTGAGTAAATCCCAAAAATTTCATACTCGAAGAAAATTAACAATCAAGTTTATTATTCAAGCACATGAAATGCAACAACCACGTGAGCATACAAGACATATGATTTTCGGGAATCATATGTTGAATGAATTTACGCCCTTCATTCGGGGTTGGGGATTCAGGCCAATTACAGCCACCACTTTTAAGAACACTTTTATAGATCTTACCGGCTCCTATACGCCATCAAAAACTTGTAGTTTATTACAGGCTCCTACTAGCCATCAAAAACTTGTAGTTTATTACAGGCTCCTACTAGCCATCACTTTTGTAGTTCTTACCGGCTCCTACTCGCCACTTACATGATATACCGGTTATGTCTACCACCACTATTATACGCTTGTCCCACCAATTGTATAATAGAGAATGCAATGTGACTCAAACATATGGAGTGCATGAATAATTTCTTTAGTTAAGGTCTAGTTAATTACGTTTAAATTCCTTCAAGTGATCAATCAATTTCAAACACTTCAAGATACTAATTCACATACAACTTTATTACAAACAATTCGAATTTCGATATACTTAGTATTCTTTCAACATATTTTCATACACTTTCTTTTTATTTTTCTTAAATTCTAGTGCAACTAATATTACAAGCACAATCAAGAGTATGAGAAAAATCAACGGGAAGTAACTCACTCGGCCATTGTGACACCTTTCTTGATTTGGATGGGTCGTTCGGAAATTCCTCTTAATCGTAGTAATCCTCGGGATACGAACACTCCTCCTCGGGATTATCTAATCAAGAAGAATACCCAAAATGAGTATTTCATGAAATTCTTCTTCTTGAAAATTCTAAACTTTACTTAAAATCGTAGAAAAATCGTATAAGGGGAAATTCCAACTTAAAATGGCCATAACTTGCTCATTTTAACTCGGAATTTCGCGTATAATATGTCGTTTTCTACCTACTCGAAAAGATCTACGCATTTCTAAGCTTATTTTTATAAAACTAAGTCGTTTCGGTTCCGAAAAGATAGCGACCAGATTTGCCACGAATTTGTAACCACTTGTTTTCTTCTTTATAAACAAAGCTCTTTTGAAAAGATAAATGTTTCAATTATTTTTGTAAACTTTTTGAAAGGTATATACATATTTGTAATGACTCATAACATATGTATGAAGTAAATGAAATTGTCTCAACTTGTAAAATTAAGGTTTTGAAAGTCTTTTGAACTTGAGATTCTATGGAATATTTATTTTACTTTTGAAAGCTCTTGAGTTATTGAGATGAATACTTAATCTCTTTTTGAAACTTCTTTAAATTCCTAAGGTGTGTTTTCATTTTTCAAAACTTGGATTCAAAAGTAGTAAAATGATATTTTTATTTCTTGTAATGATTTTCAAAAGAACTTCTACTTCTTGATAAAAGATGAGTTTTTATAAAAACCTTTGTTTATGTAAGAATAATTATTTCCATGTATTGTTCATGGGTTTTTAAGAAATCCATTTTCTATATTTATTTAGGAAAGTACCTTTAGTCTTAAGAAAATACTTCTTCATTTATTTGTTGAGACAAAAACATTATGTTCATGCATGAATATGAATCATAAACTATAGAAATATAAAGGAACATGATAATTTGAAAGCTTAAGTAAGTAATAGAATAAATCAAGTATTGGGACCTTAGCTTCTTCAAGGTGCCCCGGACTAAGAAAAGACTAGTCCCGAAAAGAAAAGGAATTGTTTTGACTTGATGAGGACAAGTCTAAGACTAGAATGACTAGTCTTAAAATCAACTTAAAATTAAATAAATTGCATTGGAATAAAATTGCATGAAAGGTAAATAAATTGCAAGGCTATGAGCTTATATGCTCTAAATAGTATATATAGCTATAAAGATATATTAGATAGTAATAAACATAAAGGAATTATAGAGAAACATAAAGGAACATAATAGAAACATAAATGATCATGGAGGAATTTTGATTATGAACAAAAACAAAGCATGAACCTAATGTTGCTTTCTTAACCTTCATGGTTTTAGAAAACACACACTAAGCTCATACTAAGTAAATGAACATGAAGAAATCTTGAGAAATTTCTTACCTAAAGAAGCTAAACTTAAGAGGACTTCTTGTAAGAACTCTTGAGAGAATTTGAGAGAGATTTTGAGAGAGTAACTTTAGAGAAGAAGAGGTGTGAAAGAAGTGAAGGTATGAGGGGTATTTATAGGAAAATGTGGGAGATAATTTGTGTAAATTAATTAAATGAAAACAAAATTGATGGATGCATGCATGAGGGGTGGCCGGCGCTAATTTAGAGCATGGGGAAGACCAAAAATTGATTTCTTTGTCTTTTGATTAATTAAAGTAAGAGATGAAAGATGTGAAGTTGTATTGGAAATGAAAAAGTGTAAGAGATAGGTGTAAGGTTTGTAAGAATAGGTTGTAAGAAAAAGTAGAGATAGGTGAATAGTGTAGAATAGTAGAAAATAGTGTAATGTAAAAGTAGACATGACAATTAAATACCGGTAGTAAGAAAGTACGCGTATAAAAGCGATATCTGATATTTTTAGTTATCGAAAAATTACGAAATTGATATTTTTGGAAATCTTATATTTTTACGAGTCTAACGGTATATTCGGAATATTTTTCCTATTCCGGGCTTCCGGACACGTCTTTCAAGAATCATGTCCGATCGGGTTCAAAGGACACTCGAAATTCTTCAATCTGATATTTTTATAAAACCTATAGCGATTAGGAACTATTACAACTAATTTTTCCAACTTCGTTTTCTAGGGCTTGAGAAAACGGCAATGCCGAAGTTTAAACGGTTACGGTAAACTAGGGTTTTGTTTGACTTAAGAATCCTTTTGACTTCTGATTAGGGTTTAAATTGTAATTTGAATCCAAAATTTTCGGGGATTTACACTGCCCCCATCTCTAAATCTTGCTTCCACACTCCATTCTTGAAGATCCTTTGAGTAAAATTTCTCTTAAGCTTCTATAGATGATATAGGTAAAGTATATCGAGAGTTTCATGCATCAAATGGCCTTCTATAAGCTTAAAAGCTATCGATGATGATGCCAAAATGAAACACTCCTCTATCGATGATTATTTTCTTGTATCATTATTATTTTCTTGCTAAAAGTAGTTATATTTTGTGGATCTATTTTTTTTTTTTGTAGCTTTGATTTTGTTTATGTTTTAGATCTTGTTATATGAGTTATTATTTTGTTATTGCTAATGATTTATGCATAAATTCATCATTCACATAACCATCATAGTGTTCATGCATTTATAACTAGTATAATAAACTAGATCTAGTTGTTTTAGGTTCATAAATGCATTAGACTTTTGATTTATTTTCTTAAATGACTTGTAATAGCTTGATGATCGTAGAAAAGTTTTAGAAAGCTCAAGATCTATTTTAGTTTCAACAAAAATCATCTTTGAAAATTTGAATAAAAAGGGAATCATATTTAGAAAAGCTATTTTCAACTTCAAAACGTGTATTTTTCATTTAAAATGAAGGGCTTAGAGAATAGATATCATAAATGAATGATTTTGATGAGTAAAGTTTAGATCTATGAGTTCATGGTTTACTACCATGGATTTCTTTTACATTTATGTTCATAGAAAGTATAGATCTTGGTTTTGAACTCAAATAAAAATGGTGAAATTCGTATCTAGGCAAGACCCACATTTAAAAACCACCTTCCAAGTAGCAAAATGAATTTTTACTTGAGATAATGAAGGCTTAATGTATATATATCATCAAGACTTCATTTTATATGGTTCAAAGATGATTTCAAAGATTATTTTCCTAACAAAACTCTATTTTCGGATTTAGGCCAAGGCATAGTTTAAAAACATGTTTCCAACTCAAAAATGAAGTTTTTATTCAAGAAATGGAAGACTCTTAAGATAGGATATGTAAATGATGTTTTTTCATAAGTTTAGATGGATTTTATCAAAAGATATGTCCAAAAATAAATTTGGTAAATTCGAATCTCAACCAAGACCAATTTTGAAAACCCATTTTTCAACACCAAAATGAATTATTTGTTTAGAAAATGGAATGCTTATGGAATATGTATCAATAGGAGATGTTTTTGATAAGTAAATGGTAGATCTACTAGTAGAGATTCTCAAAATAGGAAGAGATTACAAATATGAAATTTGAGTTTTATCCAAATTTTGTAAATTCGGATGGTTTTAAAACCATGCCTTGAAAACCCATTTATCAACTTTAAAACTTGTGTTTTATATGAAAAATGAGGAGTTTAGGTCATAGATATCATCAAGTAATGATTTTTATAAATTAAGATGAGATTTGCTAAGAAAAATATATTGAACAAGGAGTAGAAATAAAGTAGGAAAATTTGAGTTGTTTGTCATTTTAAGAAATTCGTAATAATGGAGTAATTGTATGAAAACTTCTAATTTTCAAAATCAAAATAGAAGTTTTATTAAAGAAATGAAGTCCTTAGTGGCTAGGTATGGTTGAGCCTTAATTTTCTAAGTATCAAATGAGTTTTCTTGAAAGAATCACCACAAAAACAATTTTTACAAAATTTAGATTTTGGGATGAACCAATTTTAAAAACATGTTTACAAAGTATAAAATGGGAATTTTTATGTAGAAATGAATGTCTTAAGTAATAGATATAATGAAGACTCAATTTTAACAAGGATAATTATATTTTCTTAAGAAATAAATCCAAAACAAATGGAAATGATCACAGTTGTGAAACTAGTTTTCTTAAAAGTAAATAGCTATGGAATTTTACAAATAAAAAGTTTCTAAAATCTCTTTTTAGAAAATATTGTCAAAAGCATGCATACATCAAGCTAATAACATCCCTTTCATGATAGAAAATCATCAACATTGCATGTATGGTTGATTTATATAATAGGAATATTACAAACATTCACAAAACTATCTTTTGAAGTAGATAGAAGTCGATATATAATTTGCTAAATTCCGAGTTAAAATGACCAAGTTATGGCCGTTCTAAGTTGGAATTCCCGCTTAGGATGAGAATTACGAATTTGATAGTTTATATAAGATAGTTTGGATTAGTTAAATGATGAAATACATATTAGAGTATTTCTTCTTTCTTTAGGTAACCCCAAAATTGACGATTCCATACCACCGGATTACTTTTACTAAGAGACCGGTGATCCAATGGCCGAGTGGGTTTTCTTCTTATTTTGTTACCTTGTTTGTGCTTGTAGCTAGTTGCATTAGAATTATAGGAACAAGATAAAAGCCAATATGAATAGGGATGGGATAATTGATGAGATTTTGATGTATGTATGCCAAAGAATACTAAAGCATATTGAAACCATGATTTGATTGGATAACTGCACTGTTCATATTATTTCTGTTTATGTGTATAATATTGGTTGGTCACTCTAAAAAAATGCATAAATGATTTGACCTAAGAAAAAATTAAATTGGTCATGCATTGCATCGAACATGTTGCATTTGGTAGCATGCTACTCTTACGCAGGTCGATCGGTATGGTCCAAAGACTCGTTTGGATAATGAGACCCGGTATCAGAGCTCATTCATAGGGAACTAAAGCGCACCCGGGATGCATTCCATGTGTGGGCCTAGCCGAGTCGAGTGCTATGAGTCGGGGGGCTCGGGGACTAGCAACGGTCGTGTAGACTTTCAATGCCATCCCTAACCCAAGATACGGAAGGTGTAAATCCATTCTGTGTATGAATTCTGGATACCATACATAATTGTCTGCTCATATGTTTGTTCATGCATAGCATATGAATGATTTATAACTTGCTTGTTATGGTACGAAATTAAAGGAATTCTCACTAAGCTAGTGTAGCTTATATCCCAATAGATGTTTGAACGAATAGGTTATCTCAAGAATGCTAAGTGGAGACTGAGATGTTTGGAGCCGAATATGACTTCGGGATTCAAGCAGGGAATAAGAAAGCTTGAAGGTATTAGCTAGGTTTTGTGAATTGTCTTGTAATAGTTTGTATAGTGAAATCTTTGGATGATTTGTAATCGAAGTATGGTGAATTGTATTTCCTTTACATTGTTACTCAATTTGTATCAATATAAAATATATCATTCCGATGTGTCTCCTCCATGTGTTAGACGCCTTGTACATAGTATGGAAGCCCTCGCGTGACTGAGGCGGTCATTCCTAGGCTTTAATATTATGTACGGTGGATTGCCACATGTAGAGTATCCTTCGGGGCGTAACAAGCACGGCCTCCAGCACGGCTGTGCAACAACCCATGCAGCTCTTTTGTTTCGTTTAAAAAAAAAAAGGAAGAAAGAGTTAGATGAATTATAGGTAATATATTAGATATATTAATAGTGTATAATTAATAATAGTTTTAAAAAATTAATAGGTTTAATAATTGATTTGGATTAACATGGAATTTAAGCACATAAAATGAATTTAGTTAACAAATCTAAGTTTTAATTGACTTAATCTAATTTGGTAACTAAATTAGACTTAATATGGCTTATGTATATCAAGTAGATTAGTTAATAGACTTAAGTTAATACGATCTTTAGAAATAAAATGAATTAGTAATATCTAAGCTCGATTAGACTTAATGAACTTTTTTAAGCTAAAATGAATTAGATTAGTTAAGTCTAATAATTTTAACTAAGTTAAAGTAATAGACTTAAAAAATTGTAAATGGTTTAGAGATAATATGTTATAATGATGGATTATGCCATGTTTAGAAAAAGGAATATATTACTTCAAATATATATTTGTTTAGGCAAAGATTATTCTTGTGCATGAATGTTTTAATGTTGCTTTGTAATAAATGATTATAAACAAAGACAAAAGAAATACTTTGATAGACAATGGAGAACTATTTATATCTTGACGAGACGATCTTCGCAGTCATGGCAGGATTCCTACTTAGTGTTTAATCAAATACGATTTTAAAATGAATTTAATTTCATGAATAAATGTTATCTTTTGGTATATTCTCTGAAATGGCCCTAGCCAATATTCTATTTCTGTTTGGATTTCATATATTAAGAATAACGATGATTTTGATGCTGGTGATAATGATGTTGAAGATTTGATGTGGATGGAGATGATGATTTGTTTTCCCTAGAGGATTGTTAAGGCTTAGCTTGGATGTTAGGTGGTTAACATTGACCCTATCACTTTGTTTGTGCTTGTAATATAGTTGCACATAAATCAAGATAAACTTAATTGAATATGCTTAGGGGTTCGAGTGTTCGTATGTTGTCTGATGATTGAATTGTTTGATAAATCATTGAATAAAGAGTGATCACACATTATTTGTAATAATTGAGTGGTTGTTAGTGTTGATGAGTGTTTGCTATATTGATTGGCCACACTAATCAATGAACTTAATACTATTTGACCATTGAATTAAATGGACATGCATCACATGGCAGCATACTTGTATTAGCATGGTATTCACGTTACGTATCATTATTCTGATTTTGTAATAGTGTCTTTGAGAGTCCAGTGAATCTGGTTAGGGCTACTATATGGTTATCGACTTCACCGGAACTAAGCAGGCATTGAAGAACATTGCCCGTATTAGAGCCAGCTTTAGAGATTAATACTTAGGGAGGTTCCGAGGTTCTAAGGGAAGTGGAGGTTATGTTGGCAAGAAATGCATATATAAACACAAAATGAGTTTCAAAATGAAGTCTTTCCTCCTTATCTTTTTCTAAGGAGAAGTTAGATACTATGTTTCAATAAAATAAGTTTCAAAATGAAATCCTCCCTTCTTAGTTATTTCTAAGGGGAAGTTTGAGGTTATATTTTAATATAAATGAATTTCAAAATAAAATAGTTGAAAGCTATGAGCTAAATGCAATGGGCTGAGAAAGTAATGTGTTGAATGCACTGTGTTGAGAAAGTAACGATCTCAATGCTTTAAGTTGAGAAAGCACCCTCTTCCTTAGTTCTCAGTTCTCCTAGGCATGAATGACTTGAACTAGTCCTTCAACCCCCAAGAGAGGGCATAAATCTCTATTGGTTTGGATTTCGGTAACCTAAACTGTGCATATCATGTGGTTGAGTATGACATTATATATGTTTGTTAATAACAATTGTTTGGCATTTGTTTATTGTGTGGTTTCATTGTTATTCAATGAGCAATGGTTGAACTCACACCCCTATAGGTTTGTGCAGGAATATCTCAGGCCAGGAATAGGCTAAGAAGTATGACATTCTTGAAGATATGAAGTTTATCTTAGAATGTATTTTATCTGTTTTGTATTTAAGTTAGAAATTTCTATATGCATGATATAGTCTTGGAAGAAGAATTAGAGCTTTTATGTAATAGTTTGAGTTTTTCTTTCAAAAATGTATATGATCTATCCTCTTTTACTATTTAATGGGGGATAACGACTCTCTACGATTTTAGAGAACCATAGGAATTTGTATTTCCTTAACCATCAAATGTTTTTGTGAAATTAAAAATTATCTGGTAAACATTAAGTAGAGTTTTGTAATCTCTAGCTTGCAAAACAGTTTTCATATCTTAGATGCATACTTGATATGATGATTTTAGGTTGACCCTTTTGGTGGCGCCGTCCCCTCCCTTGGTAGTGACATTCATGGCTAGTTTCAGAATTGGAAACAATGTGCCAAGTTTAGATGACTCAGTGCATTTTTATGCATTTGGGGAGTATAGGGAAGTTACCATGAGGCAGTTTATTCCTGCTATGGAGTTATATGAAGATGAGGAAATTTTGGATGATGAAGACTTTAAGAAGTTGCTAGTTGAGGTATCTAAGGTAGAATGGAAGCAATTTGCAACAGAGGAAATTGAAGGCAATTTCAAGCCTTCAAAGACTACTACCTCACATTCCAAAAGTCTAAGTTCCAAGATGCTTCATTATTTGCTAATTAAAGCATTTTCTCTAAGGTAAGGGAGCATCTACAATAGCAGAGGGAAAGCTACATCCTTTCATCAGCATGATAAGAAGGAAAAGGATAAATGTGGGATTGTTGGTGGCATGGAAGATCAGAACGCAAGCCACTTTACAACGCAAAGGGATTTTCCTTGGTGGGCTATCATAAGGATTTTGAAGAAGCTGTAGATGTGGCTAGAGCATGGGCCCACATATGTAGTGTGCAGCTGTAAAGAACTTCAGAAGAGGTCTTTTAGAGACTGAGGATTGGTTGAAGTAGAAGCTCTATCTACTGCTACACTAGCAACAAGAGAAGAACCACCAACAACACTTGCTTTAGAGCAAGAGCTAGAACACTTAGAGGTACCGAGACATCATGATGCTTTTGCACCAGAAAGCTACAGTACACCCATCAGCTGCCAGATTTAATAAGCTATAAGCTAAGGTAAAGGAGATGAAGGGCAAGCTGGCTGCCTTCAAAAAGAAATACCAAGATGACATGGATGACTTAAAGCAAAGTATGAAGCAAATCTTGGATTTTTTTGCTTATGATCCCCCTCAACCCGAGAAATCTAAACTCCTATCACCCGAACCAATTTTGGTAGAGTCAAATCTTGATGATGATGACAATGATGCCAAACCACCCTCACTTTTCACCTATATATCATCAACTCCTCACCATACACACTTGTCACCCCCAAACACTTTACCAGCCCATACACATTCCTTACCTCATACACATTTACCTCTACCATACACTCAGAACTTCAAACCCAAACACCACCCATTCAACCACAATAATTAGCTGAGTTGCTTGCTCACAATGTCTGTGAGGACAATGAAGCTCGTTTCCAAACACATGACCTACCTTTCACCTCAACCACAAACAATGGAGGTTACTACTAAGCTAATAGAACCAACAACATAAGTAGTTGATGAAAGAATGGAGCAAGTACAAGAAGATGCTCCTATCTTGCAAAAAGGAGGTAATGCCACAATCCTTAATGGCATCGACCTAAATGAGCTACCCATTGAGGAAGAGTCAGCTGCACCAGTTGACCAGCTTCCAACTGATGAAGAATTCTATGCGTTTAAAGCTAAAATAGCTACTGCCATAGAGGAAGAAGAAGAAAGTATTAGAGCAAAAAATGCAGTAGAAGACTAGGCAATAGAGGAAGAGATATGTGTTATCATTTCCAATGACATTGCCCAAATAGTCAGAGAAGTAATAACAGTTCAAGAAGAAAGACCTGTATCCTTGCCTCCTTAGCAACAACAACAACAACTAGGAGAGGATAGACCTATGTCCCTTACCCTTACTCCTGTAAAAGAAGAATTGATGTGCAAGAAAGAGGCCATTTGATAGGAGTAGGTTTAGAGTTTAAGAAGAGGGGTATGATCAAGAAGTAACCTTAGTAACACTTGACGTGGTTGTGGTGGACAATGATGAACCACTTTAGGTCATTTTTCTAGAAGCTACTAATGATTTTGCAGATGCTCCTAAGCAACACCATTGGGTGGATGAAGAGAGGAGAAAGATGGCAGAAAGAGGAGTAGCATTAATGGAAATTTTAGAAGCAATGTTGAGAAAGAAGAGAGCATGGGAGGAAGCAATGAAAAAGGTAGAAATGCCTACATCTGAAGAAGCTACTGTTGTTCCCACTTAAGAACAAGGCAATGCCATAGTCCCATGGTAGAAAAGGACCAACTTCATGAAACTTAGGATGTTGATGAAAATACTGCAAGACAAACTGTTGAAGTTGAGTGATTCTGGCATATAGTAGATGAGCTGTCACGACAAGAAGCTTATGAGGAAGCAAAAGAGGCAGCCCTGCAACAGATGAGTGAGAAGCATAGAAGAAGAAGGCAAAGGTTGGCTAATATTATAGTGGCTCTTGAGATGGATTCAATGGCCAAAAGATTAGAAGTGCAAGAAGATGATGAATCTAGCCTCTCTAATAGGAGCAATGAAGAAGAAAAGGATCATGTAGATGACTACCTGACAATAAGTGCCTAGCTAGAAAGGACTAGAATAGGTATAAAGGGCTACACTGGAAGACTAGCCTCCACCACACCTATAATAAAAGTACCTCTTGCCTTACAACAACATGAAAACCCTCCTCCTAGTGAAGCTACAAAGAAGAAAAGGCTCTACAAAGGTTAGGCAAGGATAATAGAAAAAGAGCTGTTAACAATCAGAGGAGGAAAGGTAGAAAATTTGAAGAAAAAGAAAGAAGCAATACAAGAAAAAGGAGCTTGCTTGTGAGGAGATTGAGTTTGAAAGAAAAAAAGGAGGAAGAGAAGAAAAGAAAGGAAGATGCCCTTTATGATGATAGTTTTCTAGAGGATAATGATGAAGAACCAAAGACTCAGAAACCTTATACTGCTTCTCTAGAAAAGAAGGAGGAAGCTGCAACTAATAGAAGGAACAGAGAACAAGGAAGAATTGTTGCCCCCCGACTAAATTGAGATGAGTTGGTAAGAGCTTATTTAGCAAACAATCTAGGCATGCCAAAATAACAAATGAATAATTTTCTATATACCTTAGACATATAGCTTCAGCTCAATGATTCGAAGGAGGCTAAAAAGGGCAGCTCAATGGAGAAAAATGGAGCAGAAGGAGATAAAGAAAGGGGTAGCACTTCAAAAGAAGCAACTGAGAGGAGAGTGAGAAAAAAAGTATACAAAGGGTACCTATGGGTGGCATTTCACATAAGAGAGCAAATAGAGGAGCAAACACCCAAACCTAACCTAAGATAAATACTTCCTTGAAGGTCAAATCCCCAAGAAGAGAAGTTAAGATGCGGAAGAAGGCCACCTAAAAGTCTTAGTGCAGATAGAGATTATAGAGGTGAAAGGAATGGTCAACATAATAGAGGTAGAAGTGGAGGAAGATTTGAAGTCCCTAGAGCTAGAAGGGGAAGAGTGAATGAACTTAGCTGAAGTTGGAGATACTCGTTGGGAGAAGAACGCTAAACACCATACCACCCTCCCCTTCCCCCAACCCAAATTCATTTTATTTACTTGCTGCTTGAAAATTTTTTAGTTTTTATATTCTTTATTCTTTCATTATTTTTGTACATAACATTCTTTCATACGTTATTCTTTTTTAGTATAAAATTAATTCTTGTGCTATATTCTTTATGAAAAAACTTTATACTTAGAAAGTTTTTGTCCATAACTTAACCATGGCTCTGATTGAGCCATGGTTATTACAAATATTTTTCCATGATTTGCCTTAGTCTTTAGCATAGAATCGAGAAGACAATTAAGAAATAGCTACATAATATCCAACTTTTGAGCCTTAAATAGAGAAGTTTTCTCAAAACTTCTCATCTTTAAATATTGCTTTGAAACTATCTGATTGAAAATCTCTTGTTTGTTTATAATGTTTTCAAACATTGAGGAAAATGTTCATTTTAAGTGTGGGGGAAGGAAAGTCGCAAGATTCAGGTTGGATATGAAATTGAAAATTTTCGAGACAATAGAGCAACTGTACTTTGAATGATCATTTTTGTCACACAAATCTATAGGAAATTGATGAAATGGTTAAAATTTGACCAAGATTTTTCAAAATTTTGAAACAAAATCACCAATTAACTTAATAGAGTAATTAATAGAAATCATTGTAAGATTGAGTTGACTTTACTTTGTGTAAATCACTTTATAAATATCTATATGAAGTACTTTTACTTGTTATTTAATTTAGATATTTAGAGCTAAAATTAGTTTAAGTTCCCTAATAAGCTACTCAATTATTTTGTAAAAGCTTAAATGATATATATGCTTGTCCATTTGATCATTTTGAGAGCCATGTAATCCCTGATGAAGGTTTAAATGATGATCATAACTTGATCATTTTTCCTTATGCTCTATATAACAAAAACAAAAAAAAATTTAAAAATGAAAACAACCATGCACTTATGATTGAAATGGGTAGGAGTTGGTCCTTTAGAAGAGCAATTTGTTATCCCCTCTTTCAATTTTGAATAAGCCATGAAAAAAAAAAGCAAAAAGAAGTGAGCCAAAACCCTTTCAGAGGAAAAGTAAAGAAGAAGGAAAAAATCTTCCTCTCTGTAGCTTTGAGGTATATAAATAATCAATAAAAATAAAATGAAAAGCATAAATAAGGAAAGAAAGTCAAGGGATGAACTGATGTATATGACTTCATTTTTTCTTATGATGCTTAGAGAGATGATTAATGAATTGCATACTTATATGTATAAGGGAATAAAGTTGATTGAGTTTCTTTCTTATTTTGATTGATCTTTTGAATATTTTTTGCTTTAGAATTCTTCATTAAACAATAAGGGTAAAAGCTTTTTTATATGGATAAGTTTAGTAATTTTAGCAAAAGTAATTTTAGCATAGTTTAATGAAGATTAATTGAATATTCAAAGCGCTGAGGTGATTTGAGCTTGAATTGTTCCGGTTAAATTTCCATTGATGATTTATCTTCTTAATTGAAAAAGCCTTGCTTAGTTATGAATAATGTTTGCTTAAGGACATGCAAAGGCTTAAATGTGGGGAAATGTGATAACTCTTTTTTACTCTATTCTATCCGTAGGAATTTAGG
Organism: Combretum micranthum; assembly: GCA_024138025.1. Taxonomy (NCBI): domain Eukaryota; kingdom Viridiplantae; phylum Streptophyta; class Magnoliopsida; order Myrtales; family Combretaceae; genus Combretum; species Combretum micranthum. Next base: position 966,252 of record JAMXBD010000381.1, read on the forward strand.
TTTAATTTGATGCATTTTTGGATAAATTCCTATGAATTTGGTGTTTTTAATGTTTAAATGTTTTTTTTTCAGCTCTCAAAGTCAAAAGAAGAAGAAATAAAGTGTTTTAGATCAGATTTAGAGTAAAACAACAACAGAAATTAAAGACAGATTTCTATCGGGCCCTGCAAAAGTGCCTATCAAGGCATAAACATCAAGGCAAAACAACGTAAATTGGTCTATTGCTCCCTACATCGAGCCTTAGACTCGACCCATGATGAATCCTAAATGATGATAAGACCTTTAAAAGTATAACTTAAGTTGAGCTCAAGTGTTAAGCCTTCGACATACTCAATTTACCCCTCGGTTGAAGAATAGTTAAACAACTCGAGTGTTTTAGTAGAATGCCCTAGTTTGGGTCGAGCCTTGACTTTAATGCAACATTCGAGCGCTCGACCTACCACCCGACAAGCAGCTTTATGAGCTGGCATTTATGACGTGTGCATGCAAAAAGAGAATGAATTCTGTTATAAAGAATCTGCCATGTTAGTGAATAAAATTATCATGATTTCAATACCTCTAGCTTATAAATAAACGTGCATTGACATGTGATAAATGTATGTAGCATATGTAAGAAATTCCTAATGTAGTATAGAGAGAGAATTCTTTGGCAAAAGAATTGTTTCTTCTTGTTGAGAAATCTTGAGCTTTCTAGGTAAAATCACTTTAACCTATTGTTTGCATTTTTGCAAGACCTTAAACTTAATTTGTAATGTTCTTTGTTAATTCCATATTATTTCTTCAGAATTCATCCTTAATGCTTACATCCATGGAGAAATAATCTCCTACAATTTAGGGTTTGTGAACCCAAATCTTGATTCATATGATTTCAAATGTGCTTTCAAGTAAACGTTGACTAGGTACTTGAAATTAGTAGCTTGAACTTATTTTCATGAGTCTAAAAGTGTGGTGAACTGTTTAGATTCCTGTTTGATTTCAATTGAATAGATTGAGAGTCATTCCTTTAACTAGATCTGGAGCTACTAATGTAATTTCTCATAACCACCTTGAGAGAGGGATGGTGAAACTTTCTATTGCTTGTTTTGAAATTTATTAGGTTGGTTTTGAAGCAAAGGATTCTTAAGTTTTAGGCGGATCTAGACCGCTAATAACTTTTGAAGAGATTTTGGTGATCTAGTCTAGATCTAGACTTACTGACCTTGAGAGAGGCTTTAATTACCCTAATGAATCCGACAGTACATATACACCAGTAAACAACTCTCTCTAAGTTTGTCAAGAGATCACATGATAAGAAATTGGTGAAGCAAACCTTAGGCTTCCATCTTGCATTTTTACAAACTCATCCTTAATTTTGCCGTAAAAGCATGTGCATATCAACTAACCATAGCTTAGCTTCTGTTTTTGTCATAATCTTCTAAATTTTCTTTGGTTAGGTAATAGATGAAATATGAGTAAGGTAGATGCTAGTGATCCCTTATAATACGACTTAATATTTTCTATGCTACTTTGGTAGGTGCACTTGTTGATATTAGTAGTTGCTTCCGAAGTTGAACAAAATCTATTACTTTTATAAATTTTTGAAAACTTCAAGTTCGTGTTCTTTAAAATGGTTTTTAAATCTAAAGAACTACACGAACAAAACAATGGAACCTACACACCAAATCTTATCCATGATCCATGACATGACAACGTAATTATATTATTATACGACTCATTTCAAAAGGCTACAAAGAAAGATTGTAATCCTATCTAAACTATAGTTTTAGGGATTCCATTTTGTCACGTCCCGAAGGGTACCCTAAATGTAGCAGTCCACCACATACGGTATTAAAACTTAAGAATGACTTCTTGAAGTCATGCGAAAGTTTTCAACACCATATGTAAGGCGTCTATCACAACAATAGGAGACACCGGTGGGATGTATAGTTCGAGATAGTAAATGCATCATACAAGAATCTAAATAATCATCCAATTTATCATTAAGAGAATATAATCCTTACATCATCTTAGGGGTTTTTCCCTTATAATTCTCCAAACAATCATAATATCAACTGAATCTTTCTCACAACAAAATAATACTAACACCAAGAATATTAAAGGATAATTAACCTATGATCTTCAAAAGATTTGTAGAAGCTTTTCTAAGACATCATCTCACTCGAGTGTATGAAGTCTTCAGGCATAAAAGATATTATCCTGTTACAACAAAGGTCTATTGGAGTATAAGCATAACTAGCTTAGTGAAAATATTCCTGAATCAATGTACTTATATAATTAATTTCAAACAAGTTATTAATCAAGCATATGAATGCATCAAGCAAGTGATCAAACAATACATATGATCTACCGGAAATCATATGTTTGAATAGATTTACCCTCCATTGAGGGTTAGGTGTTCCAGGCTCTTTAAAACCCATCTTTAAATCTAACTCATGTAGTTTATTTCAAGCACCTACTCGCCCATCTCAAAATAGTTCTTTTAGGCTCCTAATCGCCCATTTTGCAGATTTCTGGCTACTGCACACTCGGCTACTATACTCTTGTCCTATCGAGAATAACAGCTCATGCAATGAGACTAACTAAGTGATATGCATGAATCAATTAATATAATTCATATAATATGGTTAGAGTAATTTAAAGGTGATCATAGAATTTGCACACACTTCAACAAAATAATAGTAAAACATAAGTTAATTAACAACGATTCATGCCTCGGTATGCTTAACATTCTTTCAAATAATATTATCATACATAATTTATTTTCATCTTTTCCTACTTCTAGTGTCTCTAGCTACAAGCACAACCAAGTACGTAAAAGGTAGGAAATAAACTCACTTGGCCATGAGGATCTTTCTTTCTTACAGATGAGTCGATCGGTAAATTCACTAATCCAAATAATCCTCCGGGTATGAATACTCCTCCTCGGGATCACCTAATCAAGAAGAATACCCATAATGAGTATTTCTTATTGATTCTATGGTACTTATCAAAAACTATGTCATAAGATCGTTAAAATTCGTATAGAAGGTAATTCCAACTTAAAATAGCCATAACTTGGTCATTTTAACTCGAAATTACGCAAATAATATACCGTTTTCCACCTACTCGAAAAGATCTATCCATTTCTAAGGTTATTTTAGTCATAAAAAGCCATTTGGGTTGGAAAATACTATGGTACGGTATAATTACGAATTTATAGCTCATAAAATATGATTTTTCAAACTTCTCTTTACTCAAAAATCCTTAAGCAAAATATATGGATATATATATATATATATATGGTTGAAAAATCCTTTAAACATATAGGCACTCATACTATATGCATGATTTTTGTAGTGTTGTTTAAATATTGATATTTTATAAAAAATTTGTCTTTGATGATTTTGAAAGATAAAACTTTTGAGAATTTCTCCTTTTCGAATTGTTAGAAGGAAAACAAAAATATATCTGAGTTGTTATGAGTAAATGTTTTATTATTATTTCATTTCTCACTTTTCAAGAGTAAATTTGTTTAAAAATTTTTTTGGTCCTTTAAGTTATCTACTAACTTTATTCCTAGTGATTGAAAATAAGCTTTTCAAAATATTCTTTAAGTTTCAAATATTTGAAGTTGTGTGAAATATATGTTTTTCTCTTATTTTTATATCCTTCTCTTCTTTAAGAAATAAGTTTACCCTTAAACTTTACTTACTTGTCAAATTTTATTTTTCTAAGTTGGTTTCTAAAATAGTGAGTTGGTTTTACCTTGGTTTGAAAAACTTGTTTTATTCTTACTATTTGTCAAGTGATAGAACAATTCTTTTAGACAAGTTTATAAGAAAAAATTTCTTAATAAGGAATTGTTATCTTTAAAACTTAGCAAAAATTTCATTTTAATTTTGAAAAGAGAAAAACAATATAAATTCAAGTTTTGAAGATACTTTCATAGTATGTGATTTTCAAAGTCTATAATAAATCTATTTAAGTCTTATAAAAGATATGGTTGAATTAAAATCTTAAGTTCAAGGCTAAAATTTTTATCTTTATGGAGTATTAAGTTTTAATTTATAAAAGGAATGAGTTCCTTTTATTATTTTGAAGAAATCTACATTACTACCTCTTCTAGAATTTATGACTAGCTTATCCTTTGAAAAGAATTTATTAAAAAGAAAACTTAGATCTTTTTGTTGAAAATTCCTTTTGTTAAGAAAATCTAGTTTACTTTTCTTTATTTAAGAAAGATCCCATTTTTATTTTTACTTAAGACAACAACAATATAATCATGCATGAATATGATTATGTAGTAATGTAAAAGTAAAATAATACATAATAAAATAGAAAGAAATGCTTGTAAGTAAATAAACATAATAAAACTGTCAAGCATTGGGAACCTTAGCTTCATTAAGGTATCCCGGTCATGTATTGGGAGCCTTAGCTTTATCAAGGCAACCTGGGACTAAGAATAGACTAGTCCTTAAAGAAAAGAAAAGAAAAGAAAAGAAAAGAAAAGAAAATAAAAGAAAGAAAATTGTTTTGACTTAATATGGACAAGTCTAAGACTAGAAACACTAGTCTTAATAAATTGCATAAAACAAGTAAATAAATAAATTGCAAGACATGAAAATAAATAAATAACAAATGACCTTATATGCTCTAAATAAATATATATACATAGTATACATAATACTATATAAGTTAGATTAGAGCAAAAATAATAGTAACAATAATAACAACAACATAATAACATAATGTAAAATAGAAACATGAGCAAAAACAAAACATGAACATATTATTGCTTTTTTAACCCATATGAATCTAAGAAACATACACTAAGCTCATGCTAAGTTGTATGAACATGATAAAGAATATAGGTAGAATTTTTACCTAAGGTTTAATGAAATGCTTGAAAAGATGAATGTGTTTTGTGTTTGTTATTTTCTTCTTGAAGAGTAGAAATTGGTAGAGAATGTTTTGAGAGAGATTTGTTGGAGAGAGGTTTTGAGAGAGTATTTTGGTAGAGTTTTGTTATGTAAAGTGAATGTGTGAAAGAATGAAGGAGGAATGGGGTATTTATAGAATTTTTGGAGTGAATTATTGATGTAATAAAATAATTGAAAAAGAAGAATAAATGAGAGGGAGAAAGAGGGAGCTAGCGCCGGCCATGGAGGAAAGGGTGGAGAGGGAGTTGATTTTTATGTGTATTTTGTAAGAAAATAATTAATATGTAAGATATGATTTGATATAAGATGTATTGGAAATGTAAAAGTGTAAGAAAATAGGTATGTAGGTAGTAAAAAATAGGTGTAAGAAAAAGTAGAGATAGTAAAATAGTAATGAATAGTAGGAATAGTACTATGAATAGTAGACTAGACATATAAAATACCAATAGTAATAAAAATACGCGTAAATGAGCTATACTGTTATTTTTGGTTACCAAAAAAATTCTAAAATTGATATTTTTGAAATCCTTGTTTAATTACGAGTCTTTTGGTGTTATTGGAATATTTTTATTATTCCGAGCTCCGGGACATGCTTTTCGAGAACTGATCCTGTTTGAGTCCGAAGGATACTCGAAATTCGTGAATATGATATTTTTATGTTACCCTATATTATTACGAACTATTATAAGCCATTAACTTAATTTCATTTTCTAGAGTTTGAGAATGCGGGATTGCTGGAGTTGAAATTGCTTGATTATCTTGGTCTTTGTTGACTTTTGAAACTCCAGTTTAACTAGGGTTAGGGTTTAATCCAACTTTGCCCTAGAAATTGAGGGGTTTATATCAGGGATCGGATGGGTGGTCTTTCTCATGTTCGAGTTTTCGAATCGAACGATTATTGAACTTTTTATTTTTGTTTTTGAAGATTCTTTTATGAAATCCCGTGATCGAAATTGATTAAGGTTCGGTTTCAACTTGGGTCAGACTTTAGGGTTTCAATTTGGTATTCCAAAACCATTCTTGAAAAATTGGGGGCTTACACATTTAGCTCACCACCATAGGAAGGAATGATGGAACTATTTTGGTGGCTGAAAAATTTGTCTGTAAAGCCTTACGATGATACTTCATAATTAATCAGTCTAACACTACTAAAATCACGTTTGAGCCCTTTGACTTGGGTAAACATGTAATAAGATCTAGGCTTATATCCTCCCATACACATTCAAGCACTTATAAAGGTGCCAATAATCTAAGGGAGTTTTTGTCAAATACTTCACTTATCAATACTCTTTACATTTTTGAACAAAGTCCTAAAGTTGAGACTTCATGTTATCTTGAAAAACATTTTAAGAGCCAAAAAAAAAAAAAAAAAAGAAGTCTAAAGTTATTGCAAAATAATGAAAGATTGAGGCACCAAGAATAATCTTTGCTTATGAAGCAACCCATTACTCTAATACAGTGAATTAAAATGATCCCCATTATTCTAAAATGTAGAAATGACTAACTAGAAGCAATCTAATTGTTGATATTCTTCCTTAGTTTATCAACAAATGCATGCAAATGGATCGTGAAAAGAATAATGTTGTGATAAGACATCTATTACCTAAGTTTTCCCTCTTACCTTTTAGACTATAGTGAAATTTTACCTAATAACTTAACAAAAAAAATTTATTGCTTAAGGGTTTGTACAACCTAAAACAAGAATTCTTCAATGCTTCCATGATTGGTTTTTATCACAAAATGAGCAGTTAACAAATATTTCCTCCACTTACAAACAAATACATGAGGAGAAAGCTCTTTACTAAAAACGCAATCAAATCATTGTCTTGTAAAAGTACTTCTCCTATACCCATTACAAAATCCTTCCAAAAATTAGGCAAAGATAGAATGAAGTTAAAACCAAAGCATCCTTTAATGTTTGAAAAGCTGTGATTACCTAGTCATTCCAAACAACCCGATCTCTTTTGTGTTGAACATGCGGTGTTTAATGTATGTTTTGATGAGGAAATGAAATGCACAATTAATCACTCAATCATATTTAAGTTATATTTAATTAGTAAAACAAGTGGTCAATTTGTTTAGGACATGTTTGAACTTCTTTTGCTTTGTTTTTATTTATATTTACTGTTATAACCTGATTCAAACCCTTTTCAGACCTTGTTTTGTTTAGAATTTGTTAAAGCTTTAAACATGAAAGTTGTAGATCTCTCTTTAAACTTTTTGTAGTATCTTGAATCACCTTAATCGATATTCGAATGAGAAAGTTATGATTAAAATACAAAATAGTATCAATTCTAGAATTGGGCATTGGAACATATTGTTCGGATGGTAATATATGGCATCTGGACAGTAGCATATGGCGTCCGAAGAGTAATATATGGCGTTCGGATGGTAGTTTGATTAGAAACATTTTGATTTTGTTCTAGTGGTATACCGTTTGGATCGTAGGGTGTGGTGTTTGGGAGGTAGATGGCTCGGTGCTCTGTTCTTTAGGTAGCATCCGGATTGTAGGTGTGCAATGTCCGGACGCTAGTTGACAAAAGAATAACCGTTGGAGCCTATTTTACTCGACCATTGGAGGTGTGTTTTGTTGTCAACCGCTAAGAGGCTTCAAGATGTTATAAATATAAGTGTTTGGGATCTTGAAGAAGAGGTCTAGAGCTTTTTTAGTTCATATATCTCCTTGTAAACACTCTCTACATGAATTAATTGTAAATTGTGATACTTTGTAAGTAAGAGCCAAGTGTAGTGCAAGTTGCTTTGTAATTACTATCCTTTGTCAAGCATTACACTAAGTGAGTGGTGAGCAAGTTAGTGAAGTCTTGAGTTGAGTCTAGTGTGCTCAAGCTTGTAAAGACTCAACACAAGCATTTATGTTGTTGATGTGTTGAAGTCCTCTATTGAGGCAAATTATTGTTGTGAATAAAGTGGTGAAGTCTTCCATTGAAGGAGGCAATTATTGTAGATCGTGGAGACTAGGAGGCAGACCATACTCCACGTTAAAATGGCGGTACAAACTTTCCTTTCCCTGTCTCTTTATTTATCATTGTTGATTATATTTGTTGTTGTGCATGAATTACTCTTTAAGCTTAAGAGGAAATCATTTTTAGTGCTTAATCTATATTCTCTAGGTGTTAGTTTTTAGATTTTGAATAGATCAATAAGAGGTGATGCAATGGAAGCACTTAAATAAATCTTCTACATTATCCAAATAGCCCTAGCAATGCTCGTAATTGTTACACTAGAAGGAATGACCCAAACTTGTATTGTTGCTACTTTAATTGGATCAGGATATGCACACCTACTATCATCAATATGACTCACATAGTTAATGGAATCCTTTCGAGCATGTGCTCTCCTTAAGACAAAAAGTGTCATCACTTAATACAACCTACACTTGAAACTAAGTGCTCCAAAATGTAAAACCACAGTTTATTATAAATAAGGATGTCATCAAAGAACATAATAATGAACTCCTTCAAGAATGATTCGAAATTATGATTCATAATAGGTTGGAAAGAAGTCAAAGCACAACTATGACTAAATGGTATAATAAAAAACTCATAATTCCCTTAATGCATTCTAAATGCAATCTTAGCTATACTATCTTTTTGCTTCATGATTTGGTGATATCTAGATTTAAGATTTGACTTGGAAAAGACTCTAATACCATATAACTTATGCAATAATTCTTTTATCATTGGTATTGGACATTCATCCTTTATTGTCACTTGATTTAAAGCCTAATAATTGATGCAAAAAATACCATGTGCCATCTTCTTTTTAATTGATGAATCAGGGGAAGAGAAAGGGCTCGAACTGCGCTTAATGATCCCCTGATCAAGCACGACTCTAAATTGCTTTTATATTTTATCTTTTGAAAGTGCGGGGATATGGTTTGGCATTAACTGGAGATGCACCAATGGAACATGTCTATTGGGTGGCTATAATGAAAATGCCTTGAAAATATGTAAAATTTACCCAATGGTTGAGATATCTTAGTATTGATGGCATTCTTCTCACTACTTGACTCTTTACTAAACTCTTTAACCACAAGTCGAAAATAGGAAGCCTATACACTGGATTGCACTAATGATTTAAGCTAATGATGAGATATCGGACTTGTAATATTTTTTGTATCTATAGTTAAGATAACTAATAAGCCATTTAAATCAAATCCCATGATTAATCTAGCATAATAAATAGTTACTAGTCCAAGACATTGTACCATAAGAACTATCTTTGCCCTTTCAATAAATAAAACATATAGGGTTAATGTTATAAATGGTACCTGAACTTTGACAAAATATGTAATTCGATATTTGAACTTTAAAAATGATTAATTTATTACTTGAACTTTAAAGTTGATCAATTTAATACCTGAAAAAACTATGCGTGTATGCCAACAATATCTCCATCAAGTTCTTTTAGGTACTAGATTGGTCAATTTCAAATTTTTTCAGGTACTAAATTGATCAATTTCTAAGTTTAGATATTAAATTGATTATTTTCAAAGTTTAAGTACCTAATAACATGTTTTGCTAAAATTTAGGTATCATTCGTCACATTTCTCAAACATAAAAGGTTTCACAAATTTTGAATATACCATGAAACATTGACACATTTTTTGCCACATGTTAATGTAAAGACCCAACATGCTCAATTCTCAAATTAAGCACACCAAGTCCCAAACCACGTATAACTCTTACGAATTATACGTAAGGTTGTCTTAAAAGAAGGTGTTTATGTTGAACATTGCTATTCGATTTTAGATTATGAAATCATTTAGTTAGATTCTAGCAACAACTGGATTTAGCAGCGGAAATAATTTTATAAAACAATTTAGAAATAAAGACATTTCAAAACTTCCACTCTTCTCAAGTGGAGAATTATTAGATTAAACAAAGCTTTGCAAAAGTTAAATTATAAAATATGGGCTCTACTATGCCCTTTAAAGAATATAACAAGTTTAAATCATAAATCCAGCTCTCACTTAATACAAAACAAAAGGAATAAAATAACTAACTACATCCACGATCCTACTCACTTCACTCATCCACAAATTCTCTCCGAATCATCGCAAATGCCCAAAACCCGAGTCAAGCATCACCAACATCAACAAGAACTCATCATCATCAACATCATCTTTATCAACAACAAAACCTGTAAAAAGATAACAACAACAAGAATGAGCCGAAGCCCAGTACACAGCAACACAATCACACATGGAGTGACACACGAGCTTAACTAAATGCAAATGCAACAATCACAAGTTATTATCTTTCTTTAAAGTAAACAAATCAACACGGGAGTATTCAAACTCCGGGCAACAAGGATAGTGGGGAATCCTGAGTAACAACCTTGACGCTCAGGGTTGATATAAGTAGTTCGGATACTTATACCGTTCTAGATAATTTTACAGAAAACACCTAAATCTACCATGCCCAATCTGAGCAGGGTGCCGCTCCCCGAACCGGATACCAATTCCATCCCAGGCTCACCCAATCTGTGAGGGGGCGCCCCTAGGCACTCATGCCACTCTGGGCAGGGATTGGATTTAACGGCGTAAAACACAAATCAACACTCACAATTAAGTTTTTTTTTTCTTAATATATATAGTTTTCATAAATGCCTATCCTAACACAGAGACAAGCTAGTTACTGCGTACCTTATATAAGATTGCCTGTAAGAAAAGCATGAACCCCAATGACGATGTCCACTACTTGACAGAAACTCAAATGAGTTTATTTCCTTTTGTAAAAGATCCACTAACTCCTTACAAAACAATTAAAAAACCAATCAATTAAACTAGCTCAATCTAATCAATTACTATGTCATCTATACCAAATTCTATTAAGATCCTATTTGAGCAGACACTAATGTGGAACCCCACTATGGCTACGATAAATCGGCCCGTCAAAGTATGGACGGTTCTCCTTTGTCTGTCAAAGTATTTCTTTTCACTTTGATTATGGTTTCTTATCCACAATGCATCAACAAAACATTTATATTAAAAAAACATATAAATCCAAAACAATTAAACATTCGAAACAATATATTCCTCATGTTATTCAAAGATCACCCTAACACATTCATTTAACCCAATTATTTGTTACTAACCCATTTTAGCTTAACATTAGCCAAATTGATTAGAATTAGTCATTTGATTCATTTACCAAGTCAAATTGATTAACCTTAGCCATTTAATTCAAAAGCCAAGCCAAGAGGATTAAACTTAAGAAATCTAGTTCATTTTGGTTTAATTGAGTTCATTAAGTCAAACTCATTAGAATTAATCATTTAATCTAATTACTAAGCCAAAGTAATTAAACTAACTCAATCTAATTTATTTTAACTCATTCAAGTTCATTTAGTCAAGTTGAACTTAGATTGTAACTAGATTCATTTTATGTAAAACTCTCATATTTAGCTCAATTATTCATTAAATCTATAAATCTATCTAAATCATGTTTAATTATATCACTAAATCATCATTACACATCAAATATTATTTATCCATCTCATTTTATGTCAAAAAGATCCATTTGTTCAAGTAAATACACATAAAACAATCTATAACAAGTTTTTAGCTTAGCTTGAAAAATGTATCAGTTGGAAAGAATTAAAATTTAAGCACTGATATGTTTCGAATTTGCAAAAACTCAAAACATAAAAATTGTAGATCTCTTTCTTATCTTTCCAATACAACTTAAATCACCTCAATCAGAGATCAGATGAAAAAGTTATAGCTAAAATACGAAGAGGCTACAAAACTGGGAAAAGTTGCAAAACGAACGCCGACTTTCAACACCGGCAGCGTAAATTAAAAATTTGCCAGCGTTAGAGCTCCACCAATCTGGTCCCCAAATGACTCCCCAACACCGCCAAATTTTGTACATACGCCGGCAGCGTTGATTCAACACCAGCAGCGTTGAATGCCGGCGTACATGCATTACGCTGCTGTCAAATTTTCCCCTGTTTTCATTTTGCAAAAACCATTTGTTCAAAATGTTTCAAACTTCTCCAAATTCATTTCAAGCTTCTTAAAACTTGTTATTTGATCTCAATACTCTAATAAACACAAACTCCCACTTCAATCCATCAAACATCACTATAATCATCATAAACAACTTCAAACCCCAATTTCACTATTCATCCTCTTTTTCACCATTTCCAACTTCCATCAAACATTAAACTAACAAATACAAACTTAAACAACACTTCTCAACTCATGTATAACATTAATACAACATTTAAGCTCTAATTCATAAAGAAAATAACAATTTACAAAGTATACTTAGCTTTAGAGAAGAAAAGAAGTTGAAGCTCATCCTCTAGCTCGGTTTTCTCTATCTAATTCATCTCCTAATCTTGATTCATCCTCTAGTTGGCTTTGATCTTGAGATTCAAGCCTTGAATTTGGAGAAAGAAAGAAAGAAAGAAAGAAGAAGAAGAAGAAAGAAGAAGAAGAAGAAGAAAGAAAAAAGGAAACGTAAAGAAAAAGAGAAAAGGAAAGGGATGGCAGCAAAAGGGAAATAAAAGAAAAAGAAAGGATAAACTAAATATATATATACTAGAAATAGGATATAAGTTTAGAACTATCAGATCAATATCTATAGTTCCAGAAGTATTTAAAAGATGATTTCTGAACCGATATGTTACAAATTAAGATCTTATAATAAGAACTTAATTTAGGAATTTAATTTGGATACAAAGATATTAAATTTGAGTTCGGGTTTAAGAACTGATATTTTTATTCAAGCAAATGAACTCAAATTTTACTGAGATTTAGGAATTAGTGTTTAGGCTAAGAATCAAGAGTTTAGGAATTCTCTAAACACTTTGATGACATGTTTAGGGAATTTGAAACTCAAATCTTAAACCAACTTAATTATTAGGTAATTAAATTATATCAACTTGTCTATTTAAATCCTATAGTTCAATTTAGTCATTTAAATATGTCTAAAACCAATTTCTATTTTAGGTGAAGAGTTGGGGTATTTCAGTTAAATGACTGCCATTACTAGTCATGCCATGAAATGTTGGGTGGGTTATTCATAACCTTGTTATTTCTTTTTCCTTGTTCTTGTTAGTTTGCATAAAAATTAACTTGTTAAGTTAAATAAAAATATTAATCCAAAAAAGAATTTCTATTAAAATTAGCATGATAAATAGTTTGTATAAAAATTACTGACATGTTTTTATATTTGCGGGCCTCAACAGTTTCTAGGTTTTTAGTTGGATCATGACATTAGTTTTTGCAATGTCATATTATGAACGAAATTGTGAATGGTTAATTTGTTTCAGTTTCCCAAAACTGAGATTTGATTGTAGTAATGATATAACACGAGTTCGCAAGCCACCAGTTTGGACTAAGGATTATATCACAAAGGGATTTACAAATACATGCAAATCATAAATTGTAACTAGATTGTAACTAGAATATAGTTGTTAGTTACAAAATAGAATAACAGATTGTAACAGATTCAACAGTGGAACAGATCTGGAAATAAACAGTTGAAACAGATCTGGGAAACAATACATAAATACAAGATATCAAGGCAGAAAAAGTAGCTTTTACCCTGCCGAGCAAACACGTATGTGTCTTGGAGCCTTGCTAAGCTCGAATTAGCATCATTTTCCTCCTGTCATCTAGCAAAACAGTAAAACACATTAGAACTAGCTAGGGTTTATAGGTCAAGTCGTTGAGAGTGAAAATATGACAAAAAGAGAGTGTTTGACCATGTGATTGGAGGCGCGAGGAAGAGAGATAAAGGGAGAGTAGACGTGAAAGGTATTAGGTATTCACGTGGGCTAGGCCGAAACAATATTTAAGGCCTAATATTTGATGCTCTCGTCCCGGCATCAATGGCGACAACAAGAACACAAGCATCTCAACAGGAGGAATTTTCCAAATTACGGTCATTAGTGTTTTCTATTGTAGAATCGGTCAACAAGATGCAGCAGCAGGTGCAAGAACAGTCAAATGCAAACAAGGATATGCAACATTCTATTCATCAATTACAGGAACAAATGCAGACAACTGCTTTGAATCAGAACCATAATACTACATCTCAAGATCAGAATTTCCATGGTTCATCACTTTTAGTGACAGAGAATATGCTTAATGGAATGGAATTGGAGATTCTAACTTTTAAAGGAGACGATCCTTTAAGATGGATATTTCAAGCATAGAAATTCTTTAATTTTCATGGTGTTCCTGAAGAGCAGCGATTGATCATCACTTCCTTTGCATTCAAGGGACGAGCATTAAAATGGTATGAGTGGATGGAGCAAAATGGTCAAATTTCAACATGGCAAGTGTTTTTGAAATCATTAAAGGCTTGATTTGGTCCTTCAGATTATGATGATGTTCAAGGTACTCTTTTTAAACTTGTACAGATAAGTACTGTTGATAGCTACCAGGCTGAATTTGAAGCTTTGTCTACTAGAATTGTGGGTTTATTAGATAAATTTTTGTTGAGTTGTTTTGTTTCGGGATTAAAACCGTCTATTAGGAGAGAAGTCCAGATTGCTAGGCCTGATAACATGGAACATGCATTGTGGCTAGCAAAAATGCATGAATCAAAATTAGCTGATATGAATTACATGCCTAAGTCGACAATTTTTCCTAAATCATCATCATTGTCGCATTCCAATACTTTGCAATTTTCAAAACCTGCTATATCTACTGCTAGCAATCAGATTGCATCATCATCTAAACCCACACTTCCTATTCAGAAGTTGACAAAGGAAGAAATACATGAGCGAAGAGAAAAGGGGTTATGCTTTAATTGTGATGAGAAGTATCATCGAAATCACAAATGTAAAGCCAAATTTTTTTATCATGATAAGTGATATTGAGGATGAATCTGTTTTCAAGGACATGTCACAACTTGACCAGTAGTCCACCCCTATTGTCAGTATAGATGATTGTACTATCAGTTACCATGCAATGTCTGGCACTAATATCCCCATAACAATACGTTTTAAGGGTATTATTAACAATAAATCAGTTGCTATCTTAGTGGATTCTGGGAGTACACATAATTTTGTACAATCCAGACTGGTCAAGTATTTGAATTTGACAGTCACTCAATCACCTTCGTTTAATGTACTTATTGGTGATGGAACAAAGATGTCTAGTGAGGGTACTTGTGAGGATGTGCAGTTTCATATTCAAGGGGTGTTATTCATGGACACATTTCATGTGTTACCTATACAAGGCACTAAATTGGTTTTGAGAGTGCAATGGTTGCAGCTTTTAAGGCCTATCACCATTGATTATAGTCAGTTGACTATGCAATTCAAT
The DNA here is from genome assembly GCA_024138025.1 of Combretum micranthum. Lineage (NCBI taxonomy): Eukaryota > Viridiplantae > Streptophyta > Magnoliopsida > Myrtales > Combretaceae > Combretum > Combretum micranthum. The sequence continues at coordinate 981,483 of JAMXBD010000381.1, forward strand.
TATCAGGGTATTCTAGTTTCTTTACAAGGTGAACAAGAGATACTCATGGGTATTAATTAGCATCAGTTCAAGCGATTGGTGCAAATTGATGCCATTTTAGCTTGTTTTCAATTTGTGGCTCGGGAGTCTGTTAGTAACACATCTAGGGATTTCACCAGCAGCCAAGCCTTACGAGACTTGTTGGGCAAATATTCCCAAGTGTTTGAAGCACCTACATCATTCCCACCACTCAGGGATATTCAACACTAGATATACAATGAGGAAGGCAAAGGACCAGTAAATGTCAAAGCCTACAGATACCCACATTTCCAAAAGACAGAAATTGAAAAGCAAGTCAAGGACATGCTACAACAAGGAATCATCCAGCATAGTATTAGTCCTTATTCTTCCCCAGTGTTACTAGTGAAGAAGAAAGATGGTACATGGCGATTATGTATTGATTATAGAGCTCTCAATCATATTACTGTGAAGAATCAATTCCCTATTCCAACTATTGATGAGCTCTTTGATGAGTTACATGGTGCTTCGGTTTTCTCAAAATTGGATCTCAGAGCTAGGTATCATAATATTAGGATGCATCCTAGAGATATTGAGAAAACCGCTCTTCGGACACATGAAGGTCATTACTGTCGCGCCCCAGAGGGGTATCCTAAACATAACAGTCTGCCACATACTATATAAGACTCTCGAATTTCTAACCGAGCCCTTTGAGAGTCTTGTATCGATGTAAGGCGTCCCTTTATGACAATAGAATACTCTATTCGATGCAGTTAAGAAGTTTAATGTGGCATTCGATAGCCTTAGATGATAAATCAAAACACATACATAAAGTTACAAAGTCTAAGGGGCATTTCCCTGCAAAAGAATATTAAGGTTCATTACAGTCATCCAGAGTCTGTTTGGTTTCCTATGGAAGTTTAACCAAAACTGAAATAAACTTCTAAAGGAAACGCCTAGCTCCGGTACCTGAGCTGTAGCCTGCTTTGGCTTAAGCCAAATGAACTCATGCTGCAACAAGTAAAAACTATAGGGGCATAGGCTAACTAGCTTAGTGAGTGAAAACTTCCATATCACAATTTCAACAAAACATTCAAGCAAGTGATTAATCAATCAAGTGGAATGCATCAAACACGTGAGTTCAACAAACATTTGACCAATCGGAAATCATATGTGGATGGACTTGCGCCCTCCATCCCAGGTTAGCAGATTAACGAATCCTGCGGTATGATGCCGTTTAGGCTCACGGTCAACCAAGTCATATATATTCGTTTTATGGATCACGATTTACTAACATATTCATTTTATGGATCACGATTAACCAACATCTTCGTTTTATGGATCAAGTAAAACCAACCAATGCTAATGCTCCATCCCCATCGTGATATGAATGAGTTCAAGTTTATAATTGAGGTCTAATAATTGATTAATCCAATTCTTTTAGGTGACCAAGCAATACTCGCAGACAATCAATTCAAGCTCCTCTTTATACAAGCAATGAAATATCACCTAGCTTCGATATTCTTTAAATTCAACTTTACATATCAACAGCAGACAAATATAATTCCCAAATAACCCCATCATGCATATTCACTTTTGTTTTCGCTTAGCAACTAGTGCATCTATCACCACAATCACAAGCAATAATTGAAATTTGGAAGTAATACTCACTCGGCCATGGTATGCCGGTCTCTTAGTAATAATAATCGGGTGGTAGGGATTCGTCGTTCTCGGGATTACCTACCAAATAAGAATAACCTAACGAGAACTTTATCACTTAACTAATTCAAACTATGTATCTAAACTAAACAAAATCGTGATTCTCGCTATTTGCAGAAGTTTCAACTTAAAAAGGCCATAACTTGGTCATTTTAACTTAGAATTTCGCAAATTTTATATCGATTTCTATCTACTTTAAAAGATCTATCTATTTCTAATATTAATTCTAAGTTTTGAAAACATTTAGGTCACGGCACAGAGGGATCAGATCTGTTCTGTAACTTTTCCATTTCGGAAAAATTGTTTTGCACTTGATCGAAATGTATCTAGTTGATGATTCATGTGCATATAAAATATGAATGAGTTCCTAATATGAATGACATGTGATGAGTTCAATAGATGCATGATCTTGATGATTTTTGAAAATGAAACTTTAAGAACTCCTAATTCTTACAAGACTCCACAATAGTTACTTCTTAAAAATCCAATTCTTCCAATTTGGCATCTCACTAGTGTTTTAGGATTTCATTCCAAGAAATTTCTTGTTATCTAAATAAAAATGAGTCTTCATCATCTATACTATCCAAGACCTTCATTTCTATATAAAAATTTACATTTTTCACTTTGCAAGTATGTTTTTAAACAAGCTTTTCACAAAAATTAGAATTTTGGAAAAATTCGTTTCTTGCATGTTTCCTTTGAGAAAACTTGTTTAATGCATCAAAATTTAAAGCTTTACTATATCTATTACCTAAGGACTTCATTTAACACATAAAACATGCAATTTGAGCTTGAATACTAGGTGATTACATAGGCATCATCCCAAGTTACGAATTTAACAAATTGGACACTAACTCAAAATTTTCTATCTTAATTCCACTACCTGTTTTACACATTACTGATGTCTAAACTCATTTCAACTTATAAAAATAATTACTAGAGATACCTATTACTTATACCCTTCATTTTTCATGTAAAATATGAGTTTCAAAGTGGTTTCAATGGTTTTTAAAATAGGTATAGAAAATCATCCGAATTTTTCCCTTGAACATTTTTAACAAAAATCTTTTCTTTTCAAGTTCCTTGTCTTGTCTTACTAAAGATCTACCAAATATCACATTTATATATACAAGACATGAACATTAATGCATGAAAATACAAAATATTCATATGAACATGAATGTCAAGAAAAATATGAGTGTCTACATACTATATCTACAACTTATAGCACATGAAAATGAGTTTAAAGACATGAACATATATCTTTCATGAAAGATCTCTACTTTCATATGCATGAACATAATGAAACTTCAACAAAAACTCATAAAACACAAGATCTACTCTTGTAATGGCTTGAGATTCATGTATTAATGTTTTCTTATCCCTAGCATTTGCTCATTGGGATTTTTAAGTGAAAGCACACAAAAATACTCTTGCCATTACAAGATTAAGTAGAGATAAAGGTTGAAATCATCACCTAAAAGAAGATTTGGAGAAGAAAAGAAGAAGAAATGGACTTGTGAATGTGTGTGTGAGGAGGGGGGTGTCACGACACAATGGAGAGAAAAGAGAGAGTTTTGTTCTTTGTAAATTTTTAAATAGTAAAAATGAAGAGAGAGAGTGAAAATGAGTTTATATATTAAGTGATTTAAGGTTTATTTGTATTAAAAAGGAGTAAAATAACACAAATAGAGGAAAAAGGGGGAGGGGTGCGCCGGCTACTAGAGGGAAGGGAGGGAGTGAGAGTTGATTTTTTTATCAAATTTGAAATTTAAGTAATAAAATGTAATAATTAAGTAGGAAACAAAATTTTTTTGGAAAAGAAAATATAATGAGTAGTTGTAAGGATGTAAGAATAGGGTATGGGTAGTGTGTAGTGTAGGTTGTATTTGTGAATAGTGGCAAATAGTAGACAAGACATCTACTTTATCTGTAGTAAAGAAAATATGGGAAAAATGATATAACTGTAATTTTTATAGCCCAGAAAATTATAAAATTTATATTTTTGAAATCCTTATAAAATTTCGGTTCTAGTGAATATTCCAGAATATTTTTTCTGAGTTTCTTGTCTTGGGGCTCGTTTTTCCGTAATGGAGCTCGGAAAGGCCCGTAATAAAAAATTTTCCGAAATTAAAACTTTCTAAGGTTTGAAATATACTTTAAAACAATAATTCACATTAATTTAATTTATAAAACTTATTTTGTTATGAAACCGAAGGAAAGCCTGATTTAGGGTTTCTAAGCTTCTCTCACTAAGCTTGAATTAGATCGATTTAGGGTTTTGCTTTTTGACTCCCGGAATTTACTTGAGCACTAAGAAAACCGGGGTTTACAACCTCCCCACTTTAAACAGAGTTTTGTCCTCAAAACTGAACTGACATACCTTGTCCTTCAAATAACTCGGGATACTTCTTTCGGATTTCCTCCTCAGCTTCCTAAGTTGCTTCGTCGAAGGCATGATTCCTCCACAATACTTTAACGTAATGATTATCCTTATTCCGTAGCCTTTGGGTTTTCTTATCCAATATCCTTATGGGGTGTTCTTCATATGTTAGATTTTCCTTTAGCTGTATAGTTTTCAACTCCAAAATCCTCTCCGGGTTAGGCACATACTTTCTCAAAACTGACACGTGGAATACGTTGTGAATCCCAGACAAATTTAGTGGTAAAGCTAGCCGATACGCTAGATCTCCGACTCTTTCCAAAATTTTAAAGGGTCTAATATATCTCAGGCTCAACTTCTCTTGTGTACGCATTCTTTTTATACTCTTAATTGGACCTATCTTTAGGTACACATGGTCACCTATTTTGAATTCGAGTTCTCTTCTTTTCAAATCTGCCCAGCTCTTTTGTCTATCCTAAGCCTCTTTCATCTTTCGCTGGATTACTCTCACCTTATCGGCTGCTTCTTGTACCAATTCTGGCCCGATCGCTATCTTTTCCACTTCGTCCCAAAACAAAGGGGATCTACAACGTCGCCCATACAAGGCTTCATAGGGTGGCATCTGAATAGTCGAGTGGTAGCTGTTATTGTAAGCAAACTCGATAAGATGTACATGACTATCCCAACTTCCTTTGAATTCCAAGGCACAAGCTCTCAACATGTCTTCCAGGGTTTGGATCGTTTGCTTAGACTGTCCATCGGTCTGAGGGTGATATGCCGTACTGACGTGTAATTTGGTACCCAAACTCTTTTGCAGGCTTGTCCAAAACTTAGACACAAATCTTCGGTCTCTATCCGAAATAATCCCTGCTGGTATGCCATGTAATCGCACAATTTCCCGAATGTAGATCTTAGCTAGCTTTTCCATTGAATAAGTTATGTTTATGGGTAAGAAGTGTGCTGACTTGGTTAATCGGTCCACTATTACCCATACAGCATCACAACCGAAGGAAGTTTTTGGGAAACCACACACAAAATCCATGACTATCTGATCCCACTTCCATTCGGGGATAGGTAAAGGCTTTAACAATCCACCTGGCCTTTGGTGCTCTACTTTCACTTGTTGGCAAACCGGACACTTCACAACATAATCTGCTACATCTCTCTTCATGCCGTTCCACCGATAGTGGCTTTTCAAATCTTGGTACCTCCTAGATGCATGGTATAACGAGAGTTATGGGCTTCACTCATTATTTCCTTTCTCAACTCCTCATCTTCTAGCACACACAACCTTCCCTTCATTCTAATCATATTCTCGTCGTCTACTGTAAAGTCCAGGTATTTTCCTACTTGGGTTTCCTTTTTAATCTTTTGTATCACCTCGTCATATCTTTGGGCTTCCTTGATTCTTTCTATTAGGGTTGGTTCCAATGCCAGATTAGCTATCTCAAGCTCTGCACTTTGGTCTATGAACTCAATCTTCAATCTCTCAAAATCCCTAATAAGATCTCTTTGACTTGTGATCAAGGCAGCTACTTCCCCATAATTTTTTGACTTAGGGCATCGCAACTGCATTAACCTTCCCTGGACAGTAGTTTATTCCCAAATCATAATCTTTTATTAGTTCCAACCATCTCCTTTGTCTCATGTTTAATTCCTTTTGTGTGAACAGATACTTAAGGCTCTTATGATCCGTATATCTCACACCTCTGTCCATAAATAGTGTCTCCAAAGTTTCAAAGCGAAGACAACCGCGGCCAACTCTAGATCATGCGTGGGGTAGTTTTGCTCGTGGGGTCTAACTGTCGAGAGGCATAGGCAATAACTTTCCCTTCTTGCATTAATACGCATCCAAGGCCATTCCTTGAAGCATCACTATGCACGTATAGGATTTTTGGGTCGGTAGAACCAAGATCGGTGCTGATACCAACCGTTGCTTCAACTCTTGAAAACTCTTCTCTTTTGTCCGTCCAAAGGAATTTCTCATTCTTTTGGGTCAACTGAGTTAGTGGCTTGGCTATTTTCGAAAAATCTTTCACAAACTTGGTAGTAGCCAGCCAATCCCAAGAAACTTCTCATCGGTAACCGTTTGTGGCTGTTTCCATTCACTAGCCTTAATCTTCTCGGGTCAACTGATTCCTTCTCCAGTTACCACATGTCCAAGAAAAGATATTCTATCCAACCAAAAATCACATTTGGACAATTTGGCGTACAACTTATTCTCCTCAAGGTTTGCAATGCCAATCGAAGATGTTCTTCGTGTTGTTCCTTAGTCTTAGAATATATCAGGATATCATCTATGAAGACTATTACACACTTATCCAAAAGTGGCTTGTAATCTGTTCATGATCCATAAATGCAGCTGGTGCATTGGTCACCCAAACGACATCACCAAAAACTCGTAATGTCCATAACGAGTACGAAAAGCGTCTTTGGTACATCCTCAGGCTTTATTCTTAACTGATGGTATCCGAACGTAGATCAATGGTGAGAACACATGCTCCTTGCAGTTGGTCAAACAAATCGTCGATTCTTGGCAAAGGATATCGATTCTTGATGGTCACCTTATTTAACTCACGGTAATCGATACACAATCTCATTGATCCATCCTTTTTCTTTACGAACAGGACAGTGTGCCCCATGGCGACACACTTGGTCTTATGAATTTTGATCCAAGAGTTCTTGTAATTGAGTCTTTAACTCTTTTAACTGGCCGGTGCCATCCGGTATGGTGCTTTGGATATGGTTCGGTGTTTGGAGCTAAAACAATCTCAAAATCAATTTCCCTCTTTGGTGGTAACCCAGGCAAAATCTCTGGAAACACATCCAAATACTGTTTACCACGGTATATCCTTTTCCTCTCGAGTTTCCTCTTCATCCAAGATACCTTCGATAGGTACTATCTCTTCATCCTCCATCATCAATTCAAAGAGTTTAATCCAAACTTTCTTGGAACTAGGGTTTCTCCTACGAACTCCACTTCTCCTCCGATTGATCATAGAAAACCATCCTCTTTTGGCAATCCACTACAGCTTTTACCTGCTTAACCAGTTCATGCCAAGGATAACTTCGTATTTGTTCCCAATATTATTAAATCACTTTTCGAGTGGTGTCCTTGAATTTCCAATGGGCAATCCTTTATTATTCTCGAGTCGACACAACACTTCCGTAGGTGTCTTAATCTCAGCTAACAGTAGTTGTGGCTATAGGTAATCCAAGTTGATTAGCCAAACTAGTGGTGATGAACGAATGTGTCGCTCCCATGTCAAACAAAACATAAGCCTCCATTTTATTCACCCGTATGTGTCCTATGGTCAACAAACATCCATCACTTCTCAACCCTAAAACACTCTCATAGCTACCTACATGGGGTTTTTAACTTCCAGCTTATCCATAAACAGGTTTCAATTTAATACAGAAAACAATTATAATAAATAACTTTTAAGAGGGTATTGCTACTGACCTGTCACCAGACCGCTATCCACGCTGTCACTTTGATCCATGGCTGCTAATTCCACCTCCTCATCTTCATCTTCCTCGAACATCCACTGGCCTTCGAAGTTATAAAGTCTCATCCCATGCATAGCCGAAGCTGCACGGCTCCCACTTTTACTACCTGACCTCATAGGGTTGGTATTGCTCGAAGTCCCGAAGGGTCGAGCGGCCACACTTTTCCGTTGCGAGCTTTGAGAGGCCAAGTGCCCCTTCTCCTTACAAATGAAACAAGTCACGGCCATCTTCTTTGGGCATGTATAAACCATATGGCCAGAATCGCCGCAAAAATAACATTTGTTTTTTAGCATTGGGCATTGCCTAGGGACATGAGTCCCTTTGCATTTCCAACCAGTGACATTGACCTTAAACTGAGTCAGCCTTCCACTAGCATCATCCTTAAATCCCTGGTACGGTTTGTACCTCTTTCCTTTAAATCCTGAGCTTGAGGCGTCGAATGGCCTTTTCCCGAATACTCTTTTATAGGGTTCCTGTTATTTCCTTTTCCTAGCTCCTTCAATCACTCGAGCCTTTTCTACCAACTCAGGGTAGGTTCTCACTCCAAATTCTTCCAGCTTGATCTGTAACTCCTCATCCAGACCTCCCAAGAATACTGTTTCTTCAATTCCTCACTATCCCTGAAGGATTCAGGTGTATTGCAGCAAGTGAACTCAGTTTCATATTGTTCCACGGTTCTTCCCTTTTGCTTAACATGGAGGAAGTCCGCACTATACTTCACTCTTAAGCTGGAGGGAAAATAATTTTCCAAGAATTCCGGGGAAGATTCCCATGTAACGTGGAGCCAAGCTTCTTCTTTTAGAGTCCCACCAGACCCCGCATTGTATCTCAACATATGTTCCATATTCCATTGTAAATAGGGTGGGATCTCATAAGCAGCAAAAGATCGCTCAATCTGAGCTAACCAATCCTCAGCTCATCGGGTTTACCAAATGCCCATCAAAATAGGTTACTTTTAATGAAGTCCGGCAAGGAGCTTCGATGTTCCTTCGGTATGGTGGAGGTGGTGGTAAGGGCACATTGTAGGAATGCTCCTCCTGTGGAGTAGGTGCTTCAGTAGTCACTTCCGGTGATCTGCAGGTGTGGTGGAAGCGGAGCAGAATCCGACACTTTGTCCTTGGTGCGGGTTCTGATTTGGATTTTGGTTCTGGATGAATGTATTTAAAAGATTGGCCAACTGCCCAATTCATTCATCACATCACTGCTGGTTCTGGGGTGCTACTCCTTGCGGATTTGGTTGAGGTACGACAGGTTGGTCGGCTTCGTTGGAGAGATTCTTGCTCCGATTCCGAATCCGTGGTTTCGTCTGTTTACACATTGTTTAATAACTCTTAGTATCTTTTTAACGTTTTCAACTTTGAAGGAGTTAATTTGTCAAACAAAGTTCAAAATTTGGAGGGAATTCGAAAATAAAAATTTCTGAAAGGAAATAAATCTCATAAAACTTCACATACTCATGAGGAAAAACAAAGAATTCATACATAAAGAAATAATTTGCAAATTCAAAATAATGACATGAATGAATGAGTGCTCATGCAGTTTATATGTGGTTAATGCTCTTTATGTCTAATGTCTAACATGCTTGATTCTCATAACTTCTTTCTTTTAAAATAAACATGATCCTTTATTACTTTCGCGAGCCATACAAAAATTTACATCGGAGATTTTTGTTCATAAAATTTGGCTAGCTGCATTCTAGTTCCAATTCTAAACATTTTTCCCTGTTTCCGGAAAACAAAACAAAATACAAGGAAAAAGAAAGAACAAAATACTAAACTATCTAGATATCCTAAGGCAAATTGGCATCCCGCATTGCCTGCTACAAAAGAAAAAAAAAGAAAAGACTTCACTTGGACTTCATGGGTTGAGCTATCATTTCAACCTTCACTCATCACTAGCATCATTAGAGGTCGAACTAGAGGGTCGTCCCCTACAGGAAGAACCACCATCATCCTGATGTACAAACAAACTAAGGTACTCTCTCACATTCATCCTCTGCCTCCTAGCGGGTCGGATTAAAGCCTCTTGGTCTTGCTCCTCACTTTCCTCCTCTCTTTCTATCCCTTGCTCCTCTCTCGGGTTCACTTCTTCCTCTTCATCTCTTGCTTCAGGTTCATCCACTTGGTTTTCCACTATCTCTGGTTCTCTCCTAAATCCATCACCTACATTTTCCACTTGCATGGGCTCGGGAGCCACGGGTTCTAATACTGCCACATCAAGCACAGGAGGATGTTCACCCTCAATGTAAACGTCCCTCCATAACAGGGGATCTACCTCAGGCTCTACCCTCCCACTATTAGGAATCTCCAAAACTCGATTAAAATCCCACACAAACTGATTAGGTTCTGGATTTACTTCCCTTCCTTCGCTTATTAGGGGGGGGGGGGGGGGGGGGGGGGGGGGGGGTGGGGTTTGGGCACTACATTCTCTTCCCAATTAGGATCCTCCTTAGGCCTCCTCTTCTTCTTCTTCCTCCACTTCCTCCTTGGCCTCAATACCCACTCCATTCACAGGTGCATTATTTAATTGCATACCTATATCACTAGCTGGTGGAGGTGGAATGATTGCACGTGGTGGAATAATATATAAATAAATCGCATGCCATGTAATGTGAATCCATGCATCAGCTATGTTCCAATCGGGGTGGTCATGCAAATTATCATGAGTATAAACATATAAGGGACCTAGAGGGATCCATACTCTAAAGTCTGGAGGGGTCGGGTTTCCCTCATTCTTTAAAATAAAAGTAGCTTCTTTAGTCATGGGCTCGTGCCCATATTCTACCATGATTCGTTCTAAAGTATAGATTGTCTCCAACTTGGTCCAATTTCTCCTCCCCATAGGGTCGTATCTCAACTAGTCAACCACAGCGGCTCATCTTGTATACCTTAATCCTTCCTTCCACAATCTGAACATTTCCCCTATAGTCCGGGGATTCCTTGCTAATGCAAAATCCTCACATAGCTCTCTCAGTCTTAATCTGTATTCCACAAGGGTCTCATCTGTCCTTTTTGTAAAATTACTAGCTCGTTCCTGGGTCTCACCCAAGGAGACCTACATCAAGAGAAGACTCCTAATTAGACTAACAGAGAAAAATGTTTTCAACTCCATTTTAACCTATTAGTTAACTTCTAGGTTCGATTTCTTTTGATTCTATTGTCTTGCTTTATAACCTATTGCTTTGATACCAACTTAAATTGTTACGCCCCAGAGGGGTATCCTAAATGTAACAGTCCGCTACATACTATATAAGACTCTCGAATTACTAACCGAGCCCTTCGGGAGTCTTGTATCGATGTAAGGCATCCTTTTACGACAATAAAACACTCTATTTGATGGAGTTAAGAAGTTTAATGTGGCATTCGATAGCCTTAGATGATAAATCAAAACACATACATAAAGTTACAAAGTCTAAGGGGCATTCCTCCGCAAAAGAATATTAAGGTTCATTACAGTCATCCAGAGTCTTTTTGGTTTCCTGTGGAAGTCTAACCAAAACTGAAATAAACTTCTAAAGGAAACGCCTAGCTCTGGTAACTGAGCTGTAGCCTGCCTTGGCTTAAGCCAAATGAACTCGTGCTGCAACAAGTAAAAACTATAGGGGCGTAAGCTAACTAGCTTAGTGAGTGAAAACTTCAATATCACAATTTCAACAAAACATTCAAGCAAGTGATTAATCAATCAAGTGGAATGCATCAAACACGTGAGTTCAACAAACATATGACCAGCCGAAAATCATATGTGGATGGACTTGAGCCCTCCATCCCGGGTTAGCAGATTAACGAATCCTGGGGTACGACGCCGTTTAGGCTCACAGTCAACCAAGTCATATATATTCGTTTTATGGATCACGATTAACGAACAGATTCATTTTATGGATCACGATTAACCAACATATTCGTTTTATGGATTACGAAAAACCAACCAATGCTAATGCTCCATCCCCATCGTGATATGAATGAGTTCAAGTTTATAATTGAGGTCTAATAATTGATTAATCCAATTCTTTTAGGTAACCAAGCAATATTCACAGACAATCAATTCTAGCTCCTCTCTATACAAGCAATGAATTATTACCGGGCTTCAATATTCATTAAATTCAACTTCACATATCAACAGCAGACAAATATAATTCCCAAATAACCCCATCATGCATATTCACTTTTGTTTTCACTTAGCAACTAGTGCATTTATCACTACAATCACAAGCAATAATTAAAATTTGGAAGTAATACTCACTCGGCCATGGTACGTCGGTCTTTTAGTAATAATAATCGGGTGGTAGGGATTCGTCGTTCTCGGGATCACCTACCAAATAAGAATAACCTAACGAGAACTTTATCACTTAACTAATTCAAACTATGCATCTAAACTAAACAAAATCGTGATTCTCACTATTTGCGGAAGTTCCAACTTAAAACAGCCATAACTTGGTTATTTTGACTCGGAATTTTATGAATTTTATATCGATTTCTATCTACTTTGAAAGATCTATCTATTTCTAATATTAATTCCAAGTTTTGAAAACATTTAGGTCATGGAACAGAGGGATCGGATCTGTTCTGTAACTTTTCCATTTCCGAAAAATTGTTTTGCACTTGATTGAAATATATCTAGTTGATGATTCATGTGCATATAAAATATGAATGAGTTCCTAATATGAATGACATGTGATGAGTCCAATATATGCATGATCTTGATGATTTTTGAAAATGAAACTTTAAGAAATCCTAATTCTTACAAGACTCCACAATAGTTACATCTTAAAAATCCAATTCTTCCAATTTGGCATCTCATAAGTGTTTTAGGATTTCATTCATAGAAATTTCTTGTTATCTAAATAAAAATGAGTCTTCATCATCTATACTATCCAAGAACTTCATTTCTACATAAAAATTTACATTTTTCACCTTGCAAGTATGTTTTTAAACAAGCTTTTCACAAAAATCCGAATTTTGGAAAAATTTGTTTCTTGCATGTTTCCTTTGAGAAAACTTGTTTAATACATCAAAATTTAAAGCTTTACTATATCTATTCTCTAAGGACTTCATTTAACACATAAAACATGCAATTTGAGCTTGAATACTAGGTGATTACATAGGCATCATCCCAAGTTACGAATTTAACAAATTGGACACTAACTCAAAATTTTCTATCTTAATTCCACTACCTGTTTTACACATTACAGATGTCTAAACTCATTTCAACTTGTAAAAATCATTACTTAGAGATACCTATTACTTATATCCTTCATTTTTCATGTAAAATATGAGTTTCAAAGTGGTTTCAATGGTTTTTAAAATAGGTATAGAAAATCATCCGAATTTTTCCCTTGAACATTTTTAACAAAAATCTTTTCTTTTCAAGTTCCTTGTCTTGTCTTACTAAAGATCTACCAACTATCATATTTATATATACAATACTAAGCTTTTATGAACATTAATGCATGAAAATACAAGATATTCATATGAACATGAATGTCAAGAAAAATATGAGTGTCTACATACTAGATCTACAACTTATAGCACATGAAAATGAGTTTAAAGACATGAACATATATCTTTCATGAAAGATCTCTACTTTCATATGCATGAAAATAATGAAACTTCAACAAAAACTCATAAAACACAAGATCTACTCTTGTAGTGGCTTGAGATTCATGTATTAATGTTTTCTTATCCCTAGCATTTGCTCATTGGGATTTTTAAGTGAAAGCACACAAAAATACTCTTGCCATTACAAGATTAAGTAGAGATAAAGGTTGAAATCATCACCTAAAAGAAGATTTGGAGAAGAAAAGAAGAAGAAATGGACTTGTGAATGTGTGTGTGTGAGGAGGGGGGTGTCACGGCACAATAGAGAGAAAAGAGAGAGTTTTGTTCTTTGTAAAAATTTTGAAAGAGTAAAAATGAAGAGAGAGAGTGAAAATGAGTTTATATATTAAGTGATTTAGGGTTTATTTGTATTAAAAAGGAGTAAAATAACACAAATAGAGGGAAAAAGGGGAGGGGTGCACCGACCATTAGAGGGAAGAGAGGGAGTGAGAGTTGATTTTTTTTATCAAATTTGAAATTTAAGTAATAAAATGTAATGGATGTAATAATTAAGTAGGAAACAAAATTTTTTTGGAAAAGAAAATATAATGAGTAGTTGTAAGGATGTAAGAATAGGGTAAGGGTAGTATGTAGTGTAGGTTGTACTTGTGAATAGTGGCAAATAGTAGACAAGACATCTACTTTACAGGTAGTAAAGAAAATACGAGAAAAAGGTTATAAATGTAATTTTTATAGTCCGAAAAATTATAAAATTTATATTTTTGAAATCCTTATAAAATTTCGGTTCTAGTGAATATTCCAGAATATTTTTCTGAGTTTCTAGTCTCAGGGCTCGTTTTTCCGTTATGAAGCTCGGGAGGGCCCGGAATACAAAATTTTCCAAAATTAAAACTTTATAAGGTTTGAAATATACTTTAAAACAATAATTCACATTAATTTAGTTTATAAAACTTCTTTTGTTATGAAACCGAAGGAAAGCCAGATTTAGGGTTTCCAAGCTTCTCTCACTAAGCTTGAACTAGACCGATTTAGGGTTTCGCTTTTTGATTCCCTGAATTTACTTGACCACTAAGAAATCCGGGGTTTACAATTACAAGTTCCTTGTAATGCCATTTGGTTTAAGCAACGCTCCTGCTACTTTTCAAAGTATCATGAACAAAATTTTTTGGCCATTTTTTAGAAAGTTTATTATTGTGTTTTTTGATGATATTTTAGTTTACAGTATGACAGAAGCACAGCTTTTAGATCACTTGGATAAGGTCCTTCGCATATTGCTTGAAAATCAGTTTTATCTCAAGCAATCCAATTGCAGTTTTGGAGTGGCCACAATTGAGTATCTTGGCCATATTGTGTCTGTCCATGGGGTATAACTTGAGGATCAGAAGATTCAAGCTGTGATAAAATGGCCCATTCCTACTTCATTGAAGCAACTCAGAGCTTTTTTGGGACTTTCTGGGTATTATTGTTGGTTTATTAAAAGATATGCAACAATAGCAAGTCCTCTAACCGACTTATTACAGAAGGATTCTTTTCATTGGACTGATGCAGCTACAACATCTTTTGAGGAATTAAAGCAAGCTTTAGTTCAAGCTCCCATTTTAGCTTTGCTTAATTTTAAGGAGCCTTTTATATTGGAGACGGATGATTCTGGCTTAGGAGTTGGGGCTGTGTTGTCGCAACATAATAAGCCAGTATATTTTGATCACAGAGTATTTTTAATTCCTCAATCGGCTCTTATTCAACCATTATTGACAGAATATCATGTTTCTCCTAGTTCTGGGCATTTCGGTTTTTTGAAGACATTTAAACGAATTTCTTCAGATTTTTTTGGGAGGGTATGTGGTCGATGGTAAAGCAGTTTGTTCGAAACTGTCAGACTTGTAAATAAGTCAAGTATTCTACCAGAAGTCCATCTGGACTCTTACAACCATTGCCAATTCCAGATCGCATATGGGAAGACATTAGCATGGATTTTATCACTAGTCTTCCTAAATCCCAAGGCTTTACTGTGATATTGGTAGTGGTAGATTGACTCACTAAATATTTTCATTTAGGAGCATTTGATACTCACTACACAGCACCTAAAGTGGCTTCATTGTTCTTACATATGGTGGTCAAGTTACATGGTTATCCCCGATCTATAGTATCCGACAGAGACTCGGTATTCATGAGTTCTTTTTGGAAAGAAATCTTTACATTGAGTGGTACTCAACTTAGGGTCAGTAGTGCATATCATCCCCAGAGTGATGGTCAGACTGAGGTCATGAATCGAACATTACCACAGTATTTGCGGTGCTACACTATGGATTGTCCATCTCAGTGGGTGACTTATTTACCTTGGGTAGAATTCGCTTATAATACTTCTTATCATGAAGGATCAGGAACTACACCATTCGAATTGGTGTATGGCAGGCCACCTCCCTCTATTTTATCTTATGTACAAGGTGTTTCTAAATTGGATGCTATTGATCAGGAGTTGTGTAAGCCCTGGAAAATTTTAGTAAATAGTTCTAAAGATGAACTTTGAAAATAAAACCCTAAAAGTCACTCCGAATTAAAACTAAACTTCAATACGTCCCAAACCCCGAACGAATCTGGGAAATTCTGAATCGTGAGGAAAATAAGAAATTTGAGAAATAAAATAGCAACTCAATATACTTCCATTCTAAAACCTCTACGTACAACAAATTTTCTATTTAACTCTAACTTATAAATTCGGGTAAGATAGAGCCCTAAAGTAAATTGTTAGGAAGTAAATAGTAATTAACCTTCGGGGATAAAACTCAATCCAAGGAATTCCGAGAACGTTGTGAGATACTAAACACTTATGGAAATCGACCTTAAAATAAATCTCACCAACCAGGTATGTCATAAAAGTATAA
The DNA here is from genome assembly GCA_024138025.1 of Combretum micranthum. NCBI lineage: Eukaryota > Viridiplantae > Streptophyta > Magnoliopsida > Myrtales > Combretaceae > Combretum > Combretum micranthum. Next base: position 997,529 of record JAMXBD010000381.1, read on the forward strand.
AATATCAGTTTCCATTTTGGCAAAGGTATAAATCGGAAAGTCAACCGGGAAACCTAAGTCCCTAAAACTCCCAAGAAACTCCGTAGTCTAGATTCACCAATTCTGTGTTCCTAAACCAATAAGAGAAAAGGTGTATTTGGTGCATATTAAGCCTAGGATGCTCTAAAGGATGGGATCAACAAGTTTTTGACCTATTCCAATCCGGCCAGGTGCCGACTTCGAAAAGCGTGCCCTGGGATTCGAAATGTTAAAAAAATATGTTATTAATGCCGTTAGACTCATATTTCTATAAGGATCTCTAAATTATTCGTTTTACAAATTTTTAAATAGCTAGAATTACCTGATTTTGCAAATTTACTTGTGTTTCATTACTACCGGTAATTAGTGAGTCTTCCAGTACGATTTATTATTATTCATTACCAAATTTTTTTATTATTCTTATAACGTATACCCTAGTTCTCTTAGTGATCGGGTAAACTTCGGAAACCGGAGAACGAAACCTTAAAAAATTGGTCTGATTCAAGCTTAGTAAGAGGAGCTTAGAAATCCTAGATCGGTTTTCCTTCGGTTTCATAACAAAAGAAACTTTATAAAGTAAATGAATATGAATTATTGTTCTAAAGTATATTTTAAACCTTTGAAAGTTTCAAATTCGGGAATTTTTCAATTCCGGGCCTTCCCGAGCTCAATTACAGAAAAGCGTGCCTGGGACCACGAACTCAGAAAAATGTTTTGGAATATTCATTAGAACCATAATTTTATAAGGATTTCAAAAATATCAATTTAAAAATTTTCCAGGCTATAAAATTACAGTTATAGCCTTTTTCCCGTGTTTTCGTTACAACCGGTAAAGTAGATGTTTTATCTGCTATTCACAAGTACAACCTACACTACACACTACACATATCCTATTCTTACATCCTTACAACTACTCAATTATATTTTCTTTTCCAAGATATTTTTGTCTCCTATTAAATTATCACTTTTATTACATTTTATTACATAAAATCCAATTTTATCAAAAATTCAAATCCTCTCCCTCTCACACCTCTCTTGGCCGGCGCCCACCCTCCCCAATCTCCCTCTCATTTTGTGTTATTTTGCCTTTTATTACAATTAAAACCCTAATGCATGTAATATATAAGCCCCTTTTTCTCTCTCTCTCTTCATTTTCACTCTTCTAAAATTTTACAAAGTTGAAAACCCTCTCTTCTTCCTCCCTATAGTGCCGTGACCCACCTCCCCTCTCACACTCACACACACAACTCATTTCCTCTTCTTTTCCACTTCAAATCTCTAGTGGTATGATGATTTCAAGCTTCATTCTTACTAGATCTTGTAATGGCAAGACTTTTCTTGTGTGTTTTTCACATTTAATCCCAATGAGCACATGCTAGGGACATGAAAACACTTATACAAGAATATAAAGCCATCACAAGAAGTAGATCTAGTGTTTAAATAAGTTTTTGTTGATATAAGGTTATGTTCATGCATGTAAAGTAGGGACCTTGCATGGAAAGTTAGGTTCATGCCATGAAACTTATGACTCATGCATTATATATAGTAGATCTAGTGTTTAAACATTCATGCCTTCATCCACAATTATGTTCATATGATTATTTTGAGCTTTCATGCATTAATGATCATAAAGGCTTAACCTTGCATGTGTATGGGTGTGTTAGATGGTAGATCTTCATGTGTAGGAAGTAAGAAACTTGAAAAAGAAAAGATTTTTACTAGGAATGTTTTATGGAAATTCGGATGATTTTTGAAACCCATTTTAAAAACCCTTGAAACCACTTTAAAACTCATATTTTGCACAAAAAATGGAAGGTATATGTAATAGATACCCTTAAGGAATGATTTTCATAAGTTTAAATGAGTTTGGGTATGAGTAAAATGTAAAACAAGTAGTGGAGTTAGAATGAAAAATCTTGAGATAGTGGTTAGTATGTTAAATTCGTATTTTGAAATAATGCCTACATAAATACCTAGTGTCCAAGCTTAAATTGCATGTTTTATGAGTCAAATGGAGTCCTTAGACAATAGAGATAATACAGTTTCAAATTTTGGTGCATTAAACAAGTTTTCTCATAAGGAAAATGCAAGAAATGAAATTTTCCAAAATTCGGATTTTTGTGAAAAACTTGTTTAAAAATATATTTATAAAGTGAAAAATGTGAGTTTTTATGCTTAAATGGAGGTCTTGGATGGGATAGATGATAAAGACTTGTTTTTAGTTAGATAACAAGTCAATTGTAGGAATAGGATCCTAAAATACTAAGAGATGCAAAAATTTGGAAGGAATGGATTTTAGGTAATGGCTAATGTGAAGTCTTGTAATGATTAGGAGTTCTTAAGAGTTCATTATTATAAATCATCAAGATCACGCATATATTGAGCTCATTACATGACATTCATACTAGGAATTCATTCATATTCCATCTATGCATGAGTTATCAACTAGAAACACTTTTACTAAATGCAAAACAATTTTTCAGGAATGGAAAAGTTACAGTACGAATCTGATCCCTCTGTCCCGTGACCTTAATGTCTTCAAAACTTGAAAATAATATTAGAAATAGGTAGATCTTTCGAAGTAGATAGAAATCGATATAAAATTTGCAAAATTCCGAGCTAAAATGACTAAGTTATGGCCGTTTTAAGTCGGAGCTTCCGCAAATAGCGAGAATTCCGATTTTGTGTAATTTAGATACATAGCTTGAATTAGTTTAGTGATGAGATTGTTATTAGGCTATTTTGATTTGGTAGGTGATCCCGAGTACGACAATACCCTATCACTCGACTACCATTATTAAGAGCCGTCGTACTATGGACGAGTGAGTACTACTTCCACTCTCAATTGTTGCTTGTGATTGTATTGATAGTGGTATTAGTTGTTTAGGCAAAGATAAAGCTTGATATGCATGATGGGGTATATGGGAATTATATACTTGTCTGCTATTGATATGTGAAGTTGAACTTAGGGAATATCGAAACCGGGTGTTAAGCTGCTGCTTGTTTAGTTAGAATTTACATTGATTGTCTGCGAACAATTGTTGGACACCTAAAAGAATTGGAATAATCCATATTTGACCTTAATTATAATTGGACTCATGCATGTCACGATGGGATGGAGCATTAGCATTTGTTGGTTTTTCGTGACCCATAAAACGAATATGTTGGTTTTTCGTGACCCATAAAACGAATATGCTGGTTAATCGTGATCCATAAAACGAAATTGTTGGTTAATCGTGATCCATAAAACGAATTATTATTTAGTTGGTCGTGAGCTTAAATGGCAACGTATCGCAAGATTCGTTAATCTGCTAACCCGGGATGGAGGGCGCAAGTCCATCCACATATGATTTCCGGCTAGTCATATGTTTGTTGATCTCACTCGTTGATGCATTTCACTTGGTTGAGTAATTACTTGCTTGAATGTTTGTATTAATTGTGATTCGGGAGTTTTCACTCACTAAGCTAGTGTAGCTTATACCCTAATAGTTTTCTGTTGCAGTATGAATACCTTTGGTTATCTTCGAGAACCCGTGGACATTAGGTACAGCTCTTAGTGGTTGAGGAGCTTTTGTTAAGGCTGGGACCTAAAAGTAGAAATGGATTTTTAATCCTGTATTCCGGAACCGGTGTATGAAGGATAATACAAGGAATTTTGTGAACTTGAGAATACTTAGTATTGTTATCAGGGGTATGGCCCCTAGTTCATGTAATAGAATAATTCTTTGTAAGATGGTTATGATTTACATTCTTGTTGCTACGTATGTCTCCTTAAGTTACTACGAAGCAAAATATGGTCTATGCATGTTGAGAATAAGCCTTACACCCGATGTTCAAACTCATGGAAAGACTAAGGTTGTCTTACTTGAGTTTAAATATTGAGTGTAGTGGACTGTCACGTGTAGGGCACACTTTGGGGCGTGACAAGTTGCTTTCTCGGGATGAGCTTTGAAAAAGCTCAAACACAACCTACTTCAAGCTCAAGCGAAGATGAAGTTTTATGTAGATCGACATTAGACAGAGGTTGAGTTTCAGATTGGAGACTTGGTTTTTGTTCAGTTACAACCTTATTGTTAGTTGTTAGTGGCTTTAAAGAAGACGCATAAACTATCTCGAAGATATTATGGTCCCTTTGCTGTAGTTCAGAAGATTAGTACGTGTGCTTACCAGCTACAATTACCAGATTATGCCAAGATTCATGATGTGTTTCATGTTTCTTTACTTAAAAAGGCTCGCGGATCTGAGTCTCCTGCTTTGGCTTTACCAAAGGAAGCTGTGGGCAGTCAACCAGTGTTGACACCTCTTACTATACTGGGTTCTAGAACTATTTTCTGACATGGAAACCCTATTAAATAAGTTCTAGTCCAGTGGAGTGGTTTACCACCGGAGGAAACCTCATGGGAAGATTGGTCCTCGTTTTCTAGGTTATATTCCTCTTATAACCTTGAGGATAAGGTTATTTTTGTAGAAGGGGAGCCATCTGATACAACATGAGTTTGCAAGCCACCAGTTTGGACTAGCGATTATATCACAAAGGGATTTATAAATACATGCAAATCATAGATTGTAACTAGATTGTAACTAGAATATAGTTGTTAGTTACAAAATAGAATAACAGATTGTAACAGATTCAACAGTGGAACAGATCTGGAAATAAACAATTGAAATAGATTTGGGAAACAATACATAAATACAAGATATCAAGGCAGAAAAGGTAGCTTTTACCCTACCGAGCAAACACGTATGTGTCTTGGAGCCTTGCTAAGCTCGAATTAGCATCATCTTCCTCTTGTCATCTAGCAAAACAGTAAAACACATTAGAACTAGCTAGGGTTTACAGGTCAAGTCGTTGAGAGTAAAAATACGAGAGAAAGAGAGTGTCTGACCATGTGATTGGAGGCGCGAGGAAGAAAGATAGAGGGAGAGCAGACGTGAGAGGTATTAGGTATTCACATGGGCTGGGCCGAAACAATATTAATGGCCTAATAAGTAATCACATTATTGCAACCAATTTATTGCTTATTCTATGATTTTTCATGTGAACCATGTTGTTATGATTATAATAATCAAATCTCGGGAAAATTGTTGTCCAGTTGTGATTTGTGACTTTTGCATGTTAGTTGCAGCTCAAATCACATTTTGCACCAATAACATTTTGTTTTCAATTTTTTTTTAAAGATTTTACAAATAAATGTATTTTTTTTTTTTAATTTCTGATGTAGTTCCTAAAACTTATATCTTTATGTTTAGGCATATTAGGGGTATTTTTGCACAAAACATTGAATTTTCATCAAATCATCATAAAAAATTTGAGTATTTAAAGATTTTATCAATTAGAGTTTTCATTTGTGAAAGAGTTTTTCTTTTTCTTTTTTTTTTCTTGGATTCATTTTTTTTAATAAATATCTTTAATTGGTATTTTTTTAGATTAAATTTAAGTTTTCGTTTAAAATTTTCAAAATTGGGCCTACAAAAACTATGGATTTTATGATTTTTTAAAAATAAGATTTATTTTGATCAATCATGTAACTTGACCATTCTCTTAGAAAAAAAAAAAAAAATGAAATTTACAAATGAAAGTTTGATAAAAATAAAAATGAACAACGAGAATTTGATTCCAATTAAAAGATACGTAGGCTCATCAAAGGAAATCATATATATTTATATATGTACGTATTCTGATTCTTAGCATTCTTTGCCTTTTTCTTATACTTTTTTTTTTTAAATACTTTCAACATATTTTTCACAATTTTCGCAAAATTTGAATGTTTTTACAATTTAATAATAATTGTAATCATTTTTAATAATTCTTGTGAATCGGTAGTTTTGATTATTTTTTTGTGAATATTGGACAAATTAAAACACGCATAAGTGGTGTCCTTCAGGTGTAACAGTATAACTCAGACTCATGATTTCTCTAGCTAAGTTTTCTAAAAGTTACTTTTGGAAAATCACTTAGCTAAAACTAGGGCTGGTTCACTCACCTAGGTTTAATTTCTCCAATTTTTCCAACTTAAGTTAGTGAAGGATCCGAGTCAATTCTTAGTGTTTTTTTTTTTCTTAACCAATTTTTCAAAAAGCTTTCTTAATTAGGTCGAACTTCACATTCACCAGGTCTTGACTTAATATGGGCTTAGTAAAGATAAAATGAATTTTCAATCTTGACATCCGCCATGTTGTTAAGATTCTCAGTGGTAGATATGGTATCAGTGATTAGATCTCTCATATACTTAAGGCTTGTAAGAAGCAATAAATGTGAGCAATTAGGCAAGAGGTGCTTGGAGTGACCGCAGCACAAGAACTCCATACCTAGTCATTAATAAACTCTAAAGTGAAGGGATGCGAATCAAAACAATAACATTAAAAAGATTATGTAGGGTGTTTTACTGCTTCTCCTTTAAATGACATAATAGTCGATAATAGGGGGGACAAAAGGGGAAATTGTCTTCCTATTGGATGTCTGGTGCAATCCTCTAACACTTCTCTTTGCATGCAGGCCCTCTTTGGTTGTCAAATATTTAGTGTGCATGCCTTGCAACTCATGGGGAAGAAGCTGTATAGGCTTTCGCCACTTGTTGCATATTCTCTATCTCGACCGTTGGCATGGTCTTGTGATGGGCTAAGTTTGAGCTTGGGGGTAGTTAGGCTGCGAACGAACGAAAAAAAAAAAAAAAATAGTTGTCAATATTAGTCTCCCACTCTTCTTAATCTTAATCACTGTTAAACAATGGGGGGTTTCCTGGGATTGTGAAAGACTCCAGGCATTAAGTTTGAATTCGTATAGGAACCTTCCTTTCTGGGATAATGATGAAGTCAGATTTAGCCGGGCATTAGGTCCACAACTCGATATGCATAAAGGGGATTCTTGTTGGCTTGACAAGTTCGGCAAATGTAGGTCAGTTTTCAAGCTGAACTGGTTATTGCTCCTAGTGCCATTCACACTATGTTTGCCATAGGGGGAAGTAGAAACCAATGATTGGGGGGTGAAAATATGAGGAGTTAAATTTTATTTATTTATTTATTATTTTGTTAGTTTTGAAAGTAAAAGATAAAGGAAGAACAAATGGATTTATTATTTTTTCTAGGTCTCACATTTTTTTAATCCCCTCCAAAATGGAGAAAATAGGGAGGGAAAATGATTTTTTTTTGAAATTACTCTTATACCCTTCTTTTTTTAAATACTTATTCTTTTTTAGGGGCATATATGTCACGTCTCGAAGGGTACTCTGAATGTGGCAGTCCACCGTACACAATATTAAAGCCTAGGAATGACCGCCTTGGTTACGCAAAGGCTTTCATATTATGTACAAGGCGTCTAACACATGGAGGAGACACATTGGAGTGATACATTTTATATTGATACAACTTGAGTAATAATGTAAATGAAATACAATTCATTATACTTCAAATACAATTCATCAAAAGATTTCACTACATGAATCTATTACAAAGTAATTCACAAGACCTAGCTAATATCTTCAAGTATTCTTATTTCCTGCCGGAATCCCGAAGTCATACTCAGCTCCAATCATCTTGGTCCTTAGGTAGCATTCTTGAGACAACCTGTTCATTCAAACATCGATTAGGGTATAAGCTACACTAGCTTAGTGAGAATTCCCTTAATTCTGTACCATAACAAGTAAGTTATAAATCATCCATATGCTATGCATGAACAAACACATGAACAGACAATTATGTATGGGTATCCAGAACCCATACACAGAACGGATTTACACCCTCCATATCTTGGTTTAGGGATGGTATGGAAAGTCTACACGACCGCTGCTAGTCCCCGAGCCCCCCAGGCTCATAGCACTTTACTTGGCTAGGCTCACACATAGAATGTATCCCTGGTGCGCCTTAGTTCCCTATGAATGAGCTCTGATACCAGGTCTCATTATCTAAACGAGCCTTTAGACCATACCGATCGACCTGCGTAGAAGTAGCACGCTACCAAATGCAACATGTCCAATGTGATGCATGGCCAATTTAATTTTTGCTTAGGTCAAATTATTCATACAGTTGTTAGAGTGACCAACCAATATCATACACATAAACAGAAATAATATGAACAGTGCAGTTATCCAATCGAATCATGGTTTCGATATGCTTTAGTATTCTTTGGCATACATACATCAAAGTCTCATCTTCTATCCCATTCCCATTCATATTAGTTTTTATCTTGTTCCTATAATTCTAATGTAACTAGCTACAAGCACAAATAAGGTAACAAAATAAGAAGAAGATTCACTCGGCCAATGGATCATGGGTCTCTTAGTAAAAGTAATCCGGTGGTAGGGAATCGTCGATTTCGGGATCACCTAAAATGGAAGAAATACCCTAATAAGTATTTCATCATTTAACTAATCCAAACTATCTTACACAAACTATCAAATTCGTAATTCTCATCTTAAACAAGAATTCCAACTTAAAACGGCCATAACTTGGTCATTTTAACTCGGAAATTAGCAAATTATATATCGATTTCTATCTACTTCGAAAGATCTAACTAATTATAAAATCATATTTGATTTTTGAAAACTTTTAAGCTTAAAAAATATCTGATCAGATCAGAACAGTAGTGAAAACAATTTAAGAAAATTGATTTTGTGAAAGTTTGTGAAGTTTCTACTATCCAAAGCAAGTATACATGCAATTTGAACAAGTTACTATCATAAATGATATGTCATGAGATATATATACACATGTTCTTGATGATAAAGAATAAAAGAAATTTTTAGAAAACTTTTTCCTTGTAAGACTTTATGAAAAATTAACTTAGAAAGGCTAGTCTTGTAGTCTTGATAATTCCCACTTATTTATAGAAAAATTCCTTGATAAATTCATTTGTTCTTGTTAAAATTAAGTATTCATTATGTATATTCTTTAAGGCCTTTGTTTTTCAATAAAAATTTCCATTTTACACTTTGTAAGCATGTTTTTAAATATGATTCATCCAAAAATCCGAATTTTGTAAAAAAAATTGTTTTTGTGGTGATTTCTTTAAGTAAAAATCATTTGGTACTTAGAAAATTAAGCCTCAACTATACCTAGCCACTAAGGACTTCATTTCTTTAATAAAACTTCTATTTTGAGTTTGGAAAATAAGTGTTTTCATGCCATTACTCCATTATTATGAATTTCTTAAAAGGACAAGCAACTCAAATTTTCCTACTTTATTTCTACAAATGCATCATGTATATATGTAATACCTACAAGCTATTGTTATGAAAGTTATGAAATGATTTATCTATATGTATACATATAGTACCAAGAATTCTTTTTGAAAACTTTTACTTTGCAAAACTTTGAATTTTACTAGACTTAAGAAAAATAGTTTTTCTTCTTGTAAAATCATACTTGCTTTTATCAAAACTCAATCTTGATGACTTATATAACCATCACCTTCATTATTTCAATAAAAACCTTCATTTTGGGGTTAGAAAATAGATGTTTAAATAAGTGGTTTGCCTAAGTACGAATTTTACAAAATTTTAAAGAATAAAAACATTGTTCAACCTATTCTTGGAAACCATTTGTTGTTCTAAGATTTCATTTTGATAAACCTTTCTTATCCTTGTCAAAACTTGGTCTTTGTTACATATATTCCCTAGGACTTCCATTTCCCTATAAAAATTATCATTTTGGCATTTGGAAATAGGTATTAAAATGGTGGCTATTTTCAAATCCGAAATTTGAAAAATTCATTTGAGTTTGTTTTCTTTGTAAAACTCATTTAGTCTTTCGAAAACCATTTCCTAATCAAACCTACCCCTTAAGGCTTCCGTTTCTTTAATAAAAATCTTATTTTGAAGTTGAAAAATGGGTTTTCAAAATTGGTCTTGGTTGAGATCCGAATTTACAAAATTTATTTTTGGACATATTTTTTGATAAAATCTATCTAAACTTATGAAAATTCATCCCTTACATAACCTATCTTAAGAGCCTTTCATATCTTGAATAAAAACTTCATTTTTGAGTTGGAAAACATGTTTTTAAGTTATGCCTTGGCCTAAATCCAAAAATAGAATTTTGTTATGAAAAATAATCTTTGAACCATATAAATTGAAGTTTTGATATATATACATTAAGCCTTCATTATTTTAAGTAAAAATTCCATTTTGACACTTGAAAAGTGGTTTTTAAAAATGGATCTTGCCTAGATACGAATTTCACCATTTTTGTTTAAGTTCAAAACCAAGATCTACACTTTCTATGAACATAAATATAAAGGAAATCCATTGTAGTAAGCTATAAATTCATAGATCTAAACATAAACATGATCAAAGTTACATAAAGCTAGATTTACAAAATATAACTACTTCTAATGAGAAAATAATAATATTAGAAGAGAGTACTCATGGATAAGAGGAGTGTTTTATTTTGGCATCATCATCCTTGGCTTTTAAGCTTATGGAATGTCATTTGATGCATGAAACTCTCATTATACTTTACCTACATCAACTATGGAAGCTTTGGACAAGAGTTTTATCAAAGGATTTTGAAGAAATATGTGTGGGAGCTCAAATACAAAATAGGGGCAGCAAGTGTTCTTGCAAGAACAAGAACAAAAGAAGAGAGAAAGAGAGGAAAAATAGAGAGGAAAGTGTAAGGAATGAAAAAGGGTTAAGGTGTGAATGAGAGAGAAAGATATAATGAGTTTAAAGACTCTTTAATGAAGTAAAAAAAAATAAATAAATGGGCAGCAACTAATCCCTATGGCAGGCATGAATTTTGAAGAGGAGAGAGAGAGGAATTTAGTTAGCTTTTGACTTGGAATTGTAATGTAATTAATGGTATGTATAGCTTCTTGAAGAAGGATTGAAAGATGGTTATTTTAATTAATTTTTGGAGTATTTCAAGAGACAAGGTAGCCAAAAAGGAGTCAAAATTTCTGCCATGAAGTGATAATGAAGTGCATAAAGATTGAAGTGAAAAAGAAGTGATGTGTGAAAGGTGTACTTAAAGATATGGGTTTGTAAGAGTACTTTCTTAATAAATAAAATAAAAATGAAAAATAGAAAAAGCATTTCAAATTTTTATAGCAGATTTTTCATAATTAAAATAAGATAATTAATTAATTTATTTTAGTGAATTATAAAATAAGTTACCGATATGATCAAAATACGCGAATATGAGCTATAAATAATATTTTTATAACCCGAAAAATTAAAAAAAAATTATTTTGTGAAAATAAAAATATTTTTCAAATATTTTCCAATTATTAAATTAAATTATTTTATTTTTAGTATCGGGTCTTAAATAGAAATTAATCCCGTAAAAAACCCGAAACTAATTAAATTTTAGAAGAACAAAATTTTCTATGATATATAAAATATTTATCTAAAAATATAAGGGTTTACAAGAATAGTAAAATTTTGTAATGAAATAGAAGTGAATAGTGCAAAGACTAGTTAATTACCGGTAGTAAAAAAATACGAATATAATTACAAAATCAGATATTTCTAGTTATCAAAAAATTATAAAACTAATATTTTTGAAATCCTTATGAAAATATGAGTTTAACGGTATTAATGGTATTTTTTTGATATCTCGAGCCTTGGGACACGTTTTTCAAAGTCTGTATCCAAACGGGTTCGAAATAGGTCAAAAATTTATCAATATGATATTTTTAAGTGACCTTATATTACTAGAAGCTACCCTACGCCCTTAAACCACACCTCGGCCTCTAGGGCTAAGAGCAAGAGATTGCTGGACTTAAACTACTGTATTCCACTTAGGGTTCTCAAGTGATTTTCCGGTTTAGGTCTTTGCCAATTTGGAAACTGACATTTTATGTTTATACAACATATTTAGTTTGAGAAAATTATTTTAAATTTTATTTTTGTAAGTATTTAATATCTCTCAACGTTTTCGGAATTCTTGAATTGAGTTTTATTTCCGATGGTTTATCGTTATTTACTTTTTACTAATTTTTTTTGGATTCTATATTACCCGATTTTACAATTAAGAGCTAGGTATGGAATTTGTTGTACATAGTGGTTTTGAATTTGAAGACTGTTGAGTTCTTATTTTATTTTTAAGGAATCTCATTTTCTCAAGATTAAGAAATTTCTGAATTCATTCGTGATTTAGGACTAGTTGAAGTTTGGTTTTAATTTGGAGTCATTTTTAGAGTTTATTTTGAAATTATTTACTGAAATTTTTCGGGGCTTACAATATAATTTACCATTATATCTTATTTTGTCTTTTTAAATAATTAAGCATCCATCAATTTTTCTTCCATTTATTATTTGAACACAAAAAGATTTAAATTCTCCAATAATTCATTTCCTCTCCTTTCTTTTCTTCCACAAATTTTTCCTTCTTAAGTCATTCTATCATGCTAAACGAAGCCTTAAGTTTCTTAATGTTGGTAATGAGATGGCTGTTAGTCTGCCAATTTATAATTTCTATTTTCGATGTCTTCTTTCGGGGAAAGGAAATTAATAATAATATTTTTGAAAAAAATTATGAAGATACTACTGGGATGAAAATTATCCTACATTTAGGCAAGTTAAATTTGTCTCTTGAAGAGATGAGTTCATGTCACGCCCCGAAAGGTACCCTAAACGTGGCAGTCCGCCGTACACAATATTAAAGCCTAAGAATGACCACCTCGGTCACGCGAAGGCTTCCATACAATGTACAAGGCGTCTAACACATAAAGGAGACACATCGGAATGATACATTTTATGTTGATACAATAGAGTAACAATGTAAAAGAAATACAAATTTACTAACTTCAGATACAAATCCCTACACTTCATATACGAATCACTACATTTCAAAATACAAATCATTCAACTCCAATTACATTCATAATCTTTGCCAAAATCCCAAAGTCATTCCCGGCTCCAACCAATTCGGTCCCCACTTTGCAATCTTGAAATAACCTGTTCATTTAAACAACTATAGGGGTATAAGCTACACTAGCTTAGTGAGAATTCCCTTAATTCCGTACCATAACAAACAAGTTAAAATCAGTCATATGCTATGCATGAACAAACACGTGAGCAAGCAATTATGCATGGGTATCCGGAACCCACACACAGAACGGATTTACGCCCTCCGTATCTTGGGTTAGGAATGGTATTGAGTCTACACGACCGCATCTAGTCCCCAAGCCCTCGGCTCTTAGCACTCGACTCGGCTAGGCTCATCCAAGAATGCATCCACATGCGCCTTAGTACCCCTGAATGAGCTCTGGCACCGGGTTCGTTATCCAAACGAGTCATCCACGGACCATACCGATCGACCTGCGTAGGAGTAGCATGCTACCAAATGCAATATGTCCAATGTGATGCATGACCAATTTAAATTTTTGCTTAGGTCAAAAATATTTATACATTCTTTAGAGTGACCAATCAATATCACATATAACAGAAATAATATGAACGGTGCAGTTATCCAATCAAATCGTGGTTTCGATATGCTTTAGTATTCTTTGGCACACATTCATCACAGTCTCATCATATATCCCATCCCCATTCATATCAATTTTTATCTTGTTCCTATAATTCTAATGCAACTAACTACAATCACAATCAAGGTAACGAAACAATGAGAAAACTCACTCGGCCATTGGATCACCGGTCTTCTAGTAATAATAATTCGGTAGCAGGGAATCGTCGATCTCGGGATCTCCTAAAAAGGAAGAAATACTCTAATAAGTATTTCAACTCAAACTAATCTAAACGATCTTATACAAACTATCAAATTCGTAATTCTCGTCCTAAGCGGGAATTCCAACTTAAAACGGCCATAACTTGGTCATTTTAACTCGGAATCTCGCAAATTATATATCGATTCCTATCTACTTCGAAAGATCTATCTAATTCTAATATTATTTTCAAGTTTTGAAAACTTTGAAGCTTCGAAAAGTTCGGATCAGATTAGGGCAGCAACAATTTCAATTTTCGAAAAATAGTTTTGTGAGAGTTTGAAATGTTCCTACTATAGAAATTGGCTATACATGCAATATGAATGATTTCCTAACATGAATGACATGAGATGAGCTTAATGTATGCATGATCTTGATGATTTTTGCTAAAAGGAAATTTTATAACTTTTATTTTGCAAGACCATAACAACAATTACTTATGAAAAATCTAGTTTCCTAACTTTGATTATTTCCATTTGTTTTGGTTTTGTTACTTAAGAAAATATAATTATTTTTGTCAAAATTGAGTGTTCATTATATATATTACTTATGATCTTCATTTCTACATAAAAATTTCCATTTTACACTTTGTAAACATGTTTTCAAGTGGGGTTGATTCCAAAATCCGAATTTGGTAAAAATTGTTTTTTTTGAGTGATTCCTTTAGGAAAAACTTGTTTAAAGCATTAAAATTTAAGGCTTTACTATATCAATGGTCTAAGGACTTCATTTAACACATAAAACTTGCAATTTGAGCTCAAATACTAAGTGATTACTTATGCATCATCTCAAATTACGAATTTTGACAATTGATCACTAACCCAAAATTTTTCATTTTAATTCCATTACTTGTTTAACTCCTTACTCATGCCTAAACTCATTTTAACTTGTAAAAATCATTGCTTAATGATATCTATTACCTATATACTTCATTTTTCACATAAAACATGAGTTTTGGAATTGATACATGGGTTCTAAAAATTGGTCTTGGTTGGAATCCGAATTTACAAAATTCATTTTTGGTTATATCTTTTGATAAAATCTATCTAAGCTCATGAAAATCCATTCCTTACATATCCTATCCTAAGAGCCTTTCATTTCTTAAATAAAAACTTCATTTTTGAGTTGGTAAACATGTTTTTAAAATAGGCCTTGGCCAAAATCCGAAAATAGGATTTTTGTTTTGAAAATAACTTTTGAAAATCACATTAGATTCTTGTAAAAAGAAGTCTTGATGATATACATATATTAAGCCTTCATTTTCTTAAGTAAAAATTACATTTTGACACTTGGAAAGTGGTTTTTAAATATTGGTCTTGCCAAAATACGAATTTCATAATTTTGTTTGAGTTCATAACTAAGATCTATACTTAATATGAACATAAACATAAACAAATGCATGGTAATAAGCTATAAACATCATGGATCTAAACTTTACTTATCAAAATCTTTCATTTATGGTATCTATACCCTAAGCCCTTCATTTTAAATGAAAAATACACATTTTGAAGTTGAAAAACCACTTTTCTAAATATGGTTCCATTTTCATCCGAATTTCCAAAAATGGTTTTTGTTGAAAATAAAATAGATCTTGAGTTTCTTAACACATTCCTACTATCCTCATGCTATTACAAGTTGCTTATGAACATAAAACAAAAGTCTAATGCATTCATGAACTCCAAAACTCTAGATCTAGTTTTCTAAACTAGTTTCAAATGCATGAATCACTATGTGGATGATAGATCTATGCATGAATCATAAGAAATAACAAAAATAACAACTTAAATGACAAGATCTATGGCATAAACAAAAATCAAAGCTACAACAATTTAGATCTACAAAATATATCAACTTTAAACAAGAAAATAATTGCAATACAAGATAATAAAAGTGGAGAAGAGAAAGATTTCATTTTTGGCATCATCATCCTAAGCTTTTAAGCTTATGGAAGGTCATTTGATGCATGAAACCTTCATTACACTTTACCTATATCACCTATGGAGCTTTAGGAAGAAGATTGGCTTAGAAATCTTTAAAAATGAAGTGTGGAAGCCATGAAAGAAGAAGGGGGCAGCTTGTTTTCCATGGAGGAACAAGAGGAAATGAAGAAGAAAGAGAGGAAAAAAGAGAGAGAAAGACTAAAGAATGAAAAAGGAAGGAATGAGTAAATGAAAGGGAGAGAGAAAATGAGTGTATTAAATGAATGAAAGAGAGAAAAAAAATAAAACAAGGGCAGATTTTGGGGAGGGGATTCACGTGAATTGGAGAGAGAGAGAGTGTGTGTTTTGTTGAATTTTGACTTGAATTTAATTTGTGTAATAAATGTGTATGTGTAGCTTCTTAAAGAAGGAGTAGAATTTATTTAATTTAGTCAAAATAGGAATAAATGAAGGACAATGGCAGCCATAAAGAAGGAAAAATCTGCCATGAAGTGTGGGATTATGTGTAGAAAGATTGAAGTGAAAAGGAAGTGATATGTGTAAGGTGTACTTGAAAGTATGGGTTGTAAAAGTACTTTAATAAAATAAAATAAAATAAAATTGGAAAATTTATTCCAAATAATTGTAGCAGAATTTTCATAATAAAAATTAAATAATTATTTGAATTATTTTAGTATTTTAACAAATATGTTACCGGTACGGTCAAAATACGCGAATATGGGCTATAAATAATATTTTTATAACCCGAAAAATTCTAAAAAAATATTTTATTGGAATAACAATATTTTTAAAATATTTTCTAATTATTAAATTAATTTATTTTATTTTTAGTACGGGTCTTAAACAGAATCTGATCCCGTAAAAGCCCGAATTAACTAATTTTTAGAAAAACAAAAAATTTCTATAATATATAAATTATTTATCTAAAAATATAAGGCTTTATAAGAATAATAAAATTTTATAATGAAAAAAAAATGAATAGTGCCAAAGACTAATCAATTACCGGTAATAATGGAAATACGATAAAAAGGTTATAACTGTAACTTTTATAACCCGAAAAATTATATAAATGATATTTTTAGAAATCTCATGAAATTACGAGTCTAACGGTACCATTGGTATATTTTTGATATCTCGAGCCTCGGGACACGCTTTTCGAAGTCTGTGTCCGAACGGGTTCGAAATAGGTCAAAAATTTACCAATCTGATATTTTTAAACAAACTCATATTACTATGAGCTATTCTACATATTTAGCTATGCCTCGGCCTCTGGGTTAGGGGCACTAAGTTGCCGGACTTAGGCTATTGCACTCCGATTAGGGTTTCCGGGTGGTTTTCCGGTTTAGACGTTTGCCAATTTGGAAACTGATATTTATGTTTATACAACATATTTAATTTGAGAAATTTATTTTAAATTTTATTTTTGTAAGTATTTAATATCTCTTAATGTTTTCGGAATTCTTGAATTGAGTTATATTTTCGAAAGTCAATCGTTATTTGCTTTTTAATAATTTGTTTTTGAGCTTTCTATTACCCGTTTTTATAAGTCGGAGTTACGTATAGAGTTTGTCGTACGTAATGGTTTTGGAATTGAAGTATGTTGAGTTCTTATTTTATTTTTAAGGATTCTTATTTTTCTCAAGCTTTGGAAATTTCTGGATTCACTCGTGTTTTTAGACTAGTTGAAATTCGGTTTTAATTTGAAGTGATTTTTAGGGTTTATTTTCGAAGTTCATCTTGAAATTATTTATTGAAATTTTCCGGGGCTTACTGTTCATTAGTGCATAAACTCCTATTTTCAAGAGACGAGTTTGAGTAAGTTTAAACCAAAAGTTAAAAAAATTATTAAGATATAAATAAGTATAAAATAAAAAATAATATAAAAAAATGAACGATATTATATGCTTGTGTTACTATCCATGTGCATAGAAATTAATAATTATCTATTCACAATATTTAATGTGTTATTAATAAGAATACACTACACTAATATACTTAAAAACACCATATCTATTTGCTTTATATAAAATACAATCAAAGAGAGAATCATGCTTCTAAACAATGTGGGACTTCTTTTAGTTGTACTCTATATAAACAAAAAAGAAGAATCCCACCGAACAAAGAAGTTCAATATTGTTTAGAAGTAAGATTCTTCTTTTAGCTATGCTCTATATGAAGTAGATATATTTTTAAAGTATATTTGTTTAGTGTATTGTTATTAATAACGTATTAAATGTTATGAACAAAAATAATAACGAATTTCTATTCACATTGATAATAGTACAAACATTTAATATTATTTAGTTTTGAGTTTTTTATTACTTTTTTTTATAATTTTTATATCTTAATAATTTTTTTAAAGATTTATGGTTTAGCTTTGGTAAAACTTATCTCTTGAAAAGACAAGGTTGGTGCTCTTGAAGAGCCGAGTTTAGACACTAATAAACTTGTATTTGAGTTAATTTCACTCATGATACTTGTACTTTTTAAATTTTTATAGAATTACACCTAAAAAAAATTTCGCTACAAAAAAAACCCAAACTTTTTAAATCTTTTAGTCATGGCACTTACGGATGAATTCCATCCATTTTTCCGTCTATTTGTGGCAAGCAGACCTAATAAAATATCATTACTTTATTTACATCAGCAATTTTTTTATTTTCTTTTTCACTTTTCCCTTCTCTCTTTCTTCTCTCTCATTCCTCCTCCTCCTCCTCTTATGCTTCCACCTCTTCCTTCTTCTTCTAACTCTAACCCCTAGCTAAAAAGGGAAAAAAAAAAGGAATCGGCTTCAATCATAAATTAAAAATACAAGAATCTGTCCCAATTCGATCGGTATGTTTTTCCATGAACATCCTTGTTACTTATAGATACACATTTTAGGTTCAAAACTTGAAACATTAATCCAAAAGGAAATGCTTTGATATTCAAAACGAAAAATCCAAACCGAATCCTTTATACCCAAAAGGAAATGTTTTTAAGAGTCTTGAGTTCGATCCATAATGAGCGTGTGAGGACGATTTTTTTAGCCAGATGTGTGCAGGTCCAAACATGTGGCACCCCTGGCACATGAGTTTACACGCATTGTCTTTCTTCTCCATCCGTCCACTGTCACGAACTAGATCATAGGAACGGTTCGATATATGCCTTTAGACCTATAAAACTAAAGAAACAGTAGTCTCTCTCTCTTGTTGTTTGGATGTAGGTGATGTTCTAGGTTTGTGTTCCTGGGAAGGTGGTCGGATTCCAAGGTAATGCTATAGGTGTATGGAGATCATGTGGTTTGTTGGTGGTTAGGGATTGGGTTGTTATTGTGGGTGTGGTGATGGTGAAAGATAATGGTGGTATGTCATTTTAGGTGGTGGAGTGCTTAGATGGTTACAGCAGTGGTAGATAATGCTTGAAGATGGCTTGATGAAGCTAGAGGTTTGTGGGGTTAAGGCTTGATCGGTGGTGGTTCGTGAAGGTGGGTTTGGGTTATGTTGGTCAAGGAAATGAAGGTGATAGGGCAGTTTTTGGTTTGGGAGTGGCGGAGTGTGGTGGCTGTGTCAATGGTGGAGGTTATTGCTTGGGTCTGGTGTGGCTATTTTGTAGCCAAGTTTAGGTTTTTTGTGGGCTTAGTATAAACCCTAGATTTTAAGATAGTTTTAGAGTAAGTTTAGAATCGAGATCAGAATTTTAACCATAAAAGCCAGCTATACCAAACAATGACCTTTAGAAGATTTAGATCCGGCAAGACTGTGTTTAAAATCCTAAAACAATAAAAATGAGATGAATTCAAATTATGTTTAGTAAAATTAGTATAAAACCTAAAATGATCAGAATGGTAAAAATTCTTTCATTTTAGACTTTTATGGGATTAGTTTCCGTATTTGACTACTACTGATATGTAAGTAACAAAAAAAATTTCAATGATCAAATTTTACTAGAAAAAATATTAAGAAGTTCATAAAATATAAGATACAAATTATTCGGGTCATAAAAACGTCAGATATAGCTCATATATACGTATTTTATCACTATCGGTAACTTACATGATATTTTATGATTACTATTCATTAATGTTTTCCTTTATTTTTTGATGTACTTTGCTGCAAATTTTATCCTCATAACTTTCATGTGTTTTCCATAAAATAATAACCTATCAGCTATATGTACAACTTTCTATGCATAAGTCAAAGTATCACTTTTCATTTGATTTTTTTTTCTTTCCCTTCTCTTGGAAGCACCATTTTTACGTTTGCAAGCTACCCCATTTTTGCAGCTCTTATTTCTTTTTCTTTTCTATTTTATTTATGCAAAAAAGTCCTCTAAACTTTCCCAATGAATACATGATGCATCCACACTCTTATACTTTGTCAACTGTCACAATTTTCACTCATTCCTCTCCTCTCTCCCCTTCTAATCGCTTGAATTAGCCCGCACACCCTCCTCGGCAGTAGTACTTTTATTTTTTTTTCTTCTTCTATTCTCCTACATTTCATCACTAAATCATCTCTATATAGACCTATACTCATTCTTACATTTCATAACTTACAACCTTCATCAAAATCACTCCATTTTCTCTCATTTTTCTCCTTTCTTTCTTGCAACTGATGTGATCAATTTCTTGGCTACGCCCTCTCTCTTTCAAGTCAAAACACTCCTTTGCTTTATCTGTTCAAGGTAAAACACAATTCCCATACAACCTCAGTTGATATTAGGTGTTGTTTCAAGCATTATCCATAGAATAAAATCTCCCCATGATGCAATAAGCTAGGGATGATAATGCTAAAATGAAATTAATAACTTGTTATGTTGATGATCATGTTAACTTTATATTCGTGTTGCTATATTATTGTTATCTAATCTAACTATTTATATGTATAAATATAGTTATGTACGTATATATATATATTAATTTAAGCATATAAGCTCACCAACCTAACATTTATTACATGCTTTTATTTATTTAGCGCTCTTAATATATATTATGAGACTCTTCCTTAATCTATGTCCCAAGAATGATTTGTCCAAAAATTCTAAGGCTTCCATTAGATTTGTTATACTCTTATTTTGCTTTATTTCTATGGTGACTGGATTCATTTGAGTCCTGGGAATCTTATCTTAATTTTAATACTTTCATTTTTATTTTGTTTTGCTCTTATTCATTTTTGCTATTTAAGGGGACTTGTCTATTTCTAAGTCCCAAAAAGCCTTGATCACAAGCGAAGATGCCCAAACATTTAATTTCCTATCCTTATGATCCTTATTATTTTTATCTGTATATCCATAAATTGTGAAGTCTAAAATATTTTTTTTTATATTCAATTACATGAATTTGTTATAGTGATGTTGTTATGCCAAAATAAATTTTTGAACCATTTTACAATGAAAATTCTTTATTATGCAAAATATTGGTTTCAAACATGTTAGTAAAATGTGAAGAATGTCTTGTTTCAAAGAAGAAAAAAATTAAAAACAAGATCATTCACTTAAATTTTCATAGACAACTAGTTATAGGCATGATCTTGGAAGGTTGATGACTTCAAATCCTTTTTCTTAAAATCATACCCTTACAAGGATTTATGAAAGATAAATTTCCATCCAAACCAATTTTTCATAAACTTAGAATTTTCTGTTTTTCTATAAAGATGTTTAATAAAATTTTTCTTATACAACTTCACTAAGATCATACATGTATTTTGAACTATTGATATTATTTACAAGATATCTTTTGAGTATAAGATTGAAATTATTAATTTAAAGGGTTTATAAGATGTAAAAATAGCAAAAAGTCACAAAATGTCAAATATGGAAATTTGGGATCAAGCTGTATGGTAGCATTTGGACCCTTAAATGACCTAGAAATTAAAAATAACTTTAGAAATGGATGGGTCATTCGAAGTAGGTAAAGATTGACTATTTATATGTAGAATTCTGAGTTAAAATGAGTAAGTTATAACCATTTTAAGTTATAAATTTTCCATAACAAAAAAACAATGCGAATTTACATTTGTAGAGCTAGAAATTAAATAGATCCTTTATGAAATACTCATTTTAGATATTTCTTTTGTTTAAATAACGAAAAATACAACACCCCATTTTTAGAAGACTATTTTGATTGAGGAATTTTCAAATGACTGAGTGAGTTTCCTTGCGCTTATAGTATTCTTGTTTGTAGTTGTAACTTAGTGCATTAGAATTTAGGCAAAAAATGAAATGGAGTTGTATGAGTGAGTAGTTTAGGAATGTGTTGTGAATTTCATGCTTGATTAAGAAATCATAAGCATATCGAAACCATTCATGTTTGATTAATATGTTTGTTTCGATATCATGTTCTTGTATGTATGCAAAAATTGTGTTGATCACGTGGGACCAGAAAGGTAAGATGCCCTGTTCTAGTATGAGAAACTACGACATTAGGAGAATACGACCTCATAGAGGAGCCATGTTGGATTGATCGCTTTGGATAAGAGACCTGGGGACAAAGTAGTGGTGGTCGATTGATACCCAATAGAGTGTGATGGTTGGAAGGACCAATATGTTCAAAGCATTCCCTAACCTCGACATCAAGGTGGTAAATCCATTCAATGTACGATTTTTGGTAAATCATACACATGTGTGTAACATATCATTGATGCATTCATATGCTTGAATAATTAAAACTTGTTATTTATGGGTATGAACTGTAAGAATTTGACTAAGCATGTTAACGCTTACCCCTAAATAGATTTTGATGCAGGGTTACCTTAAGGCAAATCCTAGGAACTTGATGGAGAATGTGGGCATTGAGAACTTTTGGAGGAAATTTATTTTTGGATTTTGATTATGGATGTCCTAGAAATTTTCTTATGTTTTAGGAAGCCTCTTTTTAGTTGTAAAACAATTTATAATTTTATCGGGGTTATGATGGTATTGTCTTGCATGTTCTGTTTCTGCCATCTTAAAATGCATATCTTCACTGGTGTCTCCTTGTTGTGAATGTATGTCTTGTATCAATAAAAAGGATTTTGAGTGACTAATATAGTCATTTTTAAGTTTTAATATTGTATACGGAGGATTGTCACGTTTAGGATATTCTTTGGGGTGTAATACTTAGAGAGAGATGTAGAAACTAAGAAACATCTAAAGAATATGGATTATGCACTAAAAATCATTTTCTTTTTAAGCTCAAAGACTAATTCATGTAGAACAACAAGTATAATCAACAATGATAAATAAAGAGATAGGGAAAGGAAACTTTGTACCATGATTTTAACATGGAGTTTAGTCAACCCTCTACTCTCCACGATCCACAACAATTGCATCCCTCAATAGAGGACTTCACCACTTTATTCATAACAAAATATTTGCCTTAATAGAGGACTTATAAACCCCTAGATTTTTCGATGGTTCTTAAGTTCAAACCTTGGAACTAGAAGTTAATCGGAAACCTTAGTCAACAAAAACCTATGCCAAAACCCTAGTGTTTAGATTCGGCAATCCCGCGCTTGCAAACCCTAGACAACGAAATCGCACTAATGGCTTATAATAGTTCGTAATAATATAGAAAAGTATAAAAATATTAGATTTGCCAATTTCTAGTGTCTTTCGGATCCGAACGAGATTAGTTTTCGAAAACCGTGCGTGCCTAGGAACACTAGATGGTAAAAATATTCCATTTATACAAGAAATCGAAAAATAATAGTTCGTAATTTTTCGGTAGCTAAAAATTATAAATATCGCATTTATACGCGTATTTTTTTTATTAGTGGTAATTTATTAGTTTTGTTTACTATTCATTGTACTTCTTTACTATTCATTGCTATTTACCTATCTCTACTTTTCCTTACTACCTATTCTTATTACCTATATACCTATTTTCTTACTTTTTACATTTCCAATACATCTTATTCAAATCATATCTTATATATTAATTATTTTCTCACAAAAATACAAACAAAACAACTCACTCTCCCTCTTTTCCTCCTAGAACCGGCACAAATCTCCCCTCTTTCTCTCTCATTTATTTTCTTTTTCAATTATTTTATTACATCTAATTTCCACTCCAAAAATTCTATAAATACCCCCTTTCCCTTCACTTCTTTCACACATTCATTTCATATAACAAAACTCTCCCAAAATCACTACACAAATCCTTTCTCCAAACTTTCTCTCTACCAAAACTCTCTTACACCAATCATACACAAAATCCTTCTCTACACACAAACCATCTACTACATATCATCAACCACATAATCCTACACTCATTATCTCCTTCCTACCAAACTACCTTTAGGTAAAACTTCTTCCAGCCATTTATTTTACCCATGTTATGTAACTTAGTATGACCATGGTATTGTTTTGAAACTCATATGGGTAGTAAAAGCAACCATATGTTCATATTTTGTTCTTGCATATAAAGTTCCCATCTTATTGTTATTATGTTATCATATTATTATTATCACTATTGTTGTTATTATTGTTATTATGATTCTAATCTAACTCTTTTTATATTATTAAGTATATATATATCTATATATATTTTTAGATCTTAATGCTCACTAACTTTTATTAACTTGCTTCTATTATTCTTATTGCTCTTATTATTGCTTTTCTTTTCTTTCTTTTTCTTTTTCTTTTGGGATAAAGTCTTGGGATGCCTTGATGAAGATAAGACTTCCAATACTTGATCAGGTTGCCTTGATGAAGCTAAGGCTCCCAATACTTGATTGGGATACCTTGATGAAGTTAATATTCCCAATACTTGATATATTATCTTGCTTATTATTAATTTGCTCCTTATATATTTTCATCATTTTTTATATTATGTGCTCATGAATATGCATCATCATAATGATCTTGTCTCAATAAAAATTTAAAGTAAACTTTTCCTTAATAAAGGAAAATGAAACTAAACTTTTCTAGTATATAACTTTGTGTTTAAATCAAGATTTGTTAGCAAACCCATAAGAAAAATTATTTCACAACTTCTTTTCAAACTTACCAAGATTTTTAATAACCATGAAGATGATTTTCTCCAAGAAGTTAACTACAAAACAAATGTCTTCTTTTACTATGATGAGTCGCATAAAGTTATAAAATATAGTAATAACAAGTTATGGTATATAAATTTTTCATAGAAAACTCAAAATTAGAATCTTTCCAACTTCATAATAAAAACTAAGGAGTAAACTAGTTTTCAAAATTAAGATAAAATCACCCTTCTAATTAATAAACCCACATAGAAAAATAAGGAATTTCCAAGTATATAAATAATAAACTACTTTTCAAAAGAAATGAAAATAACATAAGTATGATGATTTCAAAAGCAATGAATTTTATCAACAACTTAAAAAGGATAATTTCTTTCTAAGTAAAATTGGTAAAAGACTTAAAGAATCAAGTTTTGGAAATAAAATTTACATTTGAAGAAGTTAGAATATGAGAATATAAGGATAAGAAGACTTAACAAAGTCATTTTTTTCTTTTAAAAGAGAATATATATAACTCAAATCATTATAGGTTATCAACAACTTAATAAAAACTTTGGAAACTTAATTTTCACCATAAAAAGAAAAATTAAAAAAACCAAAGTTAAGGAAAAAATTTATTTGTTTTAGAAAAGAAATTAGAAAACAAAATAAGAATATACTTGTTTATAATAACCTAAGGAATTATAAAGTTTCTCCAAAACATTTAGAAAGAAATTTGTTAAGTTTTAGCCCTTTTAAAATAAATTGTTTTATGAAAAATAATAGTTAAGATAACACCATTAGAATTTTGCATATACTATGAGTCTATATAAATACTCAAAAGGATTTTTTCAACTATATACCTATCTATATACTTGACAAAGAGATTTTTGAATAAAAATTGAGTTTGGAAATCATTTTGCAAAATGTGGAATTTCTCGTTTTGGTTTTGTACAGAGGCTTTTGGGAAGCTAAACGATCTTTTATGTAGAAAATAACCTTAGAAATGGATAGATTTTTTTGAGTAGGTAAAAATTGGTATATTATATGTGAAATTCCAAGTTAAAATGAGCAAGTTATGACAATTTTAAGTTGGAATTTCCCTCTATGCGAATTTTAATGAACCTAGTAACAATAGAGTTTCAAGTTAAAGTATAACTTCCAAGAGATACTCATTTTGGGTATTTCTCTTACTTAGGTGACGTGGAGGCTGAGTACTTGTGTCTCGAGGATTTCCTTAACTAAAAGTATCCGCACAAATGGCTGGCTGAGTTTGTTTCTTACATATTTGCACTTATGACTTTGCTTGTAAAATAGCGGCATTAGAATTAAGGAAAAGATAAAATGGAAAATGCATGTACTTTACATACTTGGTTGAAAATACGATTAGGTATATTGAGGCATGAATTGTTTATAATGAATGTTTGGTCTAGTATAAGATTGATTGTTTACAATTCTATGATCACCCACAAATTATTTAATTATGCCATGAGTACTTAACTAAATTAATTCATGCATGTCATCGGGTGAGTTCATTGCATTTATTACTATTCCTTTGGTGGGACAAAGGCTTAGTAAGGAGATTCATAGAGTCTGTAATTTCTATAAAGCGATGAAGCATCGTCCGAATCAACTAACGATGATAAAATATCCGAATAAAACATATTTGGTAGCTGTATAGTGGCTCAAAAATAAGTTACAAGTAAGTTGGTTTATAATACCTTTTATTTTTGCAAGAAAGTTATTAAAGATAAGAACTATCACGGAACTATTATCATGCCCCGAAGGGTACCCTAAACGTGGTAGCCCGCCACATATAATATCAAGGCTTAAGGATGGCTACCTTAGTCATGCGAAAGCCGTAGTATTATATGTAAGGCGTCCAGCACGGTAATAGGAGACGCTTTTGGGAAGCATAGTTTAAGCAAGTAAAGATGAACATACAAGAATCCAGAAATAAAACATATCATTAATAAACAAAGGTCTGTTACATAATTTCTTAGGGGCATACCCCCGCTAATTCCAAGGATCAAGATAAACTTCGTAATATCCAAAATACTACATTAAAGATTTCAAAGGAATTCTAATCTAAGTCTTCGAGTAGATTTCCTCCAAAAGCTTCAATATAAAACGTATACGGATACGGGATGGCCTCAGGCACAAAAATAGGTGTTCCTGAGAATACAAATACCTATAGGGGTGTAAGCTTATAGGCTTAGTGAGTAAATCTCAAAATTCATACTTGAAGAAAATTATCAATCAAGTTTATTATTCAAACATATGAAATGCAACAACCACGTGAGCATACAAGACATATGACTTTCCGGGAATCATATGTTGAATGAATTTACGCCCTTCATTCGGGGTTGGGTATTCAGGCCAATTATAGCCACAACTTTTAAAAATACTTTTATAGATCTTACCAGCTCCTATACGCCATCAAAACATGTAGTTATTACAGGCTCCTACTAGCCACCAATTTTGTAGTTTTTACCGGCTCCTACTCGCCACTTACATGATATACCAATTATGTCTACCACCACTATTATACACTTATCCCACCAATTGTATAATAGTGAATGCAATGTGACTCAACATATGAAGTGCATGAATAAATTCTTTAATTAAAGTCTTAGTAGTTACATTTAACTTCTTTCAAGTGATCAACCAATTTCAAATAATTCAAGATATTAATGCACATACAATCTTTATTACAAACAAATTGAGTTTTCGATATACTTAATATTCCTTCAACATATTATCATACATTTCTTTTTTATTTTTTTTGCTTAGATTCTAGTGCAACTAATTTTACAAGCACAATCAAGAGTATGAGAAATTTAACGGAAGTAATCACTCAGCCATGATGACACCTTTCTTGAACTGGATGGGTCGTTCGGAATTTCCACTTAATCGTCGTAATCCTCGGGATACGAACAATCTTCCTCGTGATTATCTAATCAAGAAGAATACCCAAAATGAGTATTTCATGAAATTCTATTCTTGAAGATTCTAAACTTTCCTTAAAATCGTGGTAAAATCGTATAAGGGAAATTCCAACTTAAAATGGCCATAACTTGCTCATTTTAAACTCGGAATTTCGCGTATAATATATCGTTTTCTTACCTACTCGAAAAGGTCTACGCATTTCTAAGCTTATTTCCATAAAACTAAGTCATTTGGGTCCCGAAAAGGCAGTGACTAAATCTGCACGAATTTTGCAAAAACTTGTTTTCCTTCTTGTAAACAAAGTTCATTTAAAAGGTAAATATTTCAATTATTTTGTAAACTTTTGAAAGGTATATATTTATATGTAATGACTCATAAAAATGTATGAGTAAATGGAGTTGTCTCAACTTAAAAATTAAGGTTTTTAAAAGATTTTGAACTTGAGATTCTATCGAATATTTATTTTACTCTTGAAAGATCTTGAGTTATTGAGATGAATATTCTTTTTCTAAATTTAATCTCTTGTAATTTCTTTAGGTGTGGTTTTATTTTCAAAACTTGGATTCAAAAGTAATAAAATGACATTTTTATTTCTTGTAATGATTCCAAAAGAATTTCTACTTCTTGATGAAAGATAAGTTTTCATAAACCTTTTGTTATGTAAGAAAATCATACCTATGCATGTTCATGGGTTTTTAGAAATCCGTTTTCCATATTTATTTCCTTAGAAAGAATCTTTAATTCAAGGAAACATTTTCTCATTTATTTTGTTGAGACAAAAACATTATGTTCATGCATGAATATGAATCATAAGCTATAGAAATGTAATATAATAACTTGAAAGCTTAAGTAAATAATAAAGTAAATCAAGTATTGGGACCTTAGCTTCATCAAGGTACCCCGGGACTAAGAAAAGACTAGTCCCGAAAAGAAAAAGAATTGTTTTTGACTTGATGAGGACAAGTCTAAGATAGAATGACTAGTCTAAGATTAGAATGACTAGTCTTAAAATCAACTTGAATTTAAATAAATTGCATGAAAGGTAAATAAATTGCAAGATAGAACTTATATGCTTAAATAGTATATAGTATTAGTATATATTAGGTAGAAATAAACATAAAGGAACATAAAGAGATTGATATTATGAACAAAAACAAAGTATGAACTTATTGTTGCTTTCTTAACCCCTACGGTTTTAGAAAACACACACTAAGCTCATACTAAGTAGATGAACATGTGGATTCCTTGAAGGCATATTACCTAAAAGAAAAAGAAGAGAGGAGCTCCTTGTAGAAGACTTCTTGGAAAGAACTCTTGAAAGAATTTGAGAGAGATTTTGGTATAGTAACTTTAGAGAAGAAGTGGTGTGAAAGAAGTGAAGGTATGAGGGGGTATTTATAGGAAAATGTGGGAGATAATTTGTGTTAATTAAAAAAATTGAAAAATAAAGCAATTGAGGCATAGAGAGGGAGGGGCCGGCGCCAATTTGATGCATGGGGGAGAGAAAAATTTAATTTTTTGCTATTTTGTTAATTAAAAGTAAGAAATGAAAGATGTGAAATTGTATTAGAAATGAAAATGTGTAAGAAATAGGTGTATAGGTTGTAAGAGTAGGTTGTAAGAAAAAGTAGAGATAGGTGAATAGTGTAGAATAGTAGAAAATAGTATAATGTAAAAGTAGACATGACAATTAAATACCGGTAGTAAGAAAATATGCGTGTAAAAGCGATATCTGATATTTTTAGCTACCGAAAAATTACGAAATTGATATTTTTGGAAATCTTATACTTTTACGAGTCTAACGGTATATTCGGAATAATTTTCCTATTCCGGGCTTCCGAGACACGTCTTTCAAGAATCATGTTCGATCGAGTTTAAAGGACACTCGAAATTCTTCAATCTGATATTTTTATAAAACCTATAGCTATTACGAACTATTACAACTAATTTTCCCAACTTCGTTTTCTAGGACTTGAGAAAACGGCAATGCCGGACTTTAAGCGGTTACGGTAAACTAGGGTTTGGTTGACTCTGGAAATCCGGTTGACTTCCGATTAGGGTTTAAACTATAATTCAGATCCAAAAATTTCAGGGATTTACAACTATATTATACGATAGCGGCCTATATGGTCTGAAACACTTAACCACCGAATGAAGGGGTAAATCCATTCAAACATATGATTCCCAAAAATCATATGTATTGTTTGCCCACATGCTTGTGCATTTCATGGGTTGCTTAAATAAACTTGTTTGGATTATTGGATGTCGAGTGTTTATTTATGGAAACAAATCTCACTAAGCTAATAGCTATACCTTCTTAGATATCTTTTGCAGCTTTAGTTGTCATGACCCTAATAGGGGTCTAGTAGGGTTATCATGAAGTTGTCATATTACGTGTGCATCCGCAATATAAAAACCGTCTTGCAAGTCAGAGATTACGAGACTATTCACTTGTTAACATTAGTTATACATATACATATACTATTATTATTGAAACTTAATTATGAACATCTAGCCAAGATCGCAGAGAATCGATATCCCCTACCAAATAATAAAAATTGGGTTTCAACCTATAAAATACAAAATTTCACATGCTTATACAATTTATCAAATTTGCATTCTAATTCATTGCAATCTATCTTTCTAACTCCATGAAAATCTGATAGGGAAATCACTCTTCACACATTCTTAGCCCATTCCTAGCAAGCATTAGCCCTGCACAAAAACTATTGGGGGGTGAGTGAAACCACGGCTCAGTGAGATAACATGACTAAACCACACATCAAGCAATAACAAACAAGTTTATTATCAAGCAAGTGTAATGTATCAATCAAACATATGCTTAGTTATAAGTTTGGAGAACCAGAATCCAAACAGGATGTAGATTTACGCCCTCACATTAGAGTTGAAGAAACCTAGTCAAGGATCATATCCTTATGACCCACTCGCCTAGGAGAAACAGAGAACCATAAGAATACCAGTACTTACTTTATTTATCACTTCATTAGATATATTTTCTTCACTCAATTTCCTTTCGGAACAAAGAGACTCCATTAAGTATTAGTCATTTCAAGCCGATACCACTGCGACGTCGTTCCTTGTTTTGCCAATAGTTCCTATGGAACCGAGCAGAACAAGGATAATCTTGGAAGAACTAGGAAATTTACATCTAGAAAAACCAAGCATTAATCGAGATCCGAAATACTAATACGAGCGGGCTGTCGCACTTTTTCATGCAACATATGCAAGTTATGTAATTGTCACGCCCCAATGGGTACCCTAAACGTGACAGTCCGCCACACTCAATATTAAAGCTTAAGTATGACAACCTTAGTCATTTCCAAAAGCTTTTATATTAAGTGTAAGGCTTACTTTCACAATTTAGAGGACCATATGTGGAATAATGAAGTTTAAGGAGATATAAAAACATATTAAGAAAAGAGGATTCACAACAATTATTTGTTCATGGCAAAGACTTTACAAACTTAAGGACAACTCCCTAAATTACTAATCTATTATATACGTATTAACATGCTAATACTAAGCTATACTTTATTCAGATTTCTAATGTTCAAAAGGGATTACCTGCCCGCATGGTCCACGTGGCCTTAACCATAATACGGAAACTGCAAAAGGTA
This sequence comes from Combretum micranthum, assembly GCA_024138025.1. Classification (NCBI taxonomy): domain Eukaryota; kingdom Viridiplantae; phylum Streptophyta; class Magnoliopsida; order Myrtales; family Combretaceae; genus Combretum; species Combretum micranthum. Next base: position 1,028,673 of record JAMXBD010000381.1, read on the forward strand.
GCTATCGGGGTATAAGCTAATAGGCTTAGTGAGAACTATTTCCATAAATAACTTCTTGTAACAAGATTCAAACAAGTTGGTTAATCACATATGTAATGCATCAAACACGTGGGCAAACAATCATATAGCTTTCCGAACTATATGTTGAATGGATTTACGCCCTCCATTCGGGGTTTGGTGATACTCAAAACAAGTAGTTTACAATAAAAATTTAAGCTTGCGAGCACTCATCGCCAAGCATTCATTAAAAACTTTTAAACTTGCGAGCACTCATCGCCAAGTATTCCGAATCTACTTGATTTGACCTTGCTTTCGGATCAACCGCCAAGCATATTCCATTAAGCCGCCAAGCAATCGCTTTCGGATCTTCCGCCAAGTGTTGCTTTCGACATGAGCTTACTATCCTTCTCACCAAGGATAATAACCCAACCATGCAATGTGACTCACTTCGTGGTATGCATGAGTTCATTAATTTATAAAGTCATAACATAATTATTTTCAACTTTATGGCGATCAAGGAATTTCACAAAAATCAATATTAAACTAAAACAATCACTTAGAACAATTCGGGCTTCGATATTCTTAGAATTCTTTCAAGGAATTATTTTACATGCATATCGGTTTATCTTTTCCTAACTCTAGTGCAACTAATTTACAAGCACAACAAGAGTAGCATTTAATGGAAATAAACTCACGATGCCATTGTCGTCTATTCCTCTAAGCGGATGAGTCGTTCACACACTCCACTTAATCGTAATAGTTCTCGGGGTAAAGAATCCTTCCTCGGGGTCACCTAACCAAAGAAAATACCCACAATGAGTTTTTCTTGAAGATTTTCTTGAATTTTGACAAAACAATGTCAAAGAACGTAAAGTTCGTATAAAGATGTTCCAACTTAAAATGGCCATAACTTGGTCATTTTAACTCGGAATGCGCATATAATATACCGATTTCTATCTACTCGAAAAGATCTACCCATTTCTAAAATTATTTCCCACAAACAAAGCCATATAGGCTCCGAAAAAGTGGCGACAAAATTCACCACGGATTTTCAATAAAAACAACTTTGGTTCAAGAAATCAAAATTTGTTTGATAAATACTTAGTTATCTATATAGTTGAAAAATTCTCTTTTTATAACTATATAACTCATATTAATCATACTCAAGTGTCTTGTTGTCCAAATTATTTTTCTTAGGTAAAACAATGTCGGTTTGAAGCTTTTCGGAAATTGTTTTTAAATTTCTTTGAAATGAATACCTTGTTTTCTTTGTTTTCTAAAAACGTTTTATGTTGGTTTCATTTTCTTTCTAAGTGACCTTTGAAAATAAAATTTCTCCTTTCTAAGTTACATTAATACTATATTTGAAGTTTTCTAGGAATATGCTATTCTTCATTTTTCTTGTGTAAATTCTTTGTTTACTTGTTTTGCAAAAATTCCTTACTTGATACTTCTCATTCTTTTTCTCATTCTCAAAAATAATTATCCATGTAAAAATTTGTTTTTCTTCATAAAAACAATGTGGAGCAATTAAGGACTTTTTGTAGAAAAACTAATTTCTATAATCTTATTAACTTCTTTTTGTAACTTGAAAAGAAATAATTTTATTATTTTCAAACCATAAATTTTCTTTGCCTATTTGTTTGCAAGGTCTTTTAAAAATTTCCTTAGTCTTCCATCTTATTTTCTTTATGAAAAGAACCGTTTTGTCAAAAAATATTTTCTTTTGAAAACAAGGTAGAGTAACAAAGATTTAAGTAGCTTTTTAAGTAAAAATAGTTTCTAAATTCATAGTGAATTCTTTTTGGTAATTTGAAAATGAATGAATTTATTTTCGTTATCTTATATTTTTATGTTTCACATAAACTTATTCTAAGTGACAAAAAGCCTTCTTTTATTTAATTATCTTTAGAAAATAAAACTTTTGGACAACAATCTAAATGAACATGATTATGAGAATAATAATAAATAAAATAACATAAAGCATAAATAATAAAGTCAAGTATTGGAGTCTTAGCTTTTTCAAGGCTCCCGGGACTAAGAAATAAACTAGTCCCATAAAGAAATAAAATGAAAGAAGAAAAGCTTGTTTTGACTTGATGAGGACAAGTCTAAGACTAGAGACTAGTCTTAATAACAACTTGGAATAAATAAATTGCAATGGAAAAGTAAATAAATTGCTTTGCATGAAATAAATAAATTGCAAGTGAGCTTATATGCTCTAAAGAATATGTATAGATATATAAACAATAATAAATCAACATAAACATAAATGGATTGCATGAACAAGAACAATACATGAACATAATGTAGTTTCCACAACTTGTAGTATTTGGAAACTCACACTATGGTCATGTAAAGTTACATGACATGAAGAAGAAGAAAGAAGTATAAAGGGGTTACCTAAAGAAGATTTTGATATGGTTATGTGGTTATGGGTTTTTGTTGTTGGTGGAAGTTGTTGTAGAATTATTTTGAGAGAGTTTTGAGATAATATTTGAGAGAGTTTGAGAGGAGATTTGGAGAGTTTTGGTATGAATTTGTGGGTAGTGAATGTGTGAAAGAAGTGAAAGAGGAGGGGGGTATTTATAGGACTTTGAGGAGTGATTTTTGTGTGATTAAAATAAAGCAAAATTTAAAACAAATTATGGATGTGAGAGAGAGAGAGAGGGTGCCGGCCACTTTGAGAGGAGAGAGGGAGTGAATTTATTTTTTGTATTTTGTTAAATAAAAGATGTAATATGTAAGATAGATGTGATATAAAGTTATGAGAAAGGTAAAAAGTTAAGATTATAGGTTATGTAGAGTGTAAGAGTAGGTGTAACAAAAAATAGATATAAAAGAATAGTGTAGAATAGTAATGAATAGTGTAATGTAAAGTAGATATGACAATTAAAGTACCGGTAGTAAGAAAATACGCGTATAATGGCTATATCTGTTATTTTTACTTACCGAAAAATTACGAAACTGATATTTTTGGAAAACTTATATTTTTACGAGTCTAACGGTGTATTCGGAATATTTTTACTATTTCGGGCTTCGGACACGTTTTTCGAGAACTGTGTCCGATCTGGTTCGAAGGACACCCGAATTTCGCGAAACCGAAACTTTTATAAAACCTATGGTTATTACGAACTATTTTAGCTAATAATTCCAACTTCGTTTTTTAGGGCCAAAGAAAACGGCAATGTCAGATTTAGTTTGATACGGTAAACTAGGGTTTTGTTGACCTTTAGGGTTTCGTTTGACTTCCGGTTAGGGTTTTGTGCTAAACCGATTCCGAAAATTTAGGGGTTTACAGTAATGCATGACCAATTCAATAGATTGTCGAATAGTGTTAGGTTAGGTTCTTAAGTGTCCATACAATTCACAGACAAACCTTAACATGCTTCATACATTAATTATCATACAATGTAATTGTTACTATCAATATGGTGTTTTGGCAACCAATCATACACCAAGCACCATGCGATATACCCAACCCCACATGCATAATAGTATTAGTATATTATTACATATGCAACTATGCTATAAGCACAAACAATGTGATAAGGTCAAAGTTACTCACCTGGTATCCTTGCTAAGTCATAGTAATCTACTAGAAATTCCAAAGATTGATCTGTTTCTTCTATAAAATGAGATAAAAGATACTTTTTACTATACTAATATTTGCATAACAATCTCGGCTGTGCCCTTTTGTCTCCTAAACTCAACCTTTATCATCTTAATCCTAATTTTGTCATTTAAATATGGGTTTTAAGGTTCATAAGGGCTTAGTTTCCTCGGTCGATTTATAAAATTTGTATAAACTCATTTTTCTTAGGAAAAGTGTCCTAAATGATTTCAAATACCAATTTCAATGGCATAATCTTAACCTAGATCTATTTTATTTGTTTTGACTTTGATTTTAACAAATAAATGGGTGTTGTAAAGCTTATTGGACGTACTCTTTCATTTTCTAGTTTATTCTTTTATTTTGTATATTTTTCCTTATATGACTATGGATTCGAAATGTTTATACTATGATATCTATTATTCTAGTTTTATATTTTTAATTCTTACTTCATGTCTATTGCTTTGTTTTATGTATCTACTACTAAGCTTTAGTGATTAAATTCATTTTTAAGTATCTTGATCATCACTTCGATGAAACTTATGTTATAATTTTATTTTCGTTTTACTTCTCTTGATCTTATTTGTACTTATATGTCAAGGAAGTGTTTTTACCAATATAGATTATTTAAATTTTTGCTTTTTCTAATGTAGGTAAAAACAACTAAGGTTCTTAATTATTATTTACTTTGTTTGTCAAGATTATTTGTTTTTCTATATACTTTGTTTTATATTTTAGACATAGCTACTATTTTTTTTAGACATTAATTACTTATTTTTAAATTATTAAGTGAGTTAAGTGATTTTACTAATTCTAAAATTTGTTATAGAAGTTTTCTAATAACTCGATTTTGTTACATCCTTTAAGGATCTTATATATTTTTTTGAATCTCTAATGTTTATAATGCTTTATTATTTCTATTCCGATAGTAGCCTATAATTAGTCATTTTTTTAAAGTTTACGAAATACATTATATTTTTACAAAATTCGTATAGATAATTATTTCTTACTAAAAAGTGACCTAAATAATTTTAAATTCATGTTTTTACTGTAAAATCTTTAAGTAGGCTTATATTACTTATTTTAACCTATATTTTGTTGTGTAAATAGGTGTTAAAAAGCTTGTTTTGCATATTATATGCTAGTTACTCAACTTATTTACTTGTTAATTTATATTCATCCTACTCTTATATATTCCTATAGTTGGTGTAAGACTTTCCTATTTATATATATATATATATATATTTGTTTCCTATTGTCATTATTAAGCTTTTATCATTGTTAATGAGTTTTATTATTTTTAATTTATATTGTCCATTAATATCTTTAGTGATAACAAATTTTCTTTTATTGTTTATTTTGTCTACCCTATTTATTTATGTAGGTTAGAATTTCTATTATTTAGAGGATCTTATCTAAATTTCAATTATTAATATATGGTTCCAATGATCTTTTAAATTCATCTAAGCATTATTTTGTATTCCAAATTATAGTTTATCTCTCAAGTTTAATTCTAACTCCTTCAAAAATCCTTCATTGTTATCACACTTTTAATATACCTAATGACAAGTTTCTTTATTATAATTTCATGCATCATATGCTTAATATATATATATATATATATTTATAGACATCTTAGGGTTTATGTTGGTTGAGTTTTATTATCTAGAGAGCATTATAGGGATATTCTACTAATTCCTTTGAACTAAATTAAATCATGAATTAGGTTTTTAGAGTCACGATCTTATAGTGATAGAAAATTAGGGCCTAGGGTTTTCTAAAGTCTAAGTTTAATTTCTTCATATTTTTCTTTACTAGACATAGTATTTTAACTTAGTTAAATTGATCATCACATGCTATTCTTATTCATGTTACTACTAACAAAATTTTTAAGAGATTACACATGAAGAATTTCTATGATAACCTTGTGCTTTCATTTTCCAAATTTCTATACATAAACAAGATATAAGTTATAAAATGGGTTAGACATTACCTTGATGCCCTAGAGAGGAAGATGATAAATTCTCCTTCCTATATAAACCAAGACCCTTATCTTGTTGATTGTTGAGTTGTTGATGTTAATTTTAGTGGAGTTGCAAGAGAGAAGATAAAGCTTTGATTAGTTTGTAATTTTTGATGGAAGTTCAAGATAGGGGCATATGGTGTTAGAAGAATTTAAGTTGTAAATTTAATGGTGTGTGTGTGTGTTTCACGGTTTAAGTTTTTGGAAGAGAGGGACTTGCTTTGTTGGTTTGTCTATTATTTATAGGAGTCAAAATAACTTATGAAGGAAGGTTTTAAATAACTTATGGATGAAGGGTTGAGAAGACTCATGTAGGAAGGTTTGACTAGTTTAGGCTTTAATTATTTATTTTATTTAATAAATTATGTTGTTGTTGTTTACGAAAGAGGAAGAGAAATCTTTGTTTACTGGTTCTATAAGTCCCTTTAAGTAATTCAACAAGTTTGCATTAATTAGGGGTTTTTATTTGGTGCATTTTCATTGGTTGATGTGTCTTAAAATTGACCTCATATACTCTTTTCTACTCTCTTAAGCTAGCTTACATGGTGGAGAGACTTGTTGCAAATTTAGGCTAGTTAAGTGTTTAAATTCTAACCTCATGTGCAAGCTACTTCTTAAACAAGGCTTCATGGTGGAATTGGGTCCAAGTAATTTGTTAGTGATGTCTATTCTTTATGGACCATTCACTACTCCCTTAAGCTAGCTACATATAGTGGAGAGATTTGGAGCAATTTTGGGCTGGCCAAGTGTTTCCAATTTTCACCATGACTTGCAACAACATTTGAGAAAATATTAATAAATTCAAATATCTAGCTAATTTCATCAAAAACTGTTCCTATGCGTATATTTATGTTAGTTATATGAGAATTTTATTTCCAACAATTTATTTAAGGTCCTAAAATATCTATAAAATATTGTTGAGTTTCAAATTTTGAATTTAAAATTTACGCGATTTAGTATTTCTAAAGTTTTGTTCTACGCAATTAAGGTTTTAGGGTCTGATAGGTCAAAATATAAGATTGGTATCTACAGACTCTAAATATTCTAACTAAAATTATGGTGTGGTCTAAATTTTTATTTGAAGTCTAAATAATTAATTGTAGGTCTATTTATAGCTCTTCATTGGGTATTTATATCCCTAATGTTTTATCTTTAATAGGTTATTTTATTATACACATACCATGAATTATTAGCTTTTTAATGCATTTAAAATTTAAAGCCATTTATTTATTTATACATATATACTTTATTCTTGGTTCTTGACTTAGATTACAAAATCTATCTTTGGTGTCTTTTTAATGCATTTATTTTTTTAGATTCTTAATGTTTTTAGATCATAAATAGGTTCACAATACTCTAAAGTTTCTAACTAAGGTCTAATCGGGTTTAAATCCAATATCTATCATATATTTAGGATTCTAATTTATTATCATATTTATATGTTAATCATACTATTATTGTTATATATTTTTTGAAAATATTTCTTTAGTATATATCTTGTATATGCACACATATATTTTTATCTAAGGTCTAAATTTATAAATATTGATTTTCTTTTAATCCTATCGTATTTTTGAACTTTAGTGATCCTTTTCTAAATTATCATTTTCTAACCAATAGGCTTTTAAAATTAATTGTTTCTTCTTATATGTGTAATCTAAGGCTATTTATAATCACTTGTAGAATTTTTTACTTGTGTTGCGAAATATTGTCCTTTATTACCTATAAATTTATTCATCTTGATTATTAATTAGTTATGATTATGGAAGTTATATTTTGTGCCTCAAAATTTTATCTATAAGGATTCGAATCCTTCTAATTATAATAGAATTTGTTTATACTTTACTGTTATTAAATCATGAAAAATCGGGAGTGGTCTTTGTGACTTTTTCTCGAAGTTCTTCAAGATTCTATGTTATGATTTATTAATTATTATATTCAGGTTATCTAAAATTTGGGGATTACACTAGTACCTTTGGTTGGAACCAAGAGGTTATTTTACCCAAGTTATCCTTCCAAAGCTAAGACCTTATGGATATAAGTGTAAGCTAGAGATAAATGTGGATTCCAAGAGAAGAATCAAAAGTGTAAAATCATGTTATGATAGACTCTTTATTAGTCTTGGTTATCTTTCATAGGGGAATGCCCTTTAATATTGTAAAAACCCCTTAATAGTCTCTTTATGAATATTGGTTATATTGTTATGATTTATTTTCTTAATTACTATTGTGTATAACTGCTTAAACGACATTATCTAAAGTTTGGTCCACTACGATAGCGACGGTACGCCTTACACTCGATATCGAGACTTTTGGGATGACTAAGATTGTCATACTTAAGCCTTAATATTGAGTGTGGCGGACTGTTACATTTAAGGTATCATTTGGGGCGTGATAGGACTTCAACACATTAACAACACAAATGCTTAAGTTGAGTCTTTACAAACTTAAACATACTAGACTCAACTCAAGACTTTACTAAATTACTCGCAACTCACTTAGTGTAGTGCTAGACTAAGGATAGCAAATACAAAGCACTTGGCACTACACTTTAGCTCTCATTCACACATATTATAATTTACAATAAAAGCTTATAGAGAGTGTTTACAAGGAGATGTGTGCAATAAATAAGCTCTAGAAATACCCTACAAGACCCTAAACACTTGTATTTATAAGATCTTCAAGGCTTCTTGCTGTTACATACAAACACAACTCCAACGGTCGAGTAAGAGAGGCTTTGATGACTATTTTCCTGTCAACTATTGTCCAGACACTCTTTGCAAAACAGCTACCGTTTGGACACCATATATTACCATCTGATCGGTATGTTGTAGTGACCGATTTCTAGCTTCGACACTGTTTCATATTGTCACGTCCTGAGGATACCTTAGTAGTAATAAATAAGTCACATTTGAATACTATCACTAGATTACACTTGGAGAGTGACATATTTTCCAAATAACAGGATCTTTTAGTTGCTTAGATAAGTAAGGATAAATAGATGCAAGATATAAATTAGTAAATAACTGTCATCTCAATCATAGAGTATCATATATTATTACAAACCATGTAATCTTTTCGTAATTGTCCACATACATATCTGATAAGATAATACTGGCTAATCTATACTAAGAAAAATATAAACCACTTATCCCAAATAGAACCATAGACTTCTAACTTTTAAACCCTTACCGAAGCCATATTGCTGGAATAACTAACCAAGGTCGAAGCGTAAACCTGAAAAGACTGTTGGAGTGTGAGCGAAACCATAGACTCAGTGAATAACCAGACATATTACACACCAATCAAGTCTATTAACAAACTGTATGTAATGCAATCACTTAAACATATGCTCAAAATACAAGCTTGGATGATCTAGAATCCAAACAGGAAAAAGATTTATGCCATATTTTTAGGGTTGAAGAACATTTACTTTATGACTCACCTACCTAAGAGAGACTAAGTTTATAGGACAATCAATGATTTCTCATCTTAGGGTTATCACTTTTCGCTTAATGATATTTTAACTAACCATTTCCTATACCAATCCTTAGAAACTCCCTAAGTATTAATCATTTCAAAGTGATACTATGAGTGGTGTTCTTCGTTGCCACTTAATTTCCGTAGAACCAACGGAACAAAAAAAACCTTGGAAGAACTAATACTTTAGAAAAACTAAGTATTAATAGAGAACTGAAATATTAATACGTAGCAGGGTATCACCCATTTGTATATGTAATAATGCAGTACATGTAATGCATGACCAGATTATTTAATAAGTCAATAACTCTTATTCGGTATCATGGTGATCATACATTACATACAATAATCATCACACTATTTCACATCATCATACCATTGTATTATCACTTTCGTAATGGTAGATTAACAATCATACAATCAGACCACAACACATTTCAATCAAAATAATCATATTATTATCTTTGCATTACATATTCAACTAATTATAAGCACAAACAATATAATATGACTGAGTTACTCACTTGCTCATAGCGGCTAATCTTAGTAGTCAATAGGGAAGTCTTCTACAGTATCAAAGTCACCTATTGAGATGAATAAAATATTAATCAATAAAACATAAATTATATAACTAAACTCTATTAGTATCTGAGTGTCCTATATTGATATTTGTCTTTGTTACTATTACTTATTTTGGTCCTTTAATGGTTTTATGATAACAATTATTATCTAATATTTTATTTTCATTTTGCTTGTCTTGATCTTGTCAGATATTTATATATTTTTATTGGGTAATCGTAAAAGTTGATTCAGTAGATTGATATTTTTATTTTTACTATTATTGTTATTTTTATATCGTTCTTTTAGTTAAAACATTAGGATAACTAGTATTTATTTCTTATTATTTAATTTCATCATGTTTCTCTTAATCTATTTCATATAATTATTTTATCATTTTTAGATATCACAATATTTATAAACTTAGCTTATTTAGATTTCCATTCTTATCTATTTCTCTATATAAAAAAAAATCAACAATTATAGTTGTTATTAATACTAATATTTCCCTATAGTTTTTAGGGTTTAATAGTTCGCAAATATTAAACGTATTATTATTATTCTAAGTCATGTAAAACAGTTTTCATGCAGAGGAGTTAAGTGTGTATGCCGGCTCCAACGCCGCCAACTCCAATGCCACCAGCATTGATACCCAGATGCCGATGTTCTCAGGTTTTACATGATATTTTGTATCAGGGTACACTGGCTTGTAGGCCATCAGCTTTACAATGTACGCTAGCTTCTATGTTGCGGTGTAGAATTCAAGTTGGTCGGCATTTGTTTATTCTACGTAAAAATAAACTTTATGTAGCTTTTGTTCCAATGTAAGCTGTCTTAACACCGCCGGCCTACCTTTGTGTAAATCCCCGAAATTTTTGGATCCAAATCAAAGACCTAAACCCTAATCGAAAGTCAAACGGATTCTTAAGTCAAACAAAACCCTAGTTACCGTAACCGTTTAACTCCGGCATTGCCATTTTCTCAAGCTCTAGAAAACGAAGTTGGAAAAATTAGTTATAATAGTTCGTAATAGCTATAGGTTTTATAAAAATATCAGATTGAAGATTTTCGAGTGTCCTTTGAACCCGAACGGACATGATTCTTGAAAGACGTATCCGGAAGCCCGGAATAGGAAAAATATTCCGGATATACCGTTAGACTCATAAAAATATAAGATTTCCAAAAATATCAATTTCGTAATTTTTCGATAACTAAAAATATCAGATATCGCCTTTATACTCGTATTTTCTTACTACCGGTATTAAATTGTCATGTCTACTTTTACATTACACTATTTTCTACTATTCTACACTATTCATCTATCTCTACTTTTTCTTACAACCTATTCTTACAACCTATACACCTATTTCTTACACATTTTCATTTCCAATACAATTTCACATCTTTCATTTCTTACTTTTAATTAACAAAAAAATTTTCTCTCCCCCATACATCAATTTGGCGCCGGCCCTCTCTCTCCCATGCTCAATTTTTTTTAATTTCCAATTATTTAATTAATACAATTTATCTCCCATATTTTCCTATAAATACCCCCTCATACCTTCACTTCTTTCACACTTCTTCTTCCCTAAAGTTACTATACTAAAATCTCTCCCAAATTCTTTCAAGAAGTCTTCTTAAGTTTAGTTTCATTTAGGTAAGAAAATTCTCAAGAATTCTTCATGTTCATCTACTTAGTATGAGCTTAGTGTGTGTTTTCTAAAACCATGAAGGTTAAGAAAGCAACATTAGATTCATACTTTGTTTTTGTTCATAATATCAATCTCTTTATGTTCCTTTATGTTCTTTATATTTCCTTTATGTTACTACTATCTAATATATCTATATAACTATATATACTATTTAGAGCATATAAGCTCATTGTCTTACAATTTATTTATCTTTCATGCAATTTATTTACTTCATTTCAAGTTATCTAATTTCAAGTTGATTTTAAGACTAGTCATTCTAGTCTTAGACTTGTCCTCATCAAGTCAAAACAATTCTTTTCTTTTTCAGGACTAGTCTTTTCTTAGTCCTGGGGTACCTTGATGAAGCTAAGGTCCCAATACTTGATTTACCTTATTATTTACTTAAGCTTTTAAGTTATTATTTTACATTTTTATAGCTTATGATTCATATTCATGCATGAACATAATGTTTTTGCCTCAACAAAAATAAATGAGAAAGTGTTTTCTTGAATTAAAGATTCTTTCTAAAAGAAATGAATTTCTTAAAGACCCATGAACATGTATGGGAATGATTTTTCTTACATAAACAAAAGGGTGTTTTATCAAGAAGTAGAAATTCTTTTGAAAAAAATTACAAGAAATAAAAATGTCATTTTGCTACTTTTGAAATCCAAGTTTAGAAAATAAAACCACACTTTAATTACAAGAGATTTCATTTAGAAATAGAATATTCATCTTAATAACTAAAAGATCTTTCAAAAGTAAAATAGAATCTCAAGTTCAAAGACTTTTAAACCTTACTTTTTACAAGTTGAGATAATTTCATTTACTTCATACATATGTTATGTGTCATTACAAATATATATACCTTTCAAAAATTTACAAAATAATTGAAATATTTATCTTTTCAAAAGGGCTTTGTTTACAAAGAAGAAAACAAGTGTTTGCAAAATTCATAGAAAATCTGGTCGCCGTCTTTTCGGAACCCAAAACGACTTAGTTTTATGGAAATAGGCTTAGAAATACGTAGATCTTTTCGACTAAGTAGAAAACGATATATAATACGCGAAATTCCGAGTTAAAATGAGCAAGTTATGGCATTTTAAGTTGGAATTTCCCCTTATACGATTTTACCACGATTTTAAGAAAAGATTAGTATCTTCAAAAATAGAATTTTATGAAATACTCATTTTGGGTATTCTTCTTGATTAGATAATCACGAGGAGGATTGGTTGTATCCCGATGATTACTACGATTAAGTGGAATTTCCGAATGACCCATCCAATTGAAGAACAGTGTCATCATGGCCGAGTGAGTTTATTCCCCATTATTTTTCATACTTTTGATTGTGCTCGTAGAATTAATTGCACTAGAATTTAAGAAAAATCAAAAGAAAGTGTATGATAATACGTTGAAAGAATACTAAGTATATCGAAACTTGATTTGGTTGTAATAAAGTTGTATGTGAATTAATATCTTGAAATGTTTGAAATTGATTGATCACTTAAAAAAAAAAATAAATGTAACTACTAGACTGTAATTAAAGAAATTATTTATGCACTTCATATGTTGAGTCACATTGCATTCACTACTATACAATTGATGGGACAAGTGTATAATAGTGGTGGTAGACATAACCGGTATATCATGTAAGTGGCGAGTAGGAGCAGGTAAGAACTACAAAAAATTGGTGGCTAGTAGGAGCCTGTAATAACTACAAGTTTTTGATGGCGTATAGGAGCTAGTAAGATCTATAAAAATGTTTTTAAAAGTTGTGGCTGTAATTGGCCTGAATCCCCAACCCCGAATGAAGGGCGTAAATTCATTCAACATATGATTCCCGAAAAGTCATATGTCTTGTATGCTCACGTGGTTGTTGCATTTCATATGTTTGAATAATGAACTTGATTGATAAATTTTATTCGAGTATGAATTTTGAGATTTACTCACTAAGCCCATAAGCTTACACCCCTATAGATATTTGTATTCTCAGGAATACCCATTTTGTGTCCGGGGTCTTCCAGTACCGTATACGTTTTATGTTGAAGCTTTTGGAGGAAATCTACTCGAAGACTTAGATTAGAATTCCTTTGAAATCTTTAATTTTGGATATTATGAAGTTATCTCGATCCTTGGAATTAGCGGGGGTATGCCCTAAGAAATTATGTAACAGACCTTTGGTTATTTATGATATGATATTTATTTCTGGATTCTTGTATGTTTATCCTTACTTGCTTAAACTATGCTTCCCAAAAGCGTATCCTATTACCGTGTTAGACGCCTTACATATAATACTAAGGCTTTCACATGACTAAGGTAGCCATTCTTAAGTCTTGATATTATATGTGGCGGACTGCCACGTTTAGGGTACCCTTTGGGGCGTGACACTTTGTGTGCTGCTGGGGTGGAGCATGTACACTGTTGGTGTATGGGTAGTGTTGACACTGTTCATCATCTTTTTCGTTTTCTTTTAATTCGAAATTTATTTTTCTTTTAATATATATGTATTATATATGTGTTAAAGCTTCTCCTAAGTGTTTCTCTACATTCTACATATATTATACGTGATAAATTAGTACATATTACTTCATGAAATCATTATTCAACCTAGTTTCTAACCTCAACATATAACATACTATGTATAGAGGATGTTAGGATAGGATTTTTCCTGGTTTGAGCAGACTGGAAGGTGATAAACTCTCCTCCTGAGTTAGATTCGACCCTAGGGTTAACAATATCATGGTTTAAGCTAATGTTCAAGATATAAATTAACCCTAAACGAATTTATCTACTTACCTTGTTCCTTTCTAAGCTTTGTTATGGGCTTTAATGGAGTTGTGTTTGTTGTGTTTTGTGGATTTTTGATGGATGAATTTGGCTATAGTTTAAAGGGTGTGATGGATGCCAATGATATGTGTTTAATTATTTTGTTGTCTTGTTCATTATAGTATCTTATATATATATAGAAGGAAGGAAGATAACTTGGCTAAGTAATGCAATTCTTCCCCACTGAATTCTCACTTGGATGCATGTTGTGCAAGGCATTTATTGAGTTGTTGATTTGGAGTATTACAATTGGATTCTTCATATTTCTTTTTGACTTTTATTACTTAATTGAATCAACTTGTCCCAAAAATCCGGTTAGGGAAAATAGACAAACTTTTAGCCACATATTAAGCACAATTTGCACTGAATTGTGCAAATATTAATATAATAATATTTAATTAATTGATTAAATTAGTTTTATGATAGTTTATTAAGTTAAACGGGTACAAATATGACAATTATATTAGAGTTTTATCTCGAAAATTTTATATAATATTCTACAAATTTTCTAGATTATTATTGAGTTCAACTTTGGACTTAAAGTTTATGTGATAATTATTTTTAGAGTTTTATCTCACCCAATTAGGGTTTTCTTAGCTTAATAGGTCGATTTTTGTTTTAGACTCTAATAGCTTAAGAATTTACTAACTAGAATAATAATGTGATCTAAATATTTATTTAGAGCATATATTGTAAGTTAAGCATCTGTTTTTTTTTTTATTGTGTATTTATAATCTTAACGATTCATCCATAAATTATTGTTTTCTAATTATAAGCGTAATTGGTTATTTACTCTTTATCGTATTTAAAATCTTAACCAAATTATTCCTACATATTAAGTTTTGGATACCTATTATGAAAGCTTATTAGTAGTATTTAATATTGTCTAAGAAACTTTGTTCTAGGGTTTGATAGTATATATAGCCTCATTACTACTTGTGGTTTTATTCTAAGGCTTTGGTCGAGTCCTATATTATTATTCTATTTTCTATTTTCAAATTTTCATTTATTTCTATTTGTATGAAAAACCTTTGGGTTTACACGTATTTTGATCATAACTTTGTCATCCAGACTCCGATTGAGGTGATTCGAGATGCTATGGAAAGCATAAAGAGTAGTCTACAACTTTTATGTTTGAAGATTTAACAAATTCTAAACAAAACAATGTCTAAAAAGCATTTGAATCAGGATATGACAACAAACATAAATAAAAGCAAAGCAAAACAAGATCAAACTTGTCCAAAACAAATTGAACACTTGTTTTACTAATTAAGTGTAACTTAAATATGATTAAGTGATTAATTGTGCATTTCATTTTCTCATCAAAACACACTTTGAACACCATACGTTCAACAATCTCCCTCTTTTTGATGAGGACAATCTTGCACAATTAACTTCCACTCAATTTAATACTCTCCCTCATTTAAGCATCCATGTTATAAAATAATTTTAGCAAATAAGTCTAAAAATTGATGCCTAACTAAAGGGAATTCCAAGTTACATTTAATTTCCAAATATGTCACATACATACATACTAAAACATGTTAATTGTGCACATATTTCTTCCCCTTATGGACTTATTAAAGAGACAAACTCAAAACATGCCAAACAAAGAGAGATGCACAAGTAACATGCAAGTTCTAAAATATATTTTAGACATGTTTGTGTGGTTTAAACCCATGTAACATTACAAACCACAAGTTTGTGCAAAAGTTTTGTAAAAAATTGCTTGATATGTTTCTCAAGAGTGTACAAATTTGTATAAAAAGCTTTCCAAACATTTTCAATCATTCAAACAAGTTTAGAAAGCAACATTGAACATATATAAACATTTTTTATGCATCAAAAGCATGAAAAAAACCATTTTCATGCATTCAAAGCCCAATTTTAGCATATATTTAGTTTAGGTCATGCATAAAATCAACATATCATCAAAAATTCATGTTTAAGCACATCTAACACTTCATACATGTTTTAAAAGGTATATTAAGCATGTTGGAACTAAACAAACTCTCATGAGTTTACACATTGCAAATTTGTGCACATTTTAGTCATCAAAAGAATGATTTTTCCTTAAATGCGTGCATAAATTTTCCCCAAAGCACCTTTATTCAAATTTGAACCTACATACAAGTTTGTTTGAGTCCATTAAGCATGAAAAAAATATGATTTGGGCATCAAAAATAAAAAAAGTCCATTTTTGTGCATTCTAAACTCAATTTTAGCTCATTTTTAGCCTAAAGCATGCACAAAAATTTCTCAACATCAAAAAAATTGTACACTCAAGTACATCAACAAATTATATGCATAAAAATCAAGGGTACAAACCATTAAATCAAGCAAAAAGGGATTATGCCTTGTTTTTTTTCCTTGAAGCCTCTTTAGGTATCTTCATAAAGCACATTTATCTCTTTGGTACCCATTTTTGCTTGAGTCCATTTTGGTTAGTCAAAACAAGAATTTCCTTTCTTGGTAGCCAAACAAACTTGCTTGTGTGACCTAAATGCATAGCTTTTCTTATTGCACAATTGTGTGCAATATGACCAAGTTTGCCACAATAGTTACAAATATCAGAAGTTGCTCTTACAAATCGAGTCTTATGATTCTTGCAACCATTATTCCTATCATAGCCAATTTCATATTTGTTAAAATTAACTCTTTGCTTTACAAGGAGAGTACTTAAATTATTTTCTCCCTTGGTGAATTTGGCTATAGTAGCATTTACATCACTCAAGCTAGCCTTCATGCAAACCCCGGTAATCTCAATAGTTAAGAAAACCCCGGGAGTTGAAAAGCGAACCCTAATCAGGTTCAGTTTAAGTCTAATGAGAGGAGCTTAGGAACCCTAAATCCGACTTTCCTTCGGTTTCATAATAAAAGAAGTTTTATAAAGTAAATGAATATGAATTATCATTCTAAAGTATATTTTAGACTTTTGAAAGTTTTAAATTATGGAATTTTTCAATTTCGGGCCTTCCCGAGCCCAATTATGAAAAAGCGTGCCCCAGGACCCCGAACTCAGAAAAATATTCCGGAATATTCATTAGAACCGCAATTTTATAAGGATTCCAAAAATATCAATTTTATAATTTTCCGGGCTATAAAAATTACAGTTATAGCCATTTCCCGTGTTTTCGTTACAACCGGTAAAGTAGATATCTTGTCTACTATTCACAAGTACAACCTATACTACACACTACCCATACCATATTCTTACATCCTTACAACTACTCATTTCAATTTTCATTTCCAAGAATTTTTGTTTCCTATCTAATTATTACATTTATTACATTTAATTACATAAAATACAAATTATCAAATTTCAAACACACACACACACATAACCCTTCCCCCATGGCCGGCGCCGCGCCCCCCCTCCCCCCTCTTACTCTCACACATTCAACTCAAATCCTCTTCATTTCTACCTTTGATCTCCATTGGTATGTAGATTTTAAGCCTTGTTCTTCCTAAACCTTGTAATGGCAAAGCTATTTCTTGTGTGTTTTCCCATTCAATCCCAATGAGTATATGTTAGGGACATGAAAACACTTGAACAAGAATATCAAGCCATCACAAGACATGGATCTAGTGTTTAAATGAGTTTTTGTTAAGATATTCTCTTGTTCATGCATGTAAAGTAGAGATCTTGCATATATATTGATGTTCATGCCATGAAGCTTATGATTCATGCATTATATTTAGTAGATCTAATGTTTAGACATCCACATCTTCATCTACATGTATGTTCATATAGTTATTTTGATTTCCATGCATTGATGATCATAAAAATGTAGCCTTGCTCATGTATAGATATGTTAGCTAGTAGATCTTCATGTATAGAAGGCAAGAAAATTGAAAAAGAAAAGGTTTTGTTAGAAATGATTTGTTGGAAATTCGGATGAATTTAGAACCCTACTTTAAAAACCACCAAAACCATTTTGAAACTCATATTTCACATAAAAAATGAAGGATATGTGCAATAGGTATCTTAAAGGAATGATTTTCATAAGTTTAGATGAGTTTAGACATGAGGAAAATGTAAAACAAGTAGTGGAGTTAGAATGAGAAATATTGACATATGGATTTATAGTCAAATTCGTAATTTAGAATCATGCCTATATGAACACCTAGTATTTAAGTCTAAAGTGGATGTTTTATGAGTTAAATGAAGTCTTTAGATGATAGATATATTGGAGCTTCAATTTTCGATGCATTAAACAAGTTTTCTCATAAAGAAAATGCAAGAAAATGAAATTTACAAAATTCGGATTTTCATAAGTAGCTTGTTCAAAAACATATTTACTCAATGAAAAATGTGGATTTTTATGCATAAATGAAGGTCATGATTAATATGGATGTTGGGAACTCATTTTCATTTAAATGGTAGGTAAATTTCCAAGAATAAAATCATAAAGACCCTAGGGGATATAAGGTTGGTAATAATAACTTTTTATAAGGGATCATTAAGGAATTTCTTAATAATTAGGAATTCATAAGAGTCCATCATCAAAGATCATCAAAACCATGCATATATTGAGTTCATTACATGATATTCATATTACGAATTCATTCATATACCATTTATGTCACGCCCCAAAGGGTATCCTAAACGCGACAGTCCACCACACCCGATATTTAAACTTAGTATGACAACCTTAGTCATCCCATGAGTTTACATATCGTGTGTAAGGTGTACTCACACAACTTTTAGGATCACACTTTGATTCGAGTAGCCTTAAGAAAGCATACATAGCATTAAGAATATAAATCACAACAAGATAAATAGTTAAACTTTACAAAAGCCAAGGGGGCATACCCCCGCCAAAATAATAGGAGTCTACATCGTTTAGCTCCAATTACATATATGAATTTACATTAAAGAGATTTTCCTAGAAGTCCACGCCTATACTAGGTCCCGACTTCCTCAAAAGCTCTTTAATTCCATGTGATAAACCTGCACAAAATGTCCTCTCGGAACATCCAAAAATAGGAACACTGCAACAAAAACTGTTGGGGTATAAGCTAATGCTTAGTGAGATTCATTTTCTTCAAGTAACATGCCCGACCAAGCTAAAATATCTATACAAGCAAGTTATAATTAAGCAACCATATGAATGCACAAGCATATGAGCAACAAGCATATGACTTTCCGGTAGTCATAAGTGAATGAATTTACGCCCTCCATTCTTGGGGTTTGGGGTAGTTCATAAGACATGCAACTACAATTCCAAAGTTGGTCCATAAGACATGCAACCATAGTCCCAATCTTAAGTGGGGTGGTCCATAAGACATGCAACCACAATTTTAATGTTGGTCCATAAGTCATGCAACCATAGTTTCATTTCGAATGGGGTGGTCCATAAGTCATGCAACCCTAGTCCCCTTCATTAAAGACCCGCTGCCTCCCAAGTACACCTTTGTCCCACCAAAGACATACTCGACAATGATATAGACTCACTACGTGATATGCATGTACAGTTTATTCATATAATCATGACATATTACTTAGATAATTTAAAAGTGACCATACAATTTTCAGACATTCCAAATCTATACTAGCTCATACAAGATTATTACAACAAAGCTTGCCTCGATATACTTATCGTTCATTCATGCAAGTTTAGATCACCATTCAATCACAATTTTATCTTTTCCTAAGTCTAATGCCACTACTACTACAAGCACATCCAAGAGCATAATTAATTGAGAAATGAACTCACTTGTCCATGTAGTGAAAATCCACTAGTCGTAATAGTCCTCGGGAAGTGGTAACCCGTCCTCCAATTCACCTAGGTACAAAGAATACCCTCAATGAGTATCTCTTATGAAGTTCTATTAAACTTAACAATTTTATTTACTAAGTTCGTCAATTTCCGTCTAGGTTGAATCCTTAACTTAAAAAGGTCATATCTAACTCATTTTAACTCGGAATTTAGCTTATAATATACCGATTTATACCTACTTCGAAAGAGCTATCCATTTCTAAAGTTAATTCAAACATTTAAGGTCATTTAAGGGTCGGAAACGTACTGTACAGTAGGGTTACGAAAATTCCAGATTTTGAGCCTTTGTGAAAAATTTCCATATCTACTCATTTAACTACTTAGGCCAATTTATTTTAGTCCTAAGCTTGCAAGGGATCCTCAAAACAAAATTAAGAGATTACACACTTATCTAATACCAAACATAAAGTTCAAATGAAACTTCTAAGAATCCATATTCATAAAACCAAATTACAAGTTGAAACTCATTGTCTTGTTTTGAGTAATTCCTTTACTAAAACTTACTTAGTTCAATGAAAATAATTTTCCTATATATATATATCAAAGCATTCCATTTTCAATAAAATACTTGTTTTGAGATCAAAAAAGGTTTTCAAAATTGGTTCCCATAATTACGAATTTCCACTTTGAAATTACAATGAAAACAAGACCTAAATTTTGTCTTTACAAAGCACTTGATTTAAGCAATACTTTTAGGAAAACTCATTTAAACTTATGAAAATCATTCCTTAAGATATCTATATCAAGAGCCTCTTATATTTTTGTCTAAATCTTCATTTTAAAGTTGATGATGGGTTTCAAAAATAGGTCTTGGTCTTGATCCGAATTTTCATAAATTTATTTTGGACATATCTCTTGAGAAAATTCATCAAAACTCATGAAAAACAACCCATTACATATTATATCTAAGAACCCTTCATTTCTTGAATAAAATCCTCATTTGTGAGTTGGAAAACATGTTTTTATTTTGGATCTTTGTCTTGATCCGAAAATACAATTTTTTTTTTGAAAATCAACTTTGATTCTTGTAAGATGAAGCCTTGATGATATACATCCATCAAACCTTCATTTTCTTAACAAAAGCTTCCATTTTAAGACTTGAAAGAGGGTTTTTAAAATAGGGCATTGACAAGTTACGAATTTTTCTTTTTCATTCCAACTTGAATCTAAGATCTACTCAATATATATCCATGAAAGCATAAGAAAAACTTAGTAGTAAGCCTTGAACTCTAGATCTACACATAAACATAACTAAAGCTTGATAAAACTCTAGATCTACAAGCTATCACATAAACAAGAAATAAACAAGCCTTCCATATAACAAAAATACTAAGAACAAAAGAGATCATCATCTAGAGGAGTGTTTCACTTCTTGGCATCATCATCCATAGCCTTTTAAGCTTGTGGAATGTCCTTTGATGCATGAAACATCCATGGTATCATCCTAGAACATCTTATAAGAGCTAAAAGAGAAAGATTACCTCAAATAATTGCAAGAAATATGTATGGAAGCAAGAAAAATGGGGACAGCTTGTTTTAGAAGACAAGCAAGAAGAAGAGAAAAGAGAGGGAAAAAGAGAGAGGAAAAATAGGGTTTGTAAATGAAAGAGGAAGGAATGAGATGTTTAAATAGAGTTAAGTGGTGTTAAATAATTTAAAAAAAAATAAAACAGCAGCTGCAAGGGAGGGGGGCTGGCGTGATTTGAGTGTGGGGAGGGTGTGTAGTTGATTTAACTTGTATTTTTGAAAGTGTAACAAGTTGCATCCATTTCTAACTAAAATAGAGACTTTAAAATATCAAATAATGATTAAAAATAATGAAAAGTGGCTAATTTTATGGGGAATGGGCAGCTGCAATTTTGGGAAATGGAGTGTAAGAAAAAGCAAAAGAAGACATAATAATGTGTAGTAATGATAATGTATGTGTACTTGAGGTATGGGTTGATAAAGTGACTTTTTGAATAAGAAAATTTATAAATAAATTAAGAAAAATATTTTTATTAAGTAGCAGAATTTTTATGATTTAAATAAAATAATCAATTAAATTATTTTTAGAAATTTAACAATTAGTTACCGGTAAGAGTAAAATAAGCTTATATGAGCTATAACTGATATTTTTAGAATCCGAAAAATTCTAAACTTGATATTTTTGAAATCCTTATAAAAATACGAGTCTAAAAATATTAAAGATATATTTTTAATTTTCCGAGCCCCGGGACACGCTTTCCAAAGCAGTATCCAAACGGGTTCGAAATAAGCCGAAATTGAACCGATCTGATATTTTTAATAAATCAAATATTATTACGGACTATTCTAAACACTTTAATTATTTTTCGACTCCTCGATTTGCGAACTCGGGTTTTCGGATCTAAACTGTAGGGTTTTACTCAAGATGGTTGACTTAAGGTCTCCGGTAGACTTTCCGGCTTAAGTTTAGGGCTTAGAAAACAGGGGTTTACAACCTACCCACCTTAAAGAAAGTTTTGTCCGCAAAACTTGAAAGACGTACCTGATCCGTCAAACAAACTAGGGTACTTCTGCCGCATTTCACTTTCTGCCTCCCAAGTTGCTTCCTCATGTGTATGATTCCTCCAAAGAACCTTCACATACTTAATTTCCTTATTCCTTAACTTTTGTATCTTTGTGTCCAAAATCTGTGGGTGCTCCTCGTAAGTGAGGTTTTCTTTTAATAACACCGGTTCCAACTCTATAACTTGATCCGGGTCGGCTATGTGCTTGCGAAGAACCGAGACATGAAAAACATTGTGCACCCGAAAGATTTGGTAAGGCAAGGCGGTATGCTAATTCTCCAACCCGTTCCAATACTTCGAAAGGACCAATATACCGGGGGCTCAACTTTCCTTGTGAGCGAACTCGATGGATACTTTTGATAGGATTTATCTTTAAATACACATGATCACCCACTTGAAACTCAAGA
The DNA here is from genome assembly GCA_024138025.1 of Combretum micranthum. Lineage (NCBI taxonomy): Eukaryota > Viridiplantae > Streptophyta > Magnoliopsida > Myrtales > Combretaceae > Combretum > Combretum micranthum. The sequence goes on from JAMXBD010000381.1 coordinate 1,051,584, forward strand.
ACCCTTCTTTTCAAATCTGCCCAGCTTTTCTGTCTATCCTGAGCTTCCTTCATTCGTTGTTGGATTATCCGAACCTTTCGGTGGCATCTTGCACTAGATCGGGTCCAAGAACTACCTTCTCAACATCATCCCAAAACAACGGGGATCTACACTTACGTCCATATAAGGCCTCATAAGGCGGCATCTTGATAGTCGAGTGATAGCTATTGTTGTAAGCGAACTCAACCAAAGGTAAGTGCGCTTCCCAACTTCCCTTGAACTCCATCACACATGCCCTAAGCATATCTTCCAAAGTCTGGATCGTTCTTTCCGACTGTCCATCAGTTTGAGGATGATAGGCTGTGCTAAAATGCAACTTTGTCCCCAAACACTTCTGCAAGCTTATCCAGAACTTAGACACAAATCTCGGGTCTCGATCCGACACAATCCCGGCGGTACCCATGCGAACAATTTCCTTCATGTAAGCTCGCCAATTTATCCATGGAGAAAGTCATACTTATTGGCAAGAAGTGAGCAGACTTAGTTAACCGTCTACCACAACCCATATAGCATCATGACCTGACGGTGTCCTTGGTAAACCACAAACAAAGTCCATAGAAATCTGGTCCCACTTCCATTCCGGTATAGGCAAAGGTTTTAACAATCCACCCGGCCTTTGATGTTCTACCTTCACTTGTTGGCATGTTGGGCACTTAATCACAAAATCTGCCACATCCCGTTTCATTCCGTTCCACCAATAATGTCCCTTAAGGTCTTGGTACATCTTGGTTCCTCCCGGGTGTACCGTGTACCCAGAATTGTGTGCTTCACTCATGATTTCCTTCCTCATTTCTTCGTCATCAGGCACACACAATCGTCCTTCCATCCTTACCACATCCTCATCATCTATTGAAAAATCAGTATACTTTCCCTCCTGAACTTCTTTCTTTATCCTTTGTATCACTTCATCATAGCGCTGAGCCTCTTTAATCCTTTCCACCAAAGTTGGTTCCAACCAAATTTGCTATTTCCATTTCCAAGTCTTGCCCAACAAATTCGATGCTTAGCCTCTCAAATTCTTTAATCAATTCTTTCTGGTCCGTCAAAAGAGTTGCGACCTCCCCGTGGTTCTTGCGACTCAAGGCATCGGCAACTGCATTCACCCTTCCCGGGCAATAATTTATCCCCAAATCGTAATCTTTAATTAACTCTAGCCATCTTCGCTGCCTCATGTTCACTCCTTTTGGGTGAACAAATACTTAAGACTCTTGTGGTCGGTGTAGATCTCACACCGTTGTCCATATAGGTAATGTCTCCATATCTTCAAGGCAAAGACAACAGCGGCTAGTTCCAAGTCATGCGTGGGTAATTTTGCTCATGTGGCCTTAACTGTCTTGAAGCATAGGCAATCACCTTTCCTCTTGCATGAGAACGCATCCGAGACCATTTTTCGAAGCATCACTATGTACCGTATAGGTTTCTCGGGTTTGGCAAAACCAAAATCGGAGCAGAGACAAGCCTTTGCTTCAATTCTTGAAAACTTTGGTCCCTCTTTTCCGTCCATACAAACTTCTCATTCTTTTGCGTAACTGATAAGATCATATTTTATACAAATCTTGATGTTCAATTGAGCTAGAATGGATATTTGTTTTGATTAAATTTTATGTTTCAGGACTAATTTGGATAAAAAAATCAAAACAAATGAAATGAATTGAATTGAAAGAGGAAAAATTGAAGTCAAGGCCGGCAATTTAGCATTGAAAGCCGCCGGCTTTCAGACGGCGTAAAATCCAAGGCCGTTGCAACACAGCCAGCTTTGCCAGCACAAGCAAAGCGTCTTCCAAGTAAAACAACATTCAAAGCCGCCGGCGTAGAAGATGAAGAAGCCAGCGTAGGTGAAGGCTGGCAGCCCAGAACTGAAAAATCACCAGCTTTGAAGAAGTTTCATTTTAAGCCGGCATGAAAGCCGCCGGCCTTGAGGCCGCGTACATGGAAGAATTGAAGAGACATGAAGCTATCCAAAACTTGAAGGAAAATGAAGCAACACATCTGTTGGAATGCCTACGCCGGTATCAAAGCCGCCAGCCTTCGGACGGCGTTCGTTATAAATCTGCCCAACGCTTCATTTCTGACTACATACGCCGGCTAGATTTACGTTCAAAGCCGCCGGCGTTGAAGCGGCCTACGTTGTAACAGATATTGAAGGCTGCCAGTGCACTGCCTGCGCAAGGGACAATTTGAAGATACGCCGCCTGTAAGCCGCCGGCGTAGGATCCATAACGGCCGGCGTACATTGAGAAACAGCAAAGTTCATTAAATGTTTTTTACGAAATTTTTCCTATAAATAGGGGGTCTTCCCCTCATTCTGAGAATGATCCAAGAAACAAAATATCTAGTATTACAAGTAGCTTTAGAATAGGCATTTCATAAGAGATTTTGAAGAGATTTGAAGTTATACAAGATTTGCAAGTGAAGCTTTAGTATTTTGAATTGGTGATTTCTAATCTTATTTTTTATGCAATTCATATACTTGTATATTCTGATCATAATGAAATCATTTGCAATTTCTTATTTGATTGTTGAATCATCATCCATGAGTAGCTAAATTCTTTTTGTGGGAAGTTGATGAAGCTTTAAACATGTTAAGATGATTTTTGAATTTATGTTATGAGATATTTAGAATCATGAGATATTCATATTGAATTCTGATTATTCATCTTGTTTTGATGTATAAGAATTCTAATAACTCGAAAGGGAAATTAGTGTTCATATGAATTCACAAATTAAGATTAAATTGCAATTGCGGAAGCGGCGTAGTTTAATCTAATTTAGAAATTATCCATGAATATTAATGCAATGTTTTATGTTGATTTCTCTCTAAGGAATTAGGAGATTTTAATATAAAGTATTAGTCAATTATAGAATCGGGAGATTTATAATTGTAATTTTGATTCCACTAATGATTTATTCAACGGAAGTTATTAAATTGTTTTGTGGTTTAAAAGGTTTTCAAACTTTGTTTTTAAATCTTGATAATTTCTTATGAATATTTATGAGTCTAATTATCATTATAACATGAGTTCAAATTGATTAACAATAGTTTAAAGTGGATTCTTATCCTTCCCACACTTGTCATCATATCCCTCTTTAAAAGCTCATTGCATTTCATATAGATAATTATATAGATAATTAGTTTAATTTAATCATATTAAAAAAAATCAATTGCCTAGATATTAGTATTAGTTGATACTTGTCTAGTAGTTAGTAAATCCTTGTGGGATCGACACTGTATTCATGTTATATTACAATAGAAGACCTAGTGCGCTTGCTAGAAATATGCTTTAAAATTCAATACTTATCAAAGTACATCAAGTTTTCTGGCGCCGTTGCCGGGGATTTATTAATATTAGACTAACTTCAGCTTTGCTAGTAGTTTAGGTTTAAATTTAGTTTGAAAATTTTCCTTTTCTCTTTGCAGGTTATATGCGAAGAAGTAGAATTGCTGAAATTCTACCTTTAGATCCAGAAATCGAAAGAACCTTGCGACAACAGAGAAGAAGGAACCAACGAAGAGTAGCAATGGCCGAAAATGACGATAACAACAACCAACTGCAACCAGCTGCTCCAAGGGCAATTCGAGACTATACGGTACCTACAATTCAAGATCCCGCCATACGAATGCCCACTGTGGAGGCAAACAATTTTGAGCTTAAACCGTCCCTAATTCAAATGGTTGAATCACATCAATTTGGAGGATATCCAAATGAAACGCCAGATGAACACATTGCTAAATTTCTTCAATACACCAACACTGTCAAACTCAATGGTGTAAGAAATGAAGTCATTCGACTTCAGCTTTTCCCTTTCTCTCTTAGGGATAAAGCTTTGGCTTGGTACAACTCCCAACCTCCAGATTCAATCACCACATGGGCTGATCTGACAAAGAAGTTTTTGAAAAGATTTTTTCCTCCAGCAAGAACCGCCAGATTAAGAAATGAAATTTCCAACTTCACTAAATTCCCTGGAGAATCATTATATGATGCTTGGGAAAGATTCAAAGAGGCGGTCAGAAAGTGTCCACACCATGGTTTACCCGATAATCTACTAATTGAGAATTTCTACCTCAGTCTTGATGAAGCTTTAAGGTCATTAGTAGATGCTACATCGGGCGGATCACTGATGGGGAAGACATATGAGGAAGCTAGTGAGATTATTGAAGAATTAGCTTCTGCTGCTCATAATTGGAGTTGTGAAAGAACAAGGTCTAAAGTAGCATCTTTGGAAGATAAAGAAGATATCTCACAACTCAAGGCTCAAATGGCTACTCTCATCACTCAAGTAAGTAAACTCACAACTACAAATACTTCCAATCAAAAACAACAAGTGTTTTGTTGTGAGATTTGCTCAGGATCACACTCCTCTTTTGAGTGTCCACATGGATCATCTTCAAATGACGAACAGCTCAATTAGTGGAAATTTTCCAAAAAGGCAATTTTGGAAACACATATCATCCGAATATGCGAAATCATCCAAATCTTTCATATCGGAATGATGCCAATGTTCTAAAGCCACCACCTGGTTTTCAAGGACAAGGATATGTGAGAAATGCTCCACCTCAACAGCAAATTCAAACATCCACTGATGCATTACTGAGGGATTTCATTGTTACCACAACAAATTCACTCAACAATCAGAATGCAATCATTCAAGATTTGCAAGGGAAACTCCATCAACTTGCACAGCAAGTCAGTAATAGACCATCCGGGTCTTTACCAAGCAACACGGAGGAGAATCCCAAGACTGTAAATGCAATCACATTGAGAAGTGGAAAGGAGATTGCTCCAGTTGAGGAAACTACAAAAGATGAAGAGGAAATTCCCCACAAAACAACAAAGGGAAACGAAAGATGGAGGAAACTATTCAAAAACCACCTGAGGTGAAATCATATGTTCCTCCCGTTCCTTTTCCAGGAAGATTAAAGCAACAAAAGCTTGATGAGCAATTTTCAAAATTCCTGGATGTTTTCAAAAAGCTGCACATCAACATTCCATTCTTAGAAGTAATTCAAGGAATGCCGTCCTATGCCAAATTCATCAAGGAATTGCTGTCTAACAAGAGGAAGATTGATGGAAATGTGATACTCACTGGGGAATGTTCCATGATCCTTCAGAAACAAACAAACAGTCTGCCCACTAAGCTCCGAGATCAGGGAAGTTTTACTGTTCCTTGCACCATTGGTGATTGCTATTTTGATAAAGTTTTAATTGATTCTGGTGCAAGTATTAACTTATGCCTTCATCTATATTTCAAAAACTAGGATTAGGAGATTGCAAAGATACACATGTAACTTTACAACTTGCTGATAGAAGTGTAAAATACCCTAGGGGTATTGTAGAGAATGTCCTAGTAAAAGTTGACAAATTCTTTTTTCCTGTGGATTTTGTAGTGCTCGACATGGATGAAGATAGGGAAGTTCCCATGATCTTGGGCAGACCGTTCCTTGCAACAGGAAAAGCACTAATTGATGTGGAACAAGGGCAACTTACATTACGAGTGATGGACGAACAGGTCACTTTCAATGTCTATGAGGCAATGAAGAAATTTGATGATGCCAATGCCTGTTACACTATCAATACCATAGATGAGCTGGTTTCTGAGTCACTTGAGGAACAAACTGGTGTGGAGACTATGGAGTCTGTCTTAAGAGACGTGGACAATTGGAGTGATGATGAAGAGGAAGATGACACAATGGAAAAAGTACCAATGATCAAAACCAGATATTATGAATCTTTGGGTACAAATGAGCAGAAGCAAGTTCCATCTTTAATACAGCCACCAACCTTGGAACTGAAACCACTTCCCAACCATCTGAAGTATGCTTTTCTTGGAATTGGCGATACTTTGCCAATTATCATTTCATCTGCATTGACAGATACACAAGAACAACAGTTGATTGATGTGTTGAAAAAGCACAAGGAAGCAATCGGATGGACCATTGCTGATATCAAGGGTATTAGCCCTACTATTTGCACTCACAAAATTCTTATGGAAGCCGAGTGTAAACCTACAGTTCAACCACAAAGGAGACTCAACCCGACACTTAAAGAAGTGTCAAGAAAGAAGTATTGAAGCTGCTTGACGCAGGTATCATTTATCCTATCTCTGATAGTAAATGGGTTAGTCCGGTTCAAGTAGTGCCAAAGAAAGGTGGTATGACTGTAGTGAAGAATGAGCAAAATGAATTAATTCCTACTCGTACTGTGACTGGGTGGAGAGTTTGTATTGATTACAGAAAGTTGAACGATGCCACTCGAAAGGATCACTTTCCACTTCCCTTCATTGATCAGATGTTGGAGAAACTTGCAGGGCATGATTATTACTGTTTTCTTGATGGATATTCTGGATACAATCAATCTCTATTGCACCCGATGATCAAGAGAAAACAACATTCACTTGTCCTTATGGCACATTTGCTTTTAGGAGAATGCCTTTTGGACTTTGCAATGCACCTGCTACATTTCAGAGGTGTATGATGGCTATATTCTCAGATATGCTTGAGAATTTTATCGAGATCTTCATGGATGATTTTTCAGTCTTTGGAAAGTCATTCGATATATGTCTTGAGAATTTAGCCTCGGTTCTACAAAGATGCAAAGATACCAATCTGATCCTGAATTGGGAAAAATGCCACTTCATGGTTAAAGAAGGGATAGTGTTGGGTCACAAAATTTCTGCGAGAGGAATTGAAGTGGATAAAGCCAAAGTCGAGATTATTGAGAAGTTACCACCACCCACGACTGTTAAAGGAGTCAGAAGTTTTCTTGGACATGCTGGCTTCTACAGACGATTCATCAAGGACTTCTCCAAAATTTCGAGACCTCTTTGCAATCTTCTGGAAAAAGATGCGGTGTTCAATTTTGATGAGAAATGTATGCAGGCATTCAATTTATTAAAGGAAAAGCTCATTTCCACACCAGTGATCATTGCGCCAGACTGGGAGCTTCCTTTCGAACTCATGTGTGATGCCAGCGACTTTGCAGTTGGAGCGGTACTTGGTCAGAGACGAGGTAAGATCTTTCATGTTATATACTATGCAAGTAGAACACTGAATGAGGCCCAGAGAAATTATGCTACTACTGAGAAAGAACTTTTAGCTGTTATCTTTGCATGTGATAAATTTAGGCCTTATTTGATAGGTTCTAAAGTTGTAGTATACACTGACCATGCAGCTCTCAAGTATTTGTTTGCTAAAGCTGATGCAAAACCTAGATTGATTAGATGGGTTTTACTACTGCAAGAATTTGATCTTGAAATTAAAGATAAAAAGGGAACTGAAAATGTTATTGCTGACCATTTGTCTAGACTTGAATCTGATAGTCTCGACATTCCTATCAATGAGAAGTTCCCTGATGAACAGTTGCATGCAGTAGAGATTCTTGATTTGCCATGGTATGCTGATATTGTGAATTATTTGGTTAGTAAGATTATCCCATATGGTTTATCATATCCTCAAAAGAAAAAGTTTTTGCATGATGTAAAATACTATTTTTGGGATGAACCATATCTGTTTAAAAAATGTGCTGACCAAATAATTAGAAGATGTGTGCCTGAATCTGATCAGCTTAGCATTTTAGAACACTGTCATTCAAGGGAAGCAGGAGGACACTTTGGTGTTCAAAGGACTGCAGCAAAAGTATTGTCATCTGGATTTTATTGGCCTAACTTGTTTCGTGACTGCAGGAATTTCATTATGTCATGTGCTCAATGTCAAAGGACAGGTAACATTTCTAAACGACATGAATTACCACAAAACAATATTCTGGTAATTGAGCTTTTCGATGTTTGGGGGATTGACTTTATGGGTCCTTTTCCCTCATCTTTTTCAAATAAATACATACTTGTGGCAGTTGATTATGTTTCAAAATGGGTGGAGGCTGTAGCTTTACAAACAAATGATGCCCGAGTAGTTTTGAAATTTTTGAAAAAGAATATTTTTACCAGATTTGGTGTGCCCAGAGCTATAATTAGTGATGGGGGGTCTCATTTTTGTAACAGGCAATTTGAAAAACTTTTGGCAAAATACGGTGTTACACATAAAGTGACTACCCCCTATCATCCACAAACAAGTGGGCAAGTTGAAGTTTCTAATAGGGAGATAAAAAGAATTTTGGAAAAAACAGTTAATGCATCAAGAAAAGATTGGTCTTCAAAATTAGATGATGCATTATGGGCTTACAGAACTGCTTTTAAAACCCCTATTGGAATGTCCCCATACATGCTTGTTTTTGGTAAATCATGTCATCTTCCTGTAGAACTTGAGCACAAGGCATTTTGGGCTATAAAATTCCTTAACTTTGATGAAAAAGCTGCAGGTAAAAAGAGATTGCTCCAATTGAATCAACTGGAAGAATGGAGAAATGAGGCATTTGAAAGCGCTCGTATCTATAAGGAACGAGCAAAGAAATGGCATGATAGGAACATCATCAAACGAGAATTCTTTCCTGGACAAAAAGTTTTACTTTACAATTCTCGTTTGAAGTTGTTTCCTGGAAAATTACGGTCAAGATGGTCGGGACCGTTTGAGATAGCAAAAGTTTTTCCATATGGAGCGGTTGAATTAAAAACTGAGGATGATCGAACTTTTAAAGTGAATGGACAACTGCTCAAGCATTATTTTGAGGGGAAAATCTTGACAGTACTACTACTGTCATCAATCTTAAAGAACCATGATCAGGTCAGGAAAGTCGGGCTAAGCGACTTTAAACTAAGCGCTTCTTGGGAGGCAACCCATGTCTAATTTTAGAGTAATTTTTATTTGTTTGTTTTTACTAACTTAGCTATTAGTGTGGCAGGATATTAATTTAAAAAAAAAAAAAATGTTGAAGGCCGGCTCAGAGCTGCCAGCCTTAGCAAGCTCTGAGAAAACAAGGAAGGCCGGCCCAAAGCCGCCGGCTTAGTGCCGGCGTAAAGGAGTAGGTGAGCACCGCAAAAGAGGCCGGCAGTGGAGAGTTGAAGGCCGCCGGCTTTGTGCCAGCGTATGGAACACAAGATTTAGGCCGGCTAGGGGAAGGTCTAGGCCGCCAGCTTAATGCCGGCGTTGGAGTACAAGATTTACGCTGGCAAGGGAAGGTGAAGGCCGCCGGCTTAAGGCCGGCGTATATTGCAGATTTCTTGAATTCTGAAATTTCCCGATGAAGGCCGGCATCTGGATTCAAAGCCGCCAGCTTTTTGCCGGCGTATCCTTTAGGCCGGCAGCGTAAATCGATAAGCGGCCAGCTTTGACCTCTCGGTATGTAATTTTTTCCTTACACTGGCTGAAAGCCGCCGGCGTACATTGCAGAAATGCCGGCGTACATTATGCAGAAGCTTAAAAGAGGTACGAACTCTCTCTCTTTCTTTCATTCACTCATTCTCACATCCTCTCAATCACTCTCAATCTACAATTTCTATCTCTTGGTCATCATTTCACGGCGTTTAATCCATATTCCAAGTAAGTTCTCAACAATTCCTTTACATTTATCATGCTTTGATCATCGTTATTCCATTCCATTTCATGAATCTGTCAATATGGGTATTGAGCATTCACTATGATTATAACATCGATTCCTGATAAATTTCAGTTCTTGAATTACTTGGATATGTTGTTAAAGTTATATTTTGTTCATTACATTGTTATTACAAGCTGTGATATATCATACATGCTAGATTGGAGAATTAGGGTTCTTGAGATGGAGGATGTTCAAATTTCGAAATTGGGGATTGTTGCAATTGAAGTTATAGCTGCTGGATTAGATTGTTTTATTGTTAGAATAGCAGCTCCAATACTTGCATTTGTTAATTTGTTAGAATTGAACTTGGAATTGAATTTGTACTCAATTTTGATACACAATCTGTGTAAAAATGTTTTGGAACTTTAAAAGAAAATTTTTAGAAAAATCAGTTTGAAAATTTGAAAATTCTAACGTTCAATTCTAAGCTGGCAAGCGTAAGCTGCCAGCTTTGATTTTATTTTTGCAAGTGTACATACAAGTTCATGATCAATAGCTTCTCCAATTATATGCCTATTAGTTTTCAACTGTTTTAGCTCATGTTATAGGCATAAATTAGTAATTAATTGAAAATTTGCATTCCTTAATACTAATTGAATTCAAATTATTTGCAGGAATGGCCCCAAAACAAAAACGACCAAGAACGGGTGATGCTTCTACATCGGGTTCAGAGACCCGAAATCTGCTGTCCAGTCAGCAATATGCGAAGGATAGAAAGAGAAGGCTGGTCAAGAACGACTTTATCAACATCCAGTATTTAGACTGGTGCTTGCTGGATCAGTATGATATGGTAGACAAAATTCGTGGGATTATTCAAGATCCAGCGTGGCTGAGATTATTTGACCTTCAGGAGCCTGCATACAAGAATCTGACGATAGAATTCTTGTCCACGGTCAAAAATATTCCAGACCGTGAGGAGTCCACCTTCCAGTTCCAGGCCTATGGACAGATACGGGAAGTAAAATTGAAGCAGATAGGCCACCTTATGGGACTGTATGACAGTGAAGAAGAGAACCGGACTTTGCCAAACAGTTGGCCAGAGGATATGACCAGGAGGCTTACTGGGCCCACCTAATTGGTCCTGGATCAAATGAGCACTTTGTCCCATCAAAATCGCTGGCCACGTCATTCAGTGCCATTGAGCACAAGCTCCTCCATCACATTATTGCACACACCCTGAGTAACAAAAAGACAAGTCACAGCAAGGTGACTACATTTGATATGTTCTACCTGTTTAGCCTTATTAGAGGTTACAGGATTGATATTGGGGTGGAGGTAGCAAATTTTATATACCGGCAGGCTGAGGATACAGGACCCGAGGTGTGGGTTGTGGAGGCTACATCACTCGGCTATTGAAGGGGATGAATCTTTTTGAGCCTCCACAGGATGATGAGGTGTATGAATGCAAGAAGATCACATCTGCACCATTTAAGGCTGGGGATTGCTGAAAAACCCCAGGCCAGCACAGCCACCGGTATTGGAGGAGGTTGAGTTTCAGGATATTTTTCCTGGAGACGTTCCATTTGAGATGCCATCTACATCTGCTCCACCTCCTCCTACAGGCGCTTCATCGACATACGGTATGGACCAGCTTAGGCTGGATGTTGAAGAGCTGAAGCGTCAGAGTCAGGAGCTCAGAGATAGTCAAGAAAGGGAGAGAAAGAAGAACAAGAAGTTCAGAAAGACTATCTTTGATGCGCTGAAGACGGCCATCTGCTGCATTAGCCCAGAGACAGGGGCTGGCATGACCTATCAGACTTCATCTGAGTCTCATCACTCAGATAGGCTCAGTTCAGCATACTCAGACAGCCAGCCCAGGAGACACTGCGAGACACACACCGGAGGGCAGCAGCAGACAGAGCCCGGGACCTGAGAGCTAGAGACCCTGCTAGCTCTTATTTGCTTTTATATCTATATTATTGGCTTGTATATTTATTGAGTACCCAAGTTCATGTGGGTGAACTCATTTTTTCTTTTTCCTGCTTTATTTCAGCTTTTATTTTGTTTTTGTTTTTCTTTGTAGTGATTACAGGATTCGAGCAAAGCAAATCTCTTGTGATGCCAAATTTTGATGATTAGGAATCAACTAACTTCAGGGAAGTATCTAATTCATTACATGAAGTGCTGAAGTATTGAATATGATCTGTTTGCTGTTGTTTATATTGAAAAATCTTCACCTTGTATTTTTGGTTTGAAAGCAAATCATGAGGAAATTCTGCCAAAATTTTTCAAAATTTCTTGAAAATGGAGATAGTACAAAGCAAAGAATGAAAATCAATGAAATTGACTTGTAAAAATGTCTTACTCACCTGCTATTTGTGATTGGTTTACTAAGTTAAAATTAAGTTGTGAAATCCTTAAGGAACAAGTTTACTTTATTTTTAACTTTGGAATTGAAAATTCAAGAGCTGGTCGAGTCCTTTTGTTGAAAATAAACAGGTCTATTTCTTGAAATTTTAATTTGTATATATTCTTTGAATTTTAACACTTGATGAAAGAGGTAGAAGAAACTTTTAAACTTAGTGATCCTTTATAAAAATAAGTCTTTGATATTGTATTGCATTCAAAAAGAAAGAAGCAAGCATAGCCACTACTCCTCTGACTTGAAATATTGAGTTATGAGTATCTGAACTTGAATGTTAAAGTGAGGAAGAGTTCTTAGGGGTATTTTGAAACCTGGTCACTTAGGTGATGAGCCTGGGATGTGCGGACTCAATGAACTCACTTTAACGAGAAGGGAAGAATGGCAAAAGTTCAATTCATGAGCTTTGAAAAACAAAAAGATGGAGGCAAAAACCTCCCAAAAAAAAAAATAAAATAAAATAAAATAAATGCTTGAGAAAGAAAAAAAAAATGAATGCAAAATATGCAAAGGAAGGAGACTTATAATAAGAAGGAGAAAGTCTAAGGAAAAAGTAGATACCAAAGCTTTCATTATTGTGTTACTTAAATATATATAAGATAGAAATCCAATGAAGTTTAAATGAGTATTTTCCTTAGTGAATTAAGATTTGCTTTTGAATTGAAAGTTCTTTTGTTAAAAGTTGAGATTAAAACTTGTTTTGTTTGGATTAATTCCTAAATTTTGATTATAGTACTCTAATTGCAAGGAATTAGTATGGTTAGAGCTTAGATACAAGAGAATCAAGTAAAGAAGTTGAGATTTAAACAGGAAAATTGTACTATCTGAAAAGATTTCATATTATTCTTCATTTTGCTTGAGGACCAGCAAAAGTTCAAGTGTGGGGAATTGATAAATCATATTTTATACAAATCTTGATGTTCAATTGAGCTAGAATGGATATTTTGTTTTGATTAAATTTTATGTTTCAGGACTAATTTGGATAAAAAAATCAAAACAAATGAATTTGAATTGAAAAGAGGAAAAATTGAAGTCAAGGCCGGCAATTTAGCATTGAAAGCCGCCGGCTTCTCAGACGGCGTAAAATCCAAGGCCGTTGCAACATATCCACTTTGCCAGCACAGTAAAACACATTCAAAGCCGTCTCAAAGCCGCCGGCGTAGAAGATGAAGAAGCCAGCGTAGGTGAAGGCTGGCAGCCCAGAACTGAAAAATCACCAGCTTTGAAGAAGTTTCATTTTAAGCCGGCATGAAAGCCGCCGGCTTGAGGCCGCGTACATGGAAGAATTGAAGAGACATGAAGCTATCCAAAACTTGAAGGAAAATGAAGCAACACATCTGTTGGAATGCCTACGCCGGTATCAAACCGCCAGCCTTCGACGGCGTTCGTTATAAATCTGCCAACGCTTCATTTCTGACTTACATACGCCGGCTAGATTTACGTTCAAAGCCGCGGCGTTGAAGCGGCCTACGTTGTAACAGATATTGAAGGCTGCCAGTGCACTGCCTGCGCAAGGGACAATTTGAAGATACGCCGCCTGTAAGCCGCCGGCGTAGGATCCATAACGGCCGGCGTACATTGAGAAACAGCAAAGTTCATTAAATGTTTTTTACGAAATTTTTCCTATAAATAGGGGGTCTTCCCCTCATTCTGAGAATCATCCAAGAAACAAAATATCTAGTATTACAAGTAGCTTTAGAATAGGCATTTCATAAGAGATTTTGAAGAGATTTGAAGTTATACAAGATTTGCAAGTGAAGCTTTAGTATTTTGAATTGGTGATTTCTAATCTTATTTTTTATGCAATTCATATACTTGTATATTCTGATCATAATGAAATCATTTGCAATTTCTTATTTGATTGTTGAATCATCATCCATGAGTAGCTAAATTCTTTTTGTGGGAAGTTGATGAAGCTTTAAACATGTTAAGATGATTTTTGAATCTATGTTATGAGATATTTAGAATCATGAGATATTCATATTGAATTCTGATTATTCATCTTGTTTTGATGTATAAGAATTCTAATAACTCGAAAGGGAAATTAGTGTTCATATGAATTCACAAATTAAGATTAAATTGCAATTGCGGAAGCGGCGTAGTTTAATCTATTTAGAAATTATCCATGAATATTAATGCAATGTTTTATGTTGATTTCTCTCTAAGGAATTAGGAGATTTTAATATAAAGTATTAGTCAATTATAGAATCGGGAGATTTATAATTGTAATTTTGATTCCACTAATGATTTATTCAACGGAAGTTATTAAATTGTTTTGTGGTTTAAAAGGTTTTCAAACTTTGTTTTTAAATCTTGATAATTTCTTATGAATATTTATGAATCTAATTATCATTATAACATGAGTTCAAATTGATTAACAATAGTTTAAAGTGGATTCTTATCCTTCCCACACTTGTCATCATATCCCTCTTTAAAAGCTCATTGCATTTCATATAGATAATTATATAGATAATTAGTTTAATTTAATCATATTAAAAAATCAATTGCCTAGATATTAGTATTAGTTGATAATTGTCTAGTAGTTAGTAAATCCTTGTGGGATCGACACTGTATTCATGTTATATTACAATAGAAGACCTAGTGCGCTTGCTAGAAATATGCTTTAAAATTCAATACTTATCAAAGTACATCATTA